>LPNX011206878.1:964820-1020580 GCA_001517045.1 Pseudotsuga menziesii
GAACCACCTACTCAGACCAGCGCAATGGGCTTCACCAACCTCCACATTGGAGGTCAGATCAATAAAAAATCATTCTTTACTTTTTGTTGTTTTGCTTCATGAACATGTTTAGATTAGTTTTTATTTCTGTTTAGCATTTTTTATTCACATATTATTGAACTGCTACTAAGGAATCCATTCTCCTTAGTAGGTGCTCATTCGCACAAGCTAGGGGTAAAACCCTAGCTACAACCACCCAAACCAAGCACTAGCGCCTCAAGTTGGACCAAATCCATGAAATTGGGAAAGGGGAGCACATGCCTCATTGACTGCAATCAATGTGGGTGCCTAGGTGTTAGAATCATCAACCTAAATCCCATCAACTATGTAGAATGATCAACTAGGAGCGCATCAACTATGGAAAATGATCAATTTCCCTTAGTCTAACCATAGGAATCACTGCAACGAAGCAAAAGAAAGTCTCTAAGGTATAAGACTATGGTACTAAGGATGTATTACGCTCTAATAATGATAAATATTTGTATGCATTAGTATAAAGTGTGAAGAAGTGGAAACATTATTTAATAGGTAAGAAACAATCAAACATATTGATCATCAACCCTTAAAATATATTCAATTACAAACTAAGCTACAACGGCCACAACATTTTAGATGGATTGGATTTCTACAGCAATTTCACTTAGTCATTAAGAAAAAAATGGAATTCAAAAAAAAGTTGTAGATATGTTCTCAAGACCTCCAACAAATGCATTTATTATTTTGCAAAATAGCCCATTGGCTCATGAGAGTTAGATTGAACAATACGCACAGGATGAAGACTTCAAAGATGTGTATGAATATTTAATGAATGGAAGACAAAATGAAGAATTGAACTATCATATCAATGATAAGTTATTGTATCATCTTGGAAAAATTTGTATTCCACATAGTGAAAGAGTGCATGTAATCAGAGAAGGCCATACTTCTATTATATCTTATCATTTTGGTGTAGGAAAGACAGTAGCTCAGGTTCATAGGTATTTTCATTAGCCTCAGATGGATGAAACTGTATCCAAATATGTAAAGGGATGTGTTATGTGTGCTACCAGTATTCCAAGTAATAGAAAAATGGGCTTGTAAGCCCCACTCCTTGTACCTTCTCTTCCATGGGAAAGTGTGTCTATGGATTTTATGGGAGGGTTTCCTATGTCTAGGAAAGGTCGAGATTACTTGTATGTGGTTGTGGATAGTTTTAGTAAAATGTTCATTTTAATGCCTTGTAAAAGGAAAGTTACAATATAGTTGACTTCTCAATTGTTCTTCCAAAATGTGTGGGTTCATTTTGGTTTAGCCACTTCCATTGCATCAAATCGGGATTCATGATTTCTTGGGAATTTTTGGTCAATTTTGTGGGAACTTATGGACACCAAGTTGAAAAAGAGCACTGCCTTCCATCCACAAACTGACTGTTAGACTGAAATAATCAACAACATTGTGGTACAACTACTCTCAGGATATTTTGAAAAGCATTCTAAGCCTTGGGGTGAGCATTTGCATTATGTACATTGTTGAGCCTCATTTTGTTATCATTTTTGGCAATTAAATAACACATTTAAACACATATTTGATTCCATTTAGTATGTTTTATGTCATACGATCGTTATTTCGGCACAAGGTGAGAAACAATTTGATGTTATTATAGTTGTGGTTATTAATATCATTTTTTATGATTTTATTAACTCAAAACTATGTTATTTAAAGCATATTTAATGTATTATTTGATATGTATATTTGTTTGCAGATTTTATAGTTCATTTGGGAAAATTAACAACAAAATGTATTCAGCCTTCCTTTCGCACCATACATCCAGCTCACGATCCAGCTTCGTGTTCAGCTTGTCATCCAGCCGCCACGCGAGATTTGTTGATCATTTTCCATGTGTGCCCTAGGTTGACGGACTATACATCCAGTTCATAGTTCAGTGTTTCATTTAGCTCGTCGTTCAGCTCGCTTATCAGCCTGTGCACTGTCCATAATCAGTTTTGGGCATTTAAACATGAAACAGCCTGTAATCTCCTCCGCTCGCCATCACACCAACCATCTCTATGCTGGATCGATGCATTTAACTCATCCTCTAGAAGGATCGCCACCTAGCTGCTTGTTATCCACGCATTTAAAGGGATGGACATTTGTTGTTAACTCGTGACCTCCTTTGTTTTAATACTCAACTATCATAATCCTATGCGTTTAAGGGATAGAACGGCCTACGTTCCAGAAGACTGACTATGTCGCCGCCCCTGCTCTCCAAAACATCACCAGTCTGCATGCTCGCACTGATAAGGGACCTGCGTTCCAGAAACTTGTTGTTGTGTACAAACCCGTGCTCAACACCAATCCATCCTCCACACCAAGGAATGGATTCAAGCCATGATGAAGAGGATCTGCCCATGTGAAGGAAGAATATCACGCCACATCAAGCGCACTAAAGAAGCCTATCCACACTAAAGAAGGATCAGACTCATCACGTTATGCCACGATCACGCTAAATGAAGAGCCATACCATGCGTTGGTTGCAAATCAATTATGTGCTTTAAAGATTGGCTAAAATTAGAGAGCACACGACCTTTAGGGTCGACTTGCTCATATCTCATGTAAAACTATATATATCAGTCTCTGAATGAAGAGAAAGTTAGTTAGTTAGCCAGAGTCAGAAGTCAGTTAGTCATAGCTTTTATAAACACAGTATTTTTTTTTAAGTTGAATAAAGATTTGTATGCATTGCTGTTGAAGATTGCGTTTGAGTAGGAGTTAGCAGACTTCACCCTTGATTGTTGAGAGGGCCCCTCATCAACCAGAGGTTCATTAGCTTAGTTTTAATTTCAGTTCTTTCTTCTCTATTTTAGTTAATCTAGTTTAATTTCCAGTTTGTTTTCATTAGATGCTATTTTATTTCCTGTATTGTATTGACTTAGTTTTCTTTCAGTAGTTAAACAAGTATTTTATTTCCTGTATTGCATTAGTTTAGTTTTATTTCAGTAATTAAATAAGTAGATGCTCGCATAGCTTTACTTTCAGTCATCTGCTTTCAATCTTTTGCTCTTAGTTAGTTGCTTTTAGTTAGTCATTTCATTCCAGTATTGCTTTTAGTTTTTAGTTTCAGACAAGTAGAGTATTTTATTTCCATTTGAATTTAGTTTTGGTTAGTTATGAATTGGTTTAAGTAGAATAGTTTGTTTTCATTTCAATGCAGTCTTGTTTATTTATTTCTTGTTATTAATTTATTTATATAGAATAGTTTGCTTTCATTTAAATTCAGTTTTGTTTATTTATTTTTTTGTCATGAATTTGTTTAAGGTAATTTCCAGTTTTCTAATTAGTTTACAACACAATGTTTTCTTTTTGTTTAAGAATTAGTTTGAAGTTAATTTGTTGATTAAATAGGTTTTTTTAGTAATTCCATGCATTAGGTTTAGAACTGCATAAATTCAGCTGAAGAATTAGTTCATTTAGGTTATTTTTTACCATTTTAAACTGTACGAACTGCCATTCGAACTGTCTATCTAGTCTGCCATTCAGTCACCCTTTACAGACCTACTGTCAGTTTGTCATTTAACCCTTGGTTTTTTTACTGTTTTTATGCATTTTTCAGATTGTTTCTAGTTTTGTTTTGTCAATCTTTGGATTATGTTTGTAGTTGGTAGTTTTATTTAAGCATTTCAATTAAAGTTTGGTTGTTTTAAGCTATTGATTTAGGTTTTATCATTTTTATTTTACATATGAATTAAGTTGTTTTTATTCCTTGAATATTAAATACTGATTTTGTTTTATTGGTGTTTACGTCTTCATTTGCATATAGAGTTTAGGGTTAGATGTACTATTTTTAAGAGGAAGTTAAGTTATTTGTAATCATAGGAATCATTCTTGTTTTTATGTGTGTATTGAAAAATAAAGTTTAAATATCTTTATTAAGTTTTCTAGTTGCTTATGTTTATTATATTTATTAAGTTTTCTATTTGTTTTTTTCAGTTTTCTATTCTTTATAAGATAAGTTGTCTTTTTACCCCAGCCTTCCAGCTTAAGGAGTAGTTAGTTGGTTATTTGTCAGTTTAGTTGTTATAATTTATTTTATGTATGAGTTAGTGTCTGAAGTTATAAGTATTATTGTTTATGTCTTTCTTTTCAGTAGCTGTCTAGAATTTGATATTCCAGTCCAGTCCAATTATTGAGATAGTCTTAGGAGTTTGACTCGGTTTTTCATTTTGAAATATCTTTCGATCTTTTGTTTATTAGAATATCTCCATGACACCCTAGGATCCTTATTACCTTTGCATATATTTTGTATCAACTCTAAGCTTACCAACCCCGGTTGATAATTAAATATTAGGTGTATTTAAGATAGTAGAACACACTGCGAACATTTTGGTGCCGTTGTCGGGGAGTTGTTTTATAAGGTAGAATAAATAGGGTTCCTTTATGAATTTTAGATAAATAGATAGATTACTTTTATATTACACAACAAGAGGGAGGGGATAACAGTAAAACGCAAAGATGACTTCACTACAGAATTTATGTGGTGTAACAGCCAGACTCATCCACTATAGTGGGGTGCCCCAAAGCCTTATTGATCCTTTGTTGTTTTTGTAAGTGTGTTATTTTATGCATTTGTCATATACTTGTTTTTCTTTTTTAGAACCTGTGCATCTATTATAACAGGTGCCCCTAAATCCAACAACAATAGTATAGCATAAGTTTCCTTTAATTTAGTTTTGAACAGACTTAGAGATCCTTAGGGTAGATTTATTAAGGTAGGATAAGCTACGGACATTTCTGCTAACTTTTCCAGGGGACGTAACACCCCAACTACTAACTCACCAGAAAGGTATCGAAAAACACCTGAAGGGAGTAATTCTGCTTGGAAACCTAAAGAAACTCTTCCAATAGATCTTACCAAGGGAGCCATAGAAGGAGAAGGAACCTTGACCGAAGGTCCCAAGGACCTTATTTCGGAAGAAATTCGGAAGGTTCAACCACTAGTAACCTCTAGTTCTCCACTAGTCACAAAACCAAAGGATACAACCTTTTCGCTTGTAGGAAGTCCAAACCTTGTTGACCTTGTTGATCCTGAGCAAGTAAATCCCTCTTTGGAAACCCCTTAGATACAGTCATCTCACAAATTGAGACATCCACAGTAGAACCTACTCTCCCTCTAGGGTTCAATAAGAAAGCGGTTGACCAGAGGAAGATCTCTCCTGAAACAAAGCATTGGGACACTCCATTATCACCTCGAAAGGAGCTTCCTAGGTATATTTATATTAAAAACCCAGCATGTATGGAGGAGCCGGGAGAGAACGAAGATCGTAACCAAGTTAGAAATAATGAAGGAGAAGGAGAAAATCAAACTGAGGCTACCTTTGGGTTTCCTATACTAGATACTGTACTGGATGTAAATATGAAAAACATCCCTCCTTCTTCTTTACCTACTTTTTATGGAAAAAGTAATGAGGACCTGGACACATTCTTGTTTGAGTTTGATATTCTTTGTAGGAGCTCTAATTATCTACAAGATGATCCCAAACTAAAACACTTTCCCGCTACATTGAAATATTTTTCCTTGCGATGGTTCATGGGATTAGGTGAATCCACTATCAAGACTTGGGACGACATGAGAGCCTCATTCTTCTGAAAGTATCAAGAATACTGCAAACCTAAAGACTCTCAACACGATATACTCAAGATACAACAACTTGAAGACGAAATCCTAGAGGATTATCTCGAAAGGTTCATTTATACCCTTCATAAATCAAAGTATCATGATCTTCGAGAAGATGCAGTGCGTACACTTTTTCTCAAAGGAATCTCTGAAGACTTGCTAGAGAGTCTTAATCTCATGGCGGCTGGCGATATTTCTCATAATACTTTTGCACAAATTGGTGAGATGTCTAAAAATTATTCTAGAATTAGGGGGGAAGTTGGGAAAAACTTTCGAGAGCCTTATAGTAAAAACATAAGAGGAAATGTTCCTAGTTCAGGAGGAGTTACAAGGATGGAATTAGGTAACCTATTGGAGAATTTTAAGATAGATATCTTAGGAGCCATGGGTTATTAATTAGATGCTTTACAAGCCAAGAAAAGGCAAGATGAAGAACGGGAATCAATGAGTATTTTATGTCCAAGTTGTGGAACAAAACATCCCCAAAGGGAATGTCCATTAAACAACATTTCTATATGTCACATCTGTACAGAGGAACATCTGACGGATAACTTTCCATCCTTACCTAGATTGCAAGCCATCTATAAGAGTGGGGATGTAGGTGAAACATCTAGGATGCCTCCTTGGAAATATAGAGATCAACCAATATACCAGAATTTTCCACCACAATCCCCCCTATTACTCTCCATACCAACAACCCCAACAATGGAACAATCCTATTTGGAAAAGTTGGCCACCTCAGTATGCTCCTCCTCAATTTCCAAAGCAACAGTATTGGTCACTAGGGTTGAGAGGATAGCCATATCCTCAGTCATAACCTATCCCTCCACCTAGTCATCCTTATCCTCAGCATCAATCAAATTTCCAGCAGCATTTTCCTGGATTTGTACCTCTGGTTCCTCTCATTACGCAACAACCTCATCACTTCCAGAATACAAATCCTCCGTGACCGACATTATTACCTGCACAACCGATACCTAACCCTAATAATAAGCCAATTCAAGCTCTTAACAATATTGAGTTGAAAACTCTTCCATCCTACCTCGTTTCGACTGTACCTATACATGAGATTCAATTACAGTCTTGAAGAGTTGTTAATGATAAACCCAAAACACCAGTCATCATTCGTGAGGAAAATGACAAAGAATAAGATTCAAATGAACCCATGAATGATGCCATTTTGGAGGATGTGAATATTTCAAAAGTTCCAGTACCTACCCGTCCTCCCCAAGAACTTATTCAGGAACAAAGAATTCCTCCATTTCCAGCAAGACTAGTAATAGAGAAACCCGTAGTTCACTCTGAGTATGATATCTTGATTGAATTAAAGCTTATCTGTATCAAAATCCTATTATTAGAATCTATTAAACACATACCAATTTACAGTAAGTTGATAAAGGAATTATGCATTAAACATCCAGGGAACAAACAAAAAGACCCCCTTACAATTCATGTCATAGGAGAGATGTCTGAATATATGACAGATCAGTCCCGGATTGCAAAATATACAAATATAGGAGCCCTAGTAGTGACTATAATCATAAATAATACCACCATAGGTAACACATTAATCGATTTAGGATCAGCCATCAATATGATGACCACCGCAGTTTTAGAAGTTTTACAGTTGGGACAATTTCTTTGACCTACCCCTTGCATCTTGGAACTAGCAGACCGTACTACGGTAAATCCTGTTGGAGTCCTGGATGACATTATTGTATCAGTAGCTTCATGGGAATACTCCATCAACTTCATGGTCATAGAATCAAAGGATCCTTCTAAAGGACATCCTATCATCTTGGGAAGACCATGGTTAGCTACTATCAATGCTTTTTTAGGATGTAGGGATGGGAAGATAACCATTTCCAATGGGTTGTCTACCCAAAGACTTATTTTATATCCCTCAGCACAACCAATAACTGAAAATTCCTGGTGGTTAAATTTTTCCTTTGGGGACAAAGATTTTGATGACCTTTCCTTTCCTAGTGATTTCTCCTGGGCATTGCAGGAGCATACTACTGAGAATGTATTGAATTAGTTTATTTCCTTTGCCAATAGTATAGATTTTCCTCAGTTGTTTACTAAATTTGATCAAATATTTGGAGATGAGTTTCAAGAAACTATGGCTCTCTCAATGTTTACAGAAGCACCTTCTGTCTTCACCATCGAAGAGCATACAGGACCTTTCACCATACCTTGTGAAGCTGGCCCTGAAAAATTTCTGCACATAAATGCAGGATTAAGTGAAGATCAACAAGCTCAACTACTTAAGGTTCTTAAAAAACAAGCTGGAGCATTTGCATGGGAATACACTGATATGAAGGGTATACACCCTGACACTTGTATTCACCACATTTATATGGATCCAAATATATCACCTGTAAGAAAGCCTCAGAGGAGGATGAATCCTGCTTTGAAGGAGATAGTAAAAGAAGAATTACAAAAACTACTTACCGCCGGTATCATCTTTTCTATTTTCGATAGCAAATGGGTGTCTCCTCTAGTAGTAGTTCCAAAGAAAGTTACAGGGAAATGGCATATTTGTGTTGATTTTAGGGAACTAAACAAAGCCACTCTTAAATACTACTTTCCTTTTCCCTTTATTGACCAGGTATTAGATACCTTGTCAGGTAAGCAGTATTTTTCCTTTATTGATGGATATAGTGGATACAATAAAATCCTAATAGCACCTGAAGATCAGGATAATACCACTTTTACATGTCCTTGGGGGACATTTGCTTATCAAGTTTTGCCATTTGGCTTATGTAATGCACCCACTACTTTTCAGCGAGCAGTCTTAGGCATCTTTTCTGATCTTTTACATGACTGTGTTGAGGTATACATGGATGATTTTACAGCCTATGGTAATACTTTTCAAGAAGCTCTGGATAACCTCGAGAAAGTTTTGATATGATGTTAAGAGACAAACTTATAGGCTTAGTCATGAAAAGTGTAAAATGTTACTGACAGAAGGTATAGTTCTAGGACACCATATTTCTTCTCAAGGAATTAAGGTAGACCCTGCTAAGATCGAAGTAATAGTTGGCCTTCCCTCTCCAAAAACCTAGAAGGAGGTTAGAAAATTTTTGGGTCATGCAGGCTATTATCACCATTTTATTGAAAACTTTACAAAGATAGCTGCACCCATGTTTAAATTGCTCATAAAAGATGTAGAGTTCCAATGGATAGAATCTTGTCAAAATGATTTTGAGATTTGAAAAGCTAAACTATCAGTAGCACCAATACTTATGGGCCCTGACTGGACCCTTCCCTTTCATATATCTACTGATGCTTCTAATATGGCCATAGGATGAGTCCTAGGCCAAAAACAAGGACAATCACCTTATGCCATCTATTTTACTAGCAAAAATATTTCTCCTGCCGAATTAAACTATACCGTTACTGAGAAAGAATTTTTGGCAGTAGTTTATGCTATTAATAAATTATGTCATTATATTATAAGGTACAAAGTTTTTGTGCACACCGATCACTCTGCCATTAGATTCTTAATGAATAAACCGATCACCAATGGTAGAGTTACCCAATGGCTTCTCCTATTGCAAGAATTTAATATTACCGTCATTGATCAACCTGGTAAAGAAAACTTAGTAGCAGATTTTCATTCTCGTATACAAAACAATAATGATATTAAACCTATTGATGATACTTTTCCTAACTAACATATGTTCGATGTATCTGTTCAAACCCCTTGGTTTGCTAATATTACAAACTATATAGCAACTGTAAAAGTACCACGCCATTTGTCTCCATAGGAGAAACGCTGCATAATAGTAAAAAGTTCTAACTATTCCTGGGTTGATAATGACCTCTTTCGCACTGGCCCAGATCTTATTATTATAAGATGTGTGCAAGAGGATGAAATGACAGACATCCTTCGAGCATGCCATGATGGACCATGTGGAGGCCACTTTTCGGATAAACATACAGCATACAAAGTACTGCACTCTGGTTATTACTAGCCAAGCATTTTTAAGGATGCTGCCAAGTATGTCAAAGGATGTTATAGTTGTCAAAGAATGGGTAGACCCACAACATCAAACCAAATGCCTTTACAACCATAGGTCATGATTGAGCCTTTAGAAAATGGGCTCTTGATTTTGTAGGACCAATCTCTCCCATGTCTCATAAAAAGAAATATATCTTGGTTTGTACAGATTATGTTACCAAATGGGTATAAGCTAAAGCTTTATTTAGGGCTACAGAGAAATCTGTAGTAGAATTCATATATGAAGAAATATTTACTCAGTTTGGTGTACCCAAAGAAATTGTCACAGACCAAGGTACCCAATTCACTTCCAAATTAATGTAAGAGCTCACTACGAAGTATGGTATCCGGCATTGTAAGTCCTCACCTTACCATCCTCAAGCCAATGGCTAGGTAGAATCAACCAATAAAGTATTAGAATCTATGTTAACCAAGACCATTCACTTACATCATAAGGATTGGGTAGATAGACTTCCTGAGGCTTTATGGGCCTATAGAATAACATGGAGAAATACTACCAGACATACCCCCTATGAGTTAGTATATGGAAAACAAGTCCTTTTACCTATTGAATTTCAAGTTAAAACCTTTCGTATGGAAGAACAGTTAGGTATGGATTTGGATGAAGCACAAAAACAATGGATCCTACAGATTAATGAATTAGATGAAATTAGATAGGATGCACTCCAAAGAACCATGCTAATACAGAGTCAGCAGAAGCAATGGCATGATAAATTTATCAAGCAAAAGCAATTTAATACTGGAGATTGGGAATTACTATTCGATTCACGGTTTAAAAACTTTAAAGGAAAATTAACTACCCGTTGGTTGGGCCCTTATGAGGTAGTTACAGCTTTTGACAATGGATTAGTAAAAATTAAACCAATTGATGGCTCAGAAGTTTCCTTTATAATGAATGGACATAGACTTAGGCTTTATCATCAACCAACATCCAGACAGGATTTCGCACAAAATGTTTTACAGCACAGAGAAATGGAATTGATTGAAGAGGAAGTTATTCCTCCTCCTCCTAATCCATGAAATTATTTTGGGTTATCATCACTTGTATTTATGTAGATATGTTTTTGCTTCTATGAATAAATGAGAGTCATTTCTAATAAAATAAATTACACGCGACTCTTCTACTTTCTATGTTTTTATGAATAAATTGAATCATCTAACAAGTGGTTTTGCAGTTTGATCATAGATACTTTATCTCTATAAGCAGCTCACGAAGTACTATCTGGAAAAGGTAATTACACTCGTAAGGTATCTTAACTTTTCTTAATTTGCAGTTTGTAGTGACAATTAAAGATAACTCCTTGCATATCATTTTTAACCACTCCTTTTATGATTTAGATAGTTTCTGGTATTTTGATTCAGACATGTATATTTCTGATTTGGTATTTCGAGCAGTGCTTGATAAGACCTATTTTCATTATCATTCATCTTGTGCCTATGGATTACTAGTTCATATTGTACTTGTTATCAAAACTTGTCTCTCAAATATCTCTTTGTGATAATTCAAGAGTAGGTGGAATTTTTTTTACCTGTGGGGAACATTACTTATCTCTTCTGAAAAGGATGGATTCTAAGGTTAAAGAGTAGCTTTAAGTTATTCTCTTTTGACATGATTTATGATTAAGGCCGGTATGAAAAGCTATTTGTAAGCTTATTTTTATAAAAGTGAATTATGTGTTTTAGTAAGGCTTAGCACACTCTAGTACCAATCGGCCTCCATATATTTAATATCATTATATACAAGGAAAACCCGTCGGGGTACTGAACAGGCATGCTGGCAGCGTGTCAATGCTAAGTAAAAATTTAAAAATAGGAAGATCGATAAATGCATGTAAACCCGTCGGGGTACTGAACAGGCTTGCTGGCAGTGGGACTATACTTGCATGGTACCAAGATAAACCCACCGGGGTACTGAACAGGACTGCTGGCAGCAGGGAAATATTAGGTAAAGAGGTCTGGTTAATGCACTACTTTGCACATGATTCGTAAAATAATGATCATATACAGGAAATTTTTGAAAAATTATTATAAATAAAATGTTAAGGCCCATTCTCTTTACTGTCACTTGAGAATCGTTGTAATTTGGGCTTGGACCTCTCCATATAATTCAATCAATACCTAGGATGTTATTATCCTAGAAATGGGACCCATAGTTACATCTCTCACACAATCCGGGGTAAACTTAAAGTATTTGATGATGACAAGATATCTTTACAATGAGGCATAGATGCCTAGCTTTTCCTATGGCATTCTTTCGATTATATTATTATCTCTTTCTATGGTCTTTCTCTGCACTGTTATTTTTCATAAATATACATCTCTGAATCACTTTCCTTTACTAGTTAATTTTTCTTTTCTTTATCAAATAATGGCAGCATACTTGCACTTTTCTTTATCTAAAATAAACTATTCTTCTCCTTTGCATGAGGACATGCCATATCCTTGGTTTGGGGAAGGATTAGAATTGGATTAGGAAGATTTGGAACAAAATATTTGTCTGTTTTTATCTTTTTATGACAAAATTGCTTATCTCTGACAAATGTTAAATTGTTTTCAGGTTATAACATGAAGCATGTTTTTACAGAAAAATATGAAGAAATTTGATGGAAGACTTTACGAAGGATCTAACTAATGATTCAGATAATGGTATGAATGAGATATTGTAGTATTATAGCATGGATGATTAAAATTTGTCAACCAAATTGGTGTTCTTGAATATAGTTTTATTTTTGTATGGATGCTTTGATTTTCAAATTTCTTTTGTTATCATTTTACTATTAGCATCTTTTTATCTAAATACACATGAAAACTATTTTTCTTGAATGTCATTTATGCATTTGCGATATATGTTCAAGCTGTCCAAAGTTTTACTTTATACATGGTTGAACTTGTTATAAACTTTATAAATTTATTCATCAAATGCATATGCTTGTTAAAAGATACATATCTTGAATTCTGCTATAATAGTATGGTCTTCTAAGAAATCTAAATCTTCTACTATCCCATCATCATTTTTTTTCTATTTTGACATAAAATAAATATTCCTTTATAAGATTAAAGTTTAAATTCTTTCTTTCATTCACCAAGTAGAAGGTAGTTACTAGCACAACTGTGCCTTCTTCCTTAATCATTTTTATTTTTGCTCAGTGGGACCTGGCATTTCTATGGTTTGGCGGAATGTTGAGCCTTATCATTTTTGGAAATTAAATAACACATTTAAACACATATTTTATTCCCTTTAGTATGTTTTATGTCATACAGATCATTATTTTGGCACAAGGTAAGAACAAATTTGGTGTTATTATAGTTGTGGTTATTAATATCATTTTTTATGATTTTATTAACTCAAAACTATGTTATTTAAAGCATATTTTATGTATTATTTGATATGTATGTTTGTTTGCATATTTTATAGTTCGTTTGGAAAAATTAACAACAAAATGTATTCAGCCTTCCTTTCGCACCATACGTCCAGCTCACGATCCAGCTTGGCATTCAGCTCATCATCCAGCCGCCACGTGAGATTTGATGATCATTTTCCATGTGTGCCCTAGATTGACACACTATACATCCAAATCACAGCTCATTGTTCCATTTAGGTCATCGTTCAGCTCGCTTATCAGCCTGCGCGTTGTCCATAATCAGTTTTGGGCATTTAAACATGAAACAACCTGTAATCTCCTTTGCTCGCCATCACGCCAACCATCTCTATGTTGGACCGATGCATTTAACTCATCCTCTGGAAGGATCACCACCTAGCTGATTGTTATCCACGCGTTTAAAGGGATGGACATTTGTTGTTAACTTGCGACCTCCTCTGTTTTAATACTCAACTATCATAAGCCTATGCGTTTAAGGGATAGAACGGCCTACGTTCTAGAAGACCAACTGCGTCGCCGCCCATGCTCTCCACAACACCACAGTCTGCACACTCGCACTGATAAGGGACCTGCGTTCCAGAAACTTGTTGTTGTGTACAAACTCACGCTCAACACCAATCCATCCTCCACACCAAGGAAGGGATTAATGCCACGATGAAGAGGATCTTCCCATGTGAAGGAAGAATATCATGCCACATCAAGCACGTTGAAGAAGCCTGTCCACGCTAAAGAAGGAGCAAACTCGTCACATTATGCCATGATCACGCTGAATGAAGAGCCATACCATGCATTGGTTGCATATCAATTATGTGCTTTAAAGATTGCCTAAAATTAGAGAGCAGTTGACCTTTAGGGTCAACTTGCTCATCTCTCATGTAAAACTATATATATCAGTCTCTGAGTGAAGAGAAATTTAGTTAGTTAGCCAAAGTCTCAAGTGATCATGGATCAAGAGGAGAATGTTCATGTTCCTTCTTTTGATGAATTTTCACCTGAGTATCTTGATGAGTTGCAGGAATACATCATTCTTAACAGGAGGTTAAGAACTTCACAAAGAGGAGATGTGGAGTATCTTTGTATGGGTTTTAAAGGAATGTATCCAAGAAAAGCATGATGGACGGAGACCAAAAAGGTGAGGACATTGTACCCTCGCCTATTTACTGAGTAATTTCATAATTTTTGAGGTCCAAAATTTTCTAGTGGGGCAGTTTGATCTAGGTGTATCTTCCAATATACTAAAAATAAAAATATTCAAATGGTGATCAAAAGCACATAGTTGTATATATCTCACTAAGATATTTCCAGTGGTACTTGTTTCGTAAAAAAAACCTTAGGATTCAAAAGATATCACATTTTGAAGTTTGGATTAAAACATGCAAGGGGTGACACATTGCACAACCACAATGTGACACATGGACTATACAGGTGGACCGTACTCTGAGTTGGAGAAATATGATATGTCATGTGGCAGACTTATATGATGTGGAGGCTAGCAGGTGTTGAGTTGACAGTCCAAGTTGGCATCCTAGTGGAAAAGGTTATTTCCGACTTTTGAAACGAAATAGTCAACAATCAAAAGTCGAGATGAAAATTAGAGAAGTTGATATGCCCATGTCGACTTCTGAATTTCAATGTCTGGATCAAAAAAGTTGGGAGTCGGGAGTCACGAGTCAATTTTTTATTGTGGGAATTGGTTTGATAGTTCTGACTTCTGACTTTTGAAGTCGAGATCGAAACATCGACAAGGTTTGTTGTGGACGTTGCTTGATAGTTTTGAATTCCGACATCAATATAATCGACATCTAATAATTAGGATCAGAACAGTTGGCATTGGAAAATTCAACATTGGAACAATCGACATCGAAATGGTAAGGATCGTGGGAGCAGTTTGCATATCAACAGTCCAACACCAACGATGACAAATTTAGATCAACAACCAAGAAAAAATCTAGGATTTACACCTGTGGATTTGGTTTTTAACCAGACATAGATATTTTGAGCATGAATATCTACATTTGATCCATAATTCGTGGTTCTAATATCATGCATTCAATATTGGATTATATCTAGATGGATAATTTGAGCATTAAATCAGATTTGTAGCCCGATCAGATGCATATTTGTCGATCAAAAACCCAATCCCATTCTCTATTTAACCCATAGTTGGGACATTATCAACATTTATGGTTGATAGAGCATCGTCGACATAACATCAAAGTTCATACGGTTTTGAGGTGGATCTGTATAGCGTAGGAGACAAAATTTCTCATACAACCGTGCCATATGGGGTCTTTGGAAAAGTTTAGAGTCACATTGTGCAGTTTGATTCTGCAATTAATAGGTAGAATTGCAGAGAATCCTTAATGTTTTTTCAATTAAACAACATTTGAAGGATTAATTGAATCGGTCGCACTAGACATGGACCCAGAGATGTAAGCCTTTAGTGTTAAATTTCGTTATCAATTGGAAATCTTCATTTTATGGTTTGCATTTATGTTTATTTTCATTCCTGTTGTTTTTGTATTCTGTTTTACAAGAATTGCCATTTAAAAATATTCCTCGGAGTATTTACTATTTAAAAGCATTTACACTGAATCACAGAATTTGTGGTTAAAACGATATTGTAATATTCATATCACTTCAGAAAATATAATTAGGGCCTTAAAACACTATTTAGGGCCTTAAAAATGGTCTGAAAGTTTGAGACCTGAAAAACTATAGAAAACTACTAGGATGTGGAACCATTCTAAATTAGTGGAACATGTGAATTACCACTATTATTCACCCGATCTATATTCCCCCCTTAGGGAGCAATGGTCCCCACTGTATCAAGTTCCACCATTAGATGGGAAACTTTTGTTGAATCTAATTATCACCTTCTTAATAAAATAATATTGAGTTCTATAGAAGCCAAGTGATCTGCTACCTTTGAGGTGTCCATGAGAGATGGAAAATATGGTTAATGCAGATCCACATTAAATATATGGTGAAAGATGAGTACAAGGGTAATACTTAACTCAAAATCATTCTCACCCACATCCTTGGTGATGGTGTGAATCCCATATCAATTTGGGCGGAGCTTCTAATGGTGTCTTATGAGGCGCTCTTTCTATAAACGAAACCATACCTTATCTCCCAACAGGAACTTATGTGGAACTTAGTGTTGATCATGGCACTTCTTGTACTTGGAACTATCTTTATACAAAATATCATGAACTTATTATTGAATGCATTCAATCCATTCAACAGATTTAGTTTCTTGATTAACCTCAGTTTGAGCATGAAAGGATTCTTCCTATGGATATACAATGGGTAGCGCTACATTGGTTCGGTCTAATGGTTGGAACCCCAAGCACAACTAAAAGGGGTTGTGGCCAATAGAGATACAAATGACTCTATTGTAGCTATGTTAAACATAAGGAAGGCTCTCATCCCAAGTGAATGGATGTTCGGAGTTATATATTCTCAAGATATGCAAAATCATCTCGTTGACTACTTTTATTTTTCCATTGGATTGGAGGTGGAAGGTAGTTGATTTGGTCTCCTTCATATCTATCATTGACAATGGGATGGATCAAAAAGTACATAGGAACCTATTGTCTTGATTTGAAATAATGGATCATGGGAGGCCAAAGTCAACCAAAACATGCTCAAATAAGAGGTTAGCAATGGCCTCTACTATGATGCTCTTTTTACAAGGAGTTAAAATTGCCATCTTATAGAACTGATCAACAACCACAAACACACAATCATTTCTATGCTTGGTTGTAAGAAATATAGATATGTAGTCCATGGAGATTAAATACTAAGGTCTATCTAAGGTAGGAAAATGAGTGTACAACCACTTCTTTTTGTTAACAACTTATGCAATGGCAGAGGTGTTGCATGATCTTATGTACTTGTCGTTGTCTTGTGAAATATTTGGATTGTAGAAGTTCTTTTGCAACACTACCATTGTCTTCTCAACACCAAAGTTCCCTACCATTCAACTGTAACACACCTCCCATATTATCTTCCCTTGCTCGCTTGAAGGAACATAGAAGTGGTGGATATGTAATAAGGGTTCATCCTAAGGATGAAAGCTTGAGACTGATCTTCCTATGCACAATGTTTGATATGTAACAACAAAGTTAGGATTGTTGTCGTACAATTGGGGCCACCTGAAGGTCTTAGTCCACAAGAGTTGAGCATGGTATTTAGTGCCACAATTGGAGGTCGATTGACGTAGTCTACAACTCTATTTGTGTTTCCCTTATTGTACTTTATTTCTAGGTGAAATTGTTGCAATAGCGTGGACCATTTCTATCAAAATTCATTCCATAAGTCTCCCTACATATGCTTGAACTGCAGGGGCTTGTGATCAGTGTGGATGATCATCTTCTCCTTTATGATGTAATGTTTCCATTGGTGGAAATCTTGGATAATGGAGTACATATCCTTGTCATAGATGGGATAAATTCAAAATAAATAAGAGAATGATCTCGCTACGATAGGCCATAGGATGTCCAAGTTGAGTGAGGACTGTACCAATAACATAATTAAAGGCATCTGTATCAATCTTGAAAGGATGTTGTAGGTTTTCTAGGGTGAGGATTGGTGCTGAGAAAAGGCATCATTTTAGATCCTTGAATGCTTTATGTTTTCATGCATCCAAAGTGAACTTGGCTTTGCCTCATCCCTTAGTCACTTGGCTCAAGGTCCAAGCAATATGAGAGAACCCAAAAATAAACCTACAGTAAAAGTTGGTAAGAGAACTATTAGAGTCATTGGGGCTGGCCAATCATGGATGACTTAGCTCTTGGTTGGATCCATGTGCACCCCATGTTCATCCACAATGTATCCTAGATTATGAATTTTCTCCATGACGAAAGAATATTTCTCTAAATCAGTGTATAACTCATGTTGTTGCATGGTGCTCAAGATTTATTTAAATTGTTTCAAATGTTCCTCCCAAGTTCTATAAAATATGAGGATGTAATTTAGATATACAATGACAAAAGAGTTTGTGAATGGCCATGATATATCATCCATTATCCTCATGAATGCATTAATCAAGCCAAAATGCATGACCAACCACTCCAAGAGGTCTTCTTTATACTTGAAAGTTATCTTCCATATATCATTTTTCTAAATTGGGACCTAGTGGTATCATGACTTTAAATCAATCTAACTGGACAACTAGTACCCATAAGCTGATCAAAAAGATCGTAAATTCGATAGATTAGATATCAATTATTGATAGTGGTTTTGTTTATGTCTCTTTAATTAATACAAATTCATCATGTCCCATCCTTCTTTTGTACCAACACAATTGGGCTCCCACAAGGTGAGAAGCTTGGGAAAACGTAGACCTTTTGTATGTATCTTTGTATCCCTTCACAATCTTTCCCACTTGATTATACTATGTACAGATGCCTCACACTTAGGTTGTGGCAGTCAAATCGAATCAAAAAGATGAGAAGGTTTCAGGACCATGCTGCTGAAGACAGTGATCGAGAAGTAGAAGAGGAAGCAAAGAAGGATGAAGACTCCAACGAATAATATGTTTTGATATCTGCTCTAACTAGATCTGTCTCACCAGGAAATGATACCTGGATGATTGATAGTGGTGCCTCCAAGCACATGACTAGTTTCAAGGATTCACTCTCATGCCTTGAACAAAAGGAATCCCCACACAAAGTGATGCTTGGAAAGTCTATGAAAATGAAGGATGTCCTATATGTTCCAGGACTAAAGAAGAATAATCTTTCCATTTCAGCCTTAGACAAGAAAGGATTCATAGTTTCCTTTGTGGATGGAAAAGTTGTCATGTGGACGAAAGGCAACACTATCAATGATGCAGTAGATATTGGAGTTGAAGAAGGAGGACTCTACAAATTGAAGGGACACACAGATTCTGCATTAGAAACCAGTACCATTAACCCATGTGAGCTATGGCACAAAAGGATTTCTCATGTTCAATACAAAGCCCTTCCAATTTAAGTAAGGTGGTAACTGGTTTACCAGAAATTCAGATAGAACATGGAGTGTGCAAAGGATGTGCACAAGGGAAGAATACTAAGAATCCCTTTCGAAAAAGTGATAGTAAGGAAAAAGGGATCTTAGATATTATTCACTCAGATATCTGCGGGCCAATGCAAACCACTTCATTAAGCGGGTACTCTTACTATGCCTCTTTCATTGATGACTACTCCAGAAAGACTTGGATATACTTCTTGAAAAAGAAGGATGAAGTGTTTGACATATTCAAAGAGTTTAAGGCCCTAGTAGAAAACCTTTCTGAGAAGAAAATAAATATTCTGAGGTTAGATAATGGAGGAGAGTTTACTTCAAATGAATTCAATGATTTCTTTAAAGAAACAAGGATTAAGAGGGAGCTCACCATTCCCTACAATCCACAATAAAATGGTGTGGCAGAAAGAAAGAACAGATATGTCATGGAAGCTGTGAAAGCTATGATACATGATCAAGGTCTCCTAATGTACCTGTGGGAAGAAGCAACAAGAATAGCAGTGTATGTACAGAAAATAATTTCTCACAATTCCCTTGGGAACAAAACTTCAGAGGAAATGTTTTCTGGAGAAAAACCAGAGGTAAGTCATCTAAAGATATTTGGTTTTCCTATATACATTCATATTACCAAGGAGAAAAGATTAAAGTTAGATCCTTCAGGAAAGAAGGGATTGTTCATAGGATATAGTGAACAATCAAAATCTTATCAAATATATATCCCAGGATACCGTCAAACTAAAATTAGCATAGATGTTACATTTGATGAAGATACATCCTTCAGAAAATCAAGAAAATACAAGGAGGATTAAGAGGAGCATGAAACTCCTAAAACTATTGAAGTTCCTAAAGAAGTCAGAAACAAAGAATGAGTCCAGATACATGAAGAGTATGATATGACAAATCCCCAACTACCTGAATATTTACCAAATGAATTGATTTCTGGAAAGAGAAAACCTACCTGGGCTCTTGAAGTAATCGAAGAAGCAAAAAGACATGGTGCTCCTGAAGGAGCCATCCAAGAGAGGAAGAAGACAGAGTCATATCCTGGTTATATGGCCTTCATGTGTGATCTATTTGATAAAGAACCAACTTGTTTTGAAGAGGTAATAAAACATAAAGATTGGGATTATGCAATGGTCAAGGAATACCAATCCTATAAAGAATGATGTGTGGGAAGTAGTACCAAGACCAAAGGACAAGTCAATGGTATCCTTGAAATGGATATTCAAAACTAAACACTCAATAGATGGAAGTATAGAAACATACAAGGCAATTTTTTTAGCCTGAGGATTCTCTCAGAAAGAGGGAATTGATTATGAAGAAACCTTTGCTCCAGTAGCTAGATACACCCTAATAAGAATTGTCCTTTCCTTGGTGTCCACCATGAAGTGGAAGCTACATCAAATGGACGTGAAGACATCATTTCTAAATGGCTTGATTGAATAAGAAGTATATATCAAACAATCACAAGGTTTTGATATTAATGATCAGAAGACTCATGTATGCCAACTAAAGAAAGCATTGTATGGATTAAAGAAAGAACCTAGAGCATGGTATGGAAGGATCGATGGATTCCTGATGAGCTTAGGCTTTACTAAAAGTAAAGCAGACTCCAACATCTACTATAAGGTTGATGAGGATGGAATTTTAATTTTGTTGTTATATGTAGATGATCTATTCTTGACAGAAGAAGATAAGCTGATTATCGAATGTAAGAAGAGGCTTGCCGCATAGTTCGAAATGAAATACTTTGGAATGATGCATTACTTTATAGGTCTTGAAGTATGGTAGTATCCAGATGAGATTTTTCTAAGCCAAGGAAAATATACTGTTGAAATCTTAAAAAGATTTGGAATGCTAGATTGTAAAGCTATGACTACTCCGATGACCACCAGTTTGAAGCTATTGAATGATGATACTTTGGAAGTTGTTGATGCCACTCTATATAGACATATTATTGGTTCACTTATGTACCTAGCCAATACAAGACCAGGTATATGTTTTGCAGTAAACACCTTAATTCAGTACATGGTGAATCCTAAACACATTCACCTGATTGGTGCAAAACATGTGATGAGGTATCTAAAGGGAACTTTAGATTATGGACTCAGATATACATCCAGTGGAGAAATCAAGTTGCATGGATATGCAAATTCAGATTGGGGCGGAAGTGCCAAAGATAGGAAGAGTACATCAAGATGTTGTTTTAGTCTGGGATCAGGCATGATCTCTTGGTTTAGTAGAAAGCAGACCAGTATTGCACTTAGTACAGCAGAGGTAGAATACATTGAAGCATGTTCACCATGTAGTGAAGCAGTATGGCTTTGAAAGATGTTGGCAAGATTATTCGATGCAGAGATAGATGTCACTGATATCCTTTGTGATAATTAGAGTTGTATCAAGATGACGAAGAATCCCGTGTTTCATGAGAAGTCTAAACACATT
Source organism: Pseudotsuga menziesii (assembly GCA_001517045.1). Taxonomy (NCBI): domain Eukaryota; kingdom Viridiplantae; phylum Streptophyta; class Pinopsida; order Pinales; family Pinaceae; genus Pseudotsuga; species Pseudotsuga menziesii. The sequence goes on from LPNX011206878.1 coordinate 986,374, forward strand.
GAGATCAAATATCATTTCATCTAGAGTATGGTTTAGAATGGAGTTGTAAAGCTAAAGTATGTTCCCACTGAGGAACAAGTAGCAGATGTATTAACTAAGCCTCTGGCTCGTGTAAAGTTTGAATACTTTTGAGACAAGCTTGGTGTAGTCTGAAAGGACCTCTCTCGAAAGAGGGAGTGACAGTAGTTGGTTGATTGATGCAGTGGTGAGTAGCTCAGTCTAGAGGAGGGTATGTCTGTCTAGGCTTGTTTGGACCGAAAGGGTTAGTAATCCAAACAAGGAATGTCAATTCTAGGGGGATTAGTATTTTTTTCTAGGCGTGTTTGGCCCAAAAGGGTTGGTAAGCCAAACAAGGCTTGTTTGGTCCCCGAGGAGATCCATCTATCTAAGTAGGCTTGTTTGGCTCGAAAGAGTTAGTAAGTTAGGAAAAATGCCTGGGTGGATCTACTAGGAATCTCACCGTGATGTTGATCCAAGATGTTGAAGGGCAATATGTATCCTCAGTATTGCTATACTATTGATTGTTGATGATTGTTGAGATGCTTGATTATTGTTGCAGTATTGCTATACTGTTGGTTGTTGATGATTGTCAATTTTTATGATTGTTGAGATTCTTGATGATTGGTGCAGTATTGCTATACTATTGGTTGTTGTTGATTGTTGATATGCTTGGTGACTATTGCAGTACTGACATGATGTTAGTTGTTGATGATTACTGTTGCAGTATTGTTATACTGATGATTGTTGAGATTTTGTTGTTCAATATTGTTGTGATGTTTATTTGCTTCAGTATTGATGATTGATTAGCTGATTAATTGAGTGTGTATCAATGACAATACACGGATGACTGTAGTTACATGTTACTCCAGTATTCTTACACTAATGATGGTTTCAATGTTTCAGCATCTCTATGTTGGTTATGTAGATGATGATCTAGCATTAGTTGTTGTTGATTTTTTAGCACTAATAGGCTAATGATTATTGTTGATGTTATTAGTATCCTTACATAGATATTGCAGATAATAAAGTTACAGATGATGTCTCAGTATCCACATACTGATCTAATAGAATATGATCTAGTATTCATACTGTGACAATACAGACAATGATACTCCAATGAGATAGACGATGATTCAGTATTCACATATTGATACTTCAAGAAGAAGATCCAGGAAGATGTCTCAATATTCACATACTGATATAAGATGGTCCAAAAGATGATTCAGTAGAAGATAAATAGAAGATGGCCAAGAGCGTACAAAAGATGAATATTATAGAAGATGGCCCAGAAGATGATTCAGTAGAAGACAAATAGAATATGTCCAAGAGCGTACGAAAGATGAAGATTACAAAAGATGTTCCGGCTAAGATCGATGATGAAGATGTTAGACAATTTTACAAAACTTCCTATGACATATAGAGTCTCACTAGAATGTTGTACAGTTGTAGTAGCATATGTTTTTATTGTTGAATACCTTCCTAGTTAAGAGGGAGTGTTAAATTATTGTAACTTCGAAATATATTCCAAGATGTATTGTATTCCTCCTTCAGGAGATCAGTTTGGTCTTATTAGTGTCATTGAAAGAAACAATGTAAACCTACAAATGTAATTCATTTCAATAGTACCCAAGTGTCAATATAATAAATGTTATTTTGTGGTGTCAAGTTGTCAAGTGTGCCCAATCAGTTAGAGAAGTCGGCCCTTCTATTTTAGTATTCAAGTAAACTAAAGAATATAAATAGGGAAGCTCTCCTCTCCATTTGGACACACTCACTCAAGCTGTCTTAGCAAGAGAGAGAAGGATCAGTGCGCCAAAAAGAAGAGAGCAGTTGTTGTCTGGGTTTTACACTGCACTGGTTGAGTTCTATACTGAGGGTGTTTTTCGGCATTTTCTTCCTTGTGGTTTCCCCGAGGAAAATCTTTGTATTCTTGTGTTCTTATGTTTATGTGCATGTTGTTCTTTCAGTGACCTTCTAGTGACTAATTGTTTTAAGATATCATCTAAGCAATTTAAGAAAATTCAACAACCTCAACCAAGATCAATTTATTCTCTCTACTACTATCAACAATGAAATGTAGCGGGGGGGCCTTCACACACATCTATGAATGGAAGAGGTACTCCCCTTCCTCTAGCTCATTTGGATCTTCAAGTTGGATATTTGTCATTACAATGGTGGCACTATGTTCCACGTCAATGATTCTATGTAATATCCTTAGTTTTGACATAGGAATAAATTAAATCAAATTATGTAAATGATGTAAATATTCTAGCATGCATTCCTACTGCGAAGCTTAAGTCCAAGGCTAGACTAAAAAATGGCTAGGAATCATCAAAGTAAATATTTCTATATGTACCATCTGATTAGCTTCTCATGCTAACTCAAAAATATATGTAAATATTATAATGGAAAATTAATAAAATGGTCCAAGATGGTCATGTAAAGAGCACTAGAAGGGCTACAATTCCACTAGAGGGGGAGAGGAAAGGAGGAATATGGGAGATTAAATCTTGTATTGCCAAATTTCAACCTTAGAACTCATATTTTTGTTGATGTGTGTCATAAATGAGGCAATTACTTCATTTTGATTATTAAATCCAATTATGAATGCACGTGGGAGGTAGTTGGCGAAAGTCTCCTCATGTAGTTATGGAAGCATGAGATGAATATCCTTCTGTGATTTTTGTAAAAGCCATTTCTTATATGGTTAGAAGTTATGTTAGTTGCATTTTTCACCATCCTCTCATCTCCTTTTTATCTACCATTCATTTTTGCATGCATATGTTTTCCTCTTTCTATTCATCCCATTGCCATACCATTACCATATTGAAAAATAACTAGAAATGTAAATTGTGAACAGTTAAGTGAAAACATTAGAATAAATAGATGGTTGTAGGTGATCATATAGGTTGGGAAAGATAGGAACCTTTACCCATTGTGATTAGATAATCTTGAATGCTTAAGAAGCCATGAATTAATGTTACGGGAAGTTTTTCCAACAACATGCAGTAGTTTGGACTCTTTATGAACACACTAGTAAGCATTGTAAGGGTTGGATTTCTTGAAGAAATTATGGAGCAATGAAGTTAAATTCCTTCCTTGTGTTGTGTGGAGCATTAAAAGAGAGCGCCATGGTTGGGATGGCTAAGAGAGATCCTTGTAAATTCCTAGAGTTGTGCAGTTTGGCTAAGCATGAGAGAAAATTAGTTGTGGCATGAGAGAGAGAATCTTGTAGGTATTTCTTTCGCCCTGGTGGACTTGTAGCTTAGCTTGGGTGTGGTATCTATAGTTGATACCTACATTTTGGTGGAAAATCATTTGTACACAACTAGTTGCTTGGATATTCTTTTTAAAAGATAAGAATTATCTTGTATATAAACCTGGAATGTTTTCATTTTCTTCCTATCATGAATTTGCTTGTTTATGCATGATGTGTGTGTGTGTGTGTGAATAGAGTTTTAATTCCAACATGATTTTCATTTCTTCATTTGGACATGCATTTTGTATTTACAAATTCATATTATGGCCCATGGGGTGAAATTTATAAACATGTAATTCATAAATACACCCTCCTATGGTCGAAATGATGGATGGGGATGTGACAAAGTGGTATCATATCTCTTGCTTGCAGCACCAAGGTTGTATGGGATAGAATCCATAGTTACAAGCATAAATCAGAGCTTGCAAAGGAAGTCTTAAAAAAACTCTTTTTATGAAAATCCTTGGTTTCAATTGTTAGGGGGTATTTAAATAGAGCCATGAGTTAAATATGTGATATAACAGTAGGAATGGTAAATTGGTTGAGGAAATTTGGGAAGATTTTGAAGCTTGTAGTTTTATCGGTGACTAAGAAGTTATTTAATGGAGTAAAGGCCGGGTTCAAAATTTCATGTGGCCACCAATGGTAGAATAAAAAATTTGACCTATTTATGAAATTTTGAAAATTTGAGACAATTTGAGATGGGCCCAATGTTATACCTAAGGTCTGCATTGGACTGCTACAAGGAAAAGCTAGGGCACTTAGGAAGGTTCAAATTGAACGCATTTGGTTTATTTTAAAGTGGTTGTATTAAAGGAAGGTCTATGTATGATATGGGAACAATACATATGGTAGAAAGTGCTATGAACTCATAGCTTTCAAATTATGAATTGGATGTGTTCTAAAGCATATAAATGGAACTAGAAATAAATACATGAAAGAAGTAAGATACAATTTGATGCATTCATATGTATTACAACATATAACAACATTATATCTAGGAACTAAAAGAAAAAAGAGCACGATTTACAGGGAATAAACACATACAACGTACATGCTATTAGTTTTGTAATCATGATTATGTAGCGCATTCAGATTATGTAATCAAATATACAATCATTTGCAAATAGAGAAGATGGCACACAAATTTCACACTACATATATTCTCAGATGTTCATAGGAAACTATTATGTATGCTTACAAAATTACAAGACCATCCAGAGGCATCCAAAAATCGAACCCCTTTCTCCTATTGAGCTTTACAATATATAGACCTTTCATAGTGACATCTAGATTCTACCTTTTAGGTTTGATAATCTTCCTTTTTAATAAAAATAATCTTTCAAATCAAAGGATGATTTGATTCAACAAAATAGCTTTGAGATCCTACTTAAATGGGACACATCATCTAATTACAGATCGAGTTTTAAAATTCTTAACTAATTTTTTACTTGTCAAAATAAAACATTCGGAATAAGCTTGATCAAACTTTATACAAGTTAAGCCCGCATGGGTGTAGAATGACTGGAAAGTGCCGTGTAAATGAAGAAATGTTGTAAAGGAGGTCTCAAGTTCAAATCTCACCCAAACTTATCCGTGCCCCATGCTTGCGGGTTGTGTGGATGCACCTGGGGTTATAGTGGCAGCCGACGGGCATTAGAGGAAATTTCAACTCAAAATGGGCCTCCTAAAATGAATTAATAAAATAATAGTTAAAATAATAAAATAATATTTAATAATTTTGGAGGAAGAAAAGAAAAAAACTACTTTTTTGTTTGTATTTTCGACATCATCATTCTGTTTTTTCAGGTATTTCTTGTTTTTGGGGTAGCGGGGTCCGTCAAAAGTATGCCAAGTGGGTACTCGTTGGATGTGGAATTTAATTCCGCATCCAACGAGCTCTCCCTATCGAAATTTGAGTAAAAACACGGGGAGATATGTCAAAAATACAAACAAAAAAATAGTTTTTTTATGATACCTATCCCCAAATTTATATTAAAAAAGTGTTTAAGACCTATACGATATTTCAAATTTAAAGCAATTTCATTGGCTAACACATGATGACATGGAATTTGAATCAAAGTTAAAAGGCCCATTTTGAGTTGAAATTTCCTCTAATGAATGGACCCCGTGTCACGCGAGTACCAAAACCGCCCAGTTACCGATTCCCCCAGTACAAAAAAAAAAACTTTATACAAGTTATGTAAATAAAAAGTCTAGAATCTAAAATGTTGACAACGGTTTCCATTACATCGCTTTGTGTATATGCAAAACCTCAAGTGCTTGTAATAGTTTCCTGAAAATCCTATCTTATCTTCATTTAATCGCTAGAGGTCAAATTTGATTTTGCATGGTGTTCTGTAGAATATGCATACCCAGATCTGACAAAATGCCTAACTTCTAACTACTCTCCAAACTTTTCTTCCTTTGTTGTATACATTTATGTTTCCAGTATATTTTTTCCTGAGAATTTTATCATTAATATTCTTCAATTTATGAGTAAACCTGCAAACCTTATAAATATGATCATCATTTTAGCCCTTTTGTCACCAACTATGTGTCCTTTATCTTGTAATAATTGATTTTCTTGTCTAAGTCCCCTAACTAGAACCTTATATTTCTTAATTTTCTTCTTTAATATTTAATTAACCTCATCTGCGTTGCTTTCAGGTTCAGGGGAAGCAAATTCCTCAAGAGCTAAGGTCGGTGGAACTAGGTGCTCATCTTCAGGCCTCTCATTTATGACAAGTTCCACACAAGGTTTCTCTTTTTCTTCCTAAAAAATAGTATGAGTAAAAGGTTCTGGTTCTGGAGAATAAGGAATGGCATTGATGCTTTCCTCCAGGATATCTTGAAACTACACAACCCTTCTCCCTTTTTCTAGTGACGACCCTAATTCATTTTCATAAGATTCTTCAAAATAAACTATTTCTTTTCCTTTTATTATTTCGGAACTATTCTTGCTTTGAACTAATTCTAGAATTACAGCCTTCGCTTTCTACTTCTTAGGCTTCTTTACACTCACATTTGGAGAATCCTCGAGGTCAATAACCTTATTTTCCTTTAGAGAAGGATCAAATTGGGCTTTTAAATTTAACCTAAGATTATTGGTTACTCTAGTATGTAGTCCCCAAAGTGGATAGGGCTTAGGATTACTCTGCTTCCTCTGATTTTTAACATGGATTTTAATATATACTACATCACATTCATTTTTTTATCTCCTATGGGATGAGATTTTCAACAATGGGTTGTTTTAATGCTCCTCTCAATCTATGTGTCATCACAATGTATTCTTCTTCCTTTATGTCTACATTGGTTGGTTCAGGGATAGGGTTTTCTGGTTTCTTCTGTGAAGAAAATTGCAATATTTTATTAACATAATTCTCAAGATCCATTTTGAATTTGTGTTTTCTAACTGCTCACCCTTTATGTCCCATTTGTAAACTGGGTTAAGTGGAGGAATTGTTAATTTCACCGACATCACACAACTCTATAGATTTTGTTTTGGCAGAAGTAGATTTGACAGCTTCAAGAGGGGCGGTAGGTTTTATGGGGTTATAAATTCAGAAGACAATAGAAATTTCTCCCACCCATGATTGAATTTGTCCAATTCTTGTAGAATTATCAACTTAATTAGGGCTTGGTGATAGATACCATGCTAGATGTTTGGGGATTTTCTTGCCCTAGCGGTCATCTTTGTTAAACTTTTTAGAAAATAAAATGACAAATTCATTGGGGAAATTATTTCCAAATTCAAAATAAAAAGCATATGGTATAGGTGGACCATGGCATGCCTTCCATGTCCAGATATGTTTCTCTACACAACCTTGAGCAGATGGCTATATTATTTTTGAGCCAAGTTCTTCGTATGCCTCTACGTTGGTCTGTATTTTGATGATTTTCCAACAAGAACCAGTTACATTCTAGTGTACCAACACCCTACAACTTGAACCATCGATCTCCCACTTGCCACAATTCACAAGCAATAGTTATAGAGTTTTATCAAACTGGAAATGTAAGATACCCTACTATCACGGTTTTCCCATCAAAATTCTTTGCAAAATATTGGGCGACAGGGATGAAATGCCCTTGTAATTTATGGAAGAAACGAAACCATCCAACTTGTTTGAATTTTTGCTTGAATTTTGGATATTCTTCTATCACTTTAAAACCCATAGGTTCATATCTAACCACTTGTCCACTTTCCCTTGATGATATTTTTGGTATTATGATAGAAAAAGGAACTATTTGTAAAGAGATGAGACATTCACCAAAGCATATACTAACTTGGGAAAGGAATAGATAAAAAACCACGGTCTAATGAGTTGTAATGTTAATCATGTCACTTATAGGAATTAGGACATATCATAATTGCAAAGAATTCATTGAAATAAAACCCCAAGTGTTTCATGATTGCCCATGATCTCCATGTATTTGTTGTTGAAACTTGACGATACTAGAGGTGGACGTAGTAATGAATATTCTGACAATTAGTTAGTGTTTCTTAATTGATATCACAACATAACCACTGAACGATTATGTAACACAGTTGCATAATCATTCTGCAACATAGCTACATAGCTATTTTGCAGCAAAGCTCGCTTAGAGCAATTCTAGCCTTAGAGATAGTTTCCTCTTTTAAAATTTTGAGGTATGAACACAAGAATAATAAAAGAATAACTAACAGAATAACAATACCATGCAAACTTTGTGCCAAATCAACATGCTTAGATAACTGATTATCAAATTGGAAACAAGAAAGAATAAATCAAGCATAAAAGTTATACAATGGAGCTTTAGGAGTAAATGTTTTTCTTAGGGAAAAATCTTAAGGAAGGTTTTAGGATAAATTTAAATTTTAGGGTCTCAAGTTTTTGAAAGTAGATAATCCTAGGTAGAACTCGTAGACCAATGTCCTTTCTGTTCTAACTGCTTTATACCCTGTACCTTTGTTATAAAAAACAATTATTACTGAAAATAAAATGTGAAACTTTGTACCATTTCCTTTATAAAGCTTGGAGTCTTATTAGGAAATATACATCTCACCGATGTTTGCAATGAAATTAGGCTACCAACAGCCTTAGTAAATGTGGAAGCATTTCAAAAAAAAAAAAAAACCGCCCACTAATTGGGCCTCCTGCAACTGTACTGTCGTAAATATCTTCTAGAATAAAAGTATTGTTATTCAAAACCTTAGAATTTGAAATGGTCCAAACCATAAATTATCAAACTAACCATGTTAAGGTATTTCCTCCCTTCGAGAATCCCACCTTAAAATTATGTCACCAGAAGAGAAGGTGTCTTCCTTTGTCCTTTTGTCATAAATGGGTTTGATCTTGTCACAATGTTTCTGAGTCTTTTCCAATAATGATTCCCTTACCTGCTGGGTTTCAACCATCTGATAAATTCTTTGTCGAATAACTTTTGGTTCCTCAAATTCATCTTGCAAAAACTATAAAATGAGCATGCCTAACTAAACATTAAATATTGCATCAGTATCATACACAAGTTGAAAAGGAGAAGTACCAATAGTCTTTTTAGGACTTACCCTATCGTCACAAAGTGCATATTTAAGTCCAGTATCCCATGTCCTTTTCTGTTCAAACAACGACTTCTTGATGCTATTGAAAAAATTCTTAATGGTAGATTCTGCAATGCCATTACCCTTAGCGTATTAAGGCACATAATGCACATTTTATTACACCTTTTACTGAAATCAATCGTAGACTCATCAATTTTTCTTTTAAGAGCTATAGATTCTGTGATATAATACATATAATCTTTCTTGTATCCCAATTGTTTCATGAAGGCTTCTTCTAGTGCAGCAATTCATCAATTGAATCTATAGGTAACTCTTGGAACCACTTCCTAACTTCCCCATCCATATTTTGAAAAAAAACCCTCATCCAAACATCCTGGTGTTCAATCTTCTGATTATCTGCGTAGCTGTAATAGGCATTGAGATGCTCTTCTACCGTGGTTTCCCATTTCCCATTGAATCTTGGGAGGTACTTGAGATAGTCAACACCAAGAAAGGAATTCAAAGGTTATGGCAACACTAAAGGAGCATACTTGGAAGCCACAATGGCGTCCATCCTATTTGGAGGTTGACCAGCCATTATTAGTATTGTTTGAGTTTGTGTAGAAGTTGTTACTTTGAATTTAGGAGGAGAAAATGGTTGTGAAACAAAAGTAGAAATGGATTGCATCTCAAGACAGAGTCTTGAGGTTTTGTAGTTTTAATCTATGGAGTTTTAACAATGTCCTCCAAGAATTATTCTATAGAAAAAGGGTTAATGAAATTTTAAATTCAGATATACCTTATTCGCATGGAATAACTTGAGGAGTTACTAATGAAGAGGTTAAGACTACCTTTTTGATATTTTTATACATCTTAGGTAAAAAATTTAGAGGTGTATTAAGAAAATTAACGTCTTCTTCAGTCTCTAAGTAAGGAGAATGAAAAGTCTAAGAAGAAGGAAGACTTCTTGCAAAATATTAAGTTCAGGAGCTTTTGGAAGTTTGCAATCCTGGAAGATGCTGAGTCAATCAAGGTTCTGGCTTGGATCAAAGTTGTTTAAGGATAAGATGACTCAGTAATTTTAGATAGTTCAACTTTAAATTTCATTTCTTCTTCAGGCTAAAACACTTCAAATTTGGGAGTCAAAATTGAAGGCATTGGTTTTCCTTCTTCTTCAGCTGAAGGTAGTGATTATCTCACAGAAAATCCTATATCATCTCTCATAGTTGGAGTAGATGCATATGGTATACTTATAGATGTTGATGCATATATTTAACGAGCTCTAGCTTATCTGGTGATTTCCTTACGATCAAATCGTGCTAGTATCAGAGGAGATGTTGGGTTTCCTCAAGTCTCCCAATTTTATTCGAAGCCATAATTATACAATGAATTTAAAAGGTGAAAACTACAGTTTTAATATTTATGGATTTGTTCACCCTCAAACCAGATCTAATGGTTGTCACACACAAAAGGAAAAATAGCTTCGTGTCTTCATTCCTAAGCAACGACGCCAAAAAATTCCATCCCTAAGGTGTGCATTGGACTGCTAGAGGTAAACTCTAGGGCACTTTGGAAGGAAAATTGAATATATTTGGTTTATTTTAAAGTGGTTGTATTAAAGGTTAGCCAAGGAAGTCATATGTGTGGTATGGGAACAATACATATGGAAAAAAGGGCTATGAACTCACAGGTTTCAAATTATGAACTAGATGTACATCAAAGCTTATAAATGGAACTAGAAATAAATACATGAAATAAGTAAGATACAATTCCCATGCATTCATATGTCATCCAACATATAACAATGTTATATCTAGGAACTAAAAGAAAATAGAGCAAAATTTATGGGCAATAAAAACATATAACGTACATGCTATTATTTCTATGATCATGATTATGCAACGCATTCAGAATCTGTAACCATTTAGACAATCAATTGCAAACATAAGATGGCACAAAAAGTTCACAATTCATATATTCTTAGATGTTTATAAGAAACTGTTATGTATGCTTACAAAATTACACGACCATCCAGTGGCATCCAAAAATTGAACCCCTTTCTCCTGTTAAGCTTTACAATATATAGACTGATCCAACCAGCAGCCAACAAGTTCGCCTTGCTAGTCGACAGGTTCACCTTGCCAGCCGACAGGTTCACCTTCGACAGTTTTCCTCAACATGTTCAACCGACAAGTTCGTTGCGATGGTTGAACTTCTTACCATTATAACTTCTTGTAACTAAACGTAGCAGGTAGTCACCCAAATGTCTCAGCATCCCCTATATAGGCATGTACATTATGTAATATAGACATCTTTCTTATCATAATCTGATTCCTCCATCTTTCACGGAGCATAACTAATAAATTGGTCGAATTCTTGCATATTGTCTATGTGTGTATTGCTTGTCAATCTAGTGTGTTTCTTTCTTTGTTGTTTCTTCATATATGCTTCCGCCATAACAGAACTTGACTCATTCAGTCGACTGTTGTCCCCAATGTGGACCTAGGCACGACCTAGATCATTGGTATAAGAGCAATATTTCGTTCAGATCTTAAGTTACATAAGCACTTCCATCAAAGTTATTTAACTTATGCTTGTTCAAACACGCTCACAAACTCAGCAAAATAAGCAGACACTTCCTTCACCTTCAGAAAAGATGGACTAACAAGCAGACAATAGGCATGCAACTGACGAGACAGAGCAACTCATAGAAAAAGCACCGGCTCACCAGCGAACTGAAATGTTCTCCTAGTTCAGCAAGATTCTCCTGAGAGTCACTGTGAACTCCGGGGAATCCTCGACACATCCTCACTCCGATAAAATCAGCCATTTCAAAGTGAAAATGAATCTAGACATACCGAACCTTCACGGAAATATTGACGCAAAATTTGTAGACAAATGGGTACAACAATTGGAATCTTACTACGTAATAAATCAACTCTCCAAAGCGGAAAAGATCACCATTGCGTCCTTGAAGATGTCAACCTCCTTACACTGCTAGTGGGAGAATCTATCGACAAAGATGGAAAAAGAAGAAGACCCCATAAACACATGGGAAACATTTGTGGAATATTTCTGAAAGGAGTTCTACCCACCCAAGTATCTTGAACAACAATATAAGAAGTGGCAGCAGCTAAGGCAGTGGAAAGACCAATCCATACAGAGTTACACCAATGAGTTCTATCGACTGATGGCTAGACTTGGCATGCAATAAGAAGAGAAGTTTCTTGTCTTGAAGTACGTCAGCAGTTTGTTCCCTTACATTCAGCAAGAGATGGATTTTCTTATTATCAACACACTTGCAGATGCATTGCATTATGCCAGCAATATTGAAGCTAAAAAAAGGGAAAATATGTTTCATGAACAAGCCAATAGATCGAACATTTGACAAGAAGTCACCTACCGACTCCGACAAGTTCAAGAATTTTTCTCAGCAAACTCTGCCAAATCCTGATCATCAAAAGAAGAACTTTCAGAAAGACAAGCAGGATCATAGCAAATAGAACCCTGCCGAGAAATGGTGCGATTATCACAGTTCATCGTAGCATGATACGTCAGAATGCAAATCTTAGAAGACATTTTTGGCAAAATTGTCGACATCCAACTTGTCCGACAAAACCCTGGTACAATCCGATCCATATGCATCAACTCTGTTGGGCTCGACCTCGACCACTCCAATAGCCTCGACCATCATCGATGAGGAGGAACGAGAGAGCCTATTCCATACATGGATATGGGTTCAAAACAATCCATTACATCTAATCGTGGATAATGGTAGCTAGAAGAACTTCGTTTCTAAAGATCTTGTGAAGAAATTAGGTCTTGTCACCACTCCACATCCTCAACCTTACAATATCAGTTGGATGAAGGATGGGCAGGAACTAAGGATCACACAACAATGTCGACTTGCCTACTTCATTAATCCTTTTGAAGATGAAGTACTCTATGACATGGCACCAATTTCTGTAGTTGACACCCTATTCGATAAACCCTACGTATGGGATCGGAACTGTACATATCAGTCACAAACTCAAAAGGTGATTGTCAAAATCTGAAACCAACGGTATGGCATACCAGAGCGACAACCCACATCAATGGTTTCTATGATATCTGCCAAGAAAACAAAGAAGCTTACCAATCATGCTCAAAAGTTTGCATTAATCATGATTAACCTCAACATTCCTGGAAGACTGCAGCAACGAGTCGAATCACCGACCAATGCAGATCTCAACAACAACAACAGATCAAAAACATTCTTGAATAATACCAGAACATACTTCAAGCACGAGACGAAGTACCTCTGCACTGTCATGTAAAACACTCCATTGAGCTTGTTCCTGGATCTGTATTACCTAACGCATCTGTTTAAAGAAGATCCATTCTTGAAAATGAAGAGATTCGTAGGAAAATCCAGGATTTGATCGACAAGGGTCATATCCACCCCATCTCCTCTCCTTGTGGAAGTCCAGTCATCTTAGTTCCAAATAAACATGGGACTTGGTGCATGTGCCTTGACTATCGGGCTCTCAACAAAATTTCAGTGAAGAACATATACCCTCTTCCATGGATTGATTAACTCATCGATAATATGAAAGGTGATAAGTTCTTTACGAAACTCAACCTCAAGTCGGGATACCACCATATTCCAATCGAGTCCACTGATGTATGGAAAATGGATTTCAAAACCAAGAAAGGACTATTTGAATGGTTAGTCATGCCTTTCAGCTTAACCAATGCATCTGCAACCTTCATGAGATATATGGATGACCTTCTATGACCTTTCATTGGTAAATGTGTCATTGTCTATCTTGACAATATCTTGATTTTCATTCGATCATGGGAAGAACCTGCCCAACAAATTCGGAAAGTTTTCAACACTCTCCATCAACATCGACTATATATGAACATGGAAAAATGCTCATTTGTGATGACCAACATCAAGTATTTGGGGTATGTAATTGACTCTGTAGGCATTCATGTCCACCTAGAGAAAGTACAGATCCTCAAATATTGGCCCATTCCTCAAAACATTCATGAACTAAGAAATTTTCTTGGTTTGGTGAATTTCTATCGACGATTCATACTTGGCTTCAGTCACATTGTATGGCCTCTGAATCAGTTGACGAAAGGAAATGGGAAAACTATCTTCAAATGGACACTGACACAACAATAAGCTTTCGAACAAATAAAAAACAAGCTTTGTACTGCACCAGTACTTGTGTTACCTGATTTGCATCATCCCTTTGAGATGGAGACGAATGCATTGGACTATTCCCTCATCGTAGTGATCACTCAGTCAGGTCACCCAATTACGTTTCATTCTGATACTTTCAGTGATATAGTCAGAAGGTACTCGACGTATGAAAAATAACTGTACGCCATTATGCAAGATCTCAAGCAATGGAGACACTACATTCTTGGTAGGGAAACGGTCATCCTCACTGACCATAAGCCTTTGCAGTTCACTCCGACTCAGTCAAAACTACAAACAACCCAACAACTCGACTAGATTAATTACCTGCAACAATTTCAATTCGTAATTAAGTTTCGAAAAAGGCAAAGCCAATACTGCAGTTGATTGTCTCAGGATACCACCCATTACTCTATTGTCTATAGTGATGAGTATGCAGGGTTAGGACACCACTACTTGGCCACAATTATTCGATATACTATGATTTTTATACAATCTATCAACAGCTTCAAATCGACAATTTGTCAACTGTCGACTACTTCCTGAAAGACACCTTGTTGTACAAGCTTGGACAGCTTTGTGTACAGACTGGTGAGCACCGATAGAAGCTCATCTGGGATGTGCACTACAACAAGGCTGCAGGACATTTTGGAGACACAAAAACACTTCTTATCCTCCAAAATTATTTCTACTGGCCTTCACTTAAATCTGAAATCAACAAGTACATTCGATCGTGCATGGTTTGTGTCATTGCTAAACCGTTGAATCGATGACAAGGATGGTATACACCCCTTCCAGTTCCTAATTGACGATGGGAATCTATTTCTATGGACTATTTGATGGGATATCCTACTACCAAACATCAGCATGACACGATACTAGTAGTATTCGACAAATTTTCCAAGATGGATATACTCATACCATGCAAGAAGACTACAATAGCACAATATACTGCTTAGCTCTTCTTTGAACATGTGTTGAAACACTATAGCCTCCCGACAACCATTATTTCTGACATAGATGCTAGATTTGTCAACACCTTTTGGAAAACTCTCTGGCAACATCCTAACACGAGAATTTCTTTGTCGATAGCCTTCCATCTGCAGAAAGACAGACAGACAGAAGTTGTAAATCGCTTAGTCGTACAATTGCTTCACATGTACAATGACAAGCATCATCGAACATGGGGTGACAGCCTTCCATACAAACAGCACAGCTACAATCGTGCTCAACACAGCTCTACAGGAAAGATTCCATTTGAGATCTGTTACAGATTTCAACCCTCAGCACCTATCGACTTAATTAGTTCCTCGACACAATCGAATGATACCGAATTCAAAGGACAAGAAGTGGAGAAAGCATTGAAGTTCAGAGATCAAATCTACAACATCTAGAAGCAAGCATAATAAATGTTGCAACGATAAAATGCAAAAGCTAAGGCACGACAAGACAACATCATATTCCTCATTCATTCCAAATTGGGGATCAGGTCTAGTTACATCTAAAGAAGGAGCGCTTCACTGGTCCATATAGAAAGATGAAACCTTTGCGATATGGACAATACATTATCCTTAAATAGATTGGAGAAAATTATTTTGAGCTCGACATTCTTGCATGCCTTGTCCTACATCTAGTTTTCAATGTAGATCTGCTTTGACCATACCATGCACAATTGTTGGAACAGAATGACTTGCAGACAACAGAACTCGAAGACATCCATCCAGATGTTTAGGAACCTATTCTTTGTGACACCATTGTGGGAAGATGCATACGCCTTATAAGTATGACCTCCATTCCCTTGTTTCAAGTGGCTAAAGCTGAAAAACTCCCCGCGTAGGGAAAATGGTACTCTGTTAATGAAGTCGCCAACAAGTTTCCTCACCTGAACAAGTACGCAATGTTTCTTAAGGAAGGTCAAATGATCCAACTAACATCCGATAGGCTTGCCTTTGATAGGTTCACCTTGCGATCCAATAGGTTCGCCTTGCCATTTGATAGGTTCACCTTCGACAGGTTTTCCTCGACATGTTCAGCCGACAAGTTCGCTGCGATGGTTGAACTTATGACCGTATAATTTCTTATAACTAAATGTAGCGGGTAGTCACCCAAAATTCTCATCATCCTCTATATAAGCATGTTATATAATATAGACATCTTTCTGATCATAATCTGATTCCTCCATCTTTCATGGAGCAGAAGTAATAAATTGGTTCAAATTCCTGCATATTGTCTATGTCTGTATTACTTGTCGATCTAGTGTGCTTCCTGCTTTGTTGTTTCTTCTTATATGCTTCCGCCATAATAGAAATCTATTCATTTAGTTGACTTTTGTCCCCATAGTGCACTTGGGAATGACCTTGATCATAGACCTTTAATGATGACATCTAAATTCTACCTTTGAGGTTCGATAATCATCCTTTTTACAAAAAATAGTCTTTCAAATCAAACAATGATTTGATTCAACAATATATTTATGAGATCCTACTTTAGTGGGACACATCATCTAATTACAAGTCGGGTTTGAAAAGTATGCAATAATAAGTTTGATCAAACTTTATACAAGTTTAGTAAATAAGAAGTCTAGAACCTAAAATGGTGACAATTGTTTCCATAACATTGCTTCCTATATATTCAAAACATTGAGCACTTGTAACAACTTCCTAAAACTCTCAATCTTATCTTCATTTGCTCTCTAAGGGTCAATTGTGATTTTGCAAGGTATCATGTAGGATATGCGTACCCAGATTAGTAAAAATGCCTAACTTCTCACTGCTCTCCAAACTTGTATTCCTTTGTTGTATACATTCATCCTTCTAATTTATTTTTTGCCTGAGAAGTTTATCATTAATATTCTTCAATTCCTAAGCAAACCTGTAAACATTAGTCAATTTGATCATCGATTTATCCATTTTGTCACCAACTATGTGTGCTTTATATTGTTATAACTTATTTTCTTGTCTAATTCTCCTAACTATACCCTTATATTTCTTAACTTTCTTCTTTAATATTTGGTTAACCTCATCTGCATTGCTTTCATGTTCAAGGGAAGCAAATTCCTCTAGAGATGGGGTCGGTGTAACTAGGTGCTCCTCTTAAGACCTCTCATTTGTGACAGGTTCCAGAATCCACACAAGGTTTTGTTAGAAAAACAGGATCGCAAAGCAATAACAATTAAACAAGATGCAAATATTAAACACATTACAAGAGACATAGATATAACGTGGTTCACCCAAGATGGGCTACGTCCACACAGAAATTGTCAGTCCTTTATTATTATACCATCCATCAAAATGAAGGGATACAACCTACAATAACCCCAATGCACTTCCTCTTCTCTCTCTCATAGTCTATCTCACACAATCACAGAGATCGTTTTACAATGCTACAATACAATACACAGTTGTATTACAATGCTTTCCTTTTATATGGGAATTACCATGGGAAAATACTATGGGTCACCCAATACCATGGGTCCGCAAACTGTTGACCAACAAACTTCCCAAAAATTTCTTCATGGGGGGCGCTATACCTTGCACCCCCCAACCGGGACAAGTGTATAGTAAAACTAGGGTACAAACACAGTTGAACAATAACATCTCTGAATCTAGAAGATCAGGCTCCACCTCCAACATGTTTCTCTTTTTCTTCCTTGAAAACAATATGAGTAAAAAAGCTTTTGGTTTTGGAGAACAAGGAATGGCATTGATGGTTTCCTCCGGGCTATCCAAAAACTAGACAGCTCTTCTATTTTTTTCTAGTACAACCCTGATTCATTTCAAGAATATTTTTTCAGAATAAAATTATATCAAAGCAATAATATTTCAGAACTATTATTGCTTTGATATAATTTTGGAATTACATCCTTTGCTTTCTGCTTCTTAAGCTTCTTTACACTCCCAATTGGAGAAGCCTCAAGGTTAATAACCTTATTTTACTTTAGAGAAGGATCAAACTGAGATTTAAATTTAGCTTAAGCTTATTGGTTTCTCTGCTATGTTGTCCCCGAAGTGGATAGGGCTTAGGCTTACTCTGCTTCCTCTTATTTTTAACCTAGATTTTAGTATCTGTGACATCATTCATTTTTTTATCTCATGTGGGATGACATTTTTGGCAATGGTTTGTTTTAACGCTCCTCTAATTACGTGTGTCATCATCGTGTCTTCTTCTTCCTTTATGTCTACCTTGGCTGGTTCAGGGCTAGGGTTTTTTTATTTCTTCTATAAAAAATTGCAATATTTTACCAACATAGTTCTCAAGCTCCATTTTGACTTTGCATTTTCTAAGTGTTTGGCCTTTACGTCCCACTTTTACACTGGCTTCAATGGAGGAACAATCAATTTCATTGACATCACACAAATTTATAGATTTTGTTTTGGCAGAAGTACTTTTGACAACTTAGGGAGGGGTTGGTAGGTTTTATGGGGTTACAAATTCATAAAACAATAGAAATTGCCCCCACCTGTGATTGAATTTACCCAATTATTGCATAATAACAACTTAAATATGGCTTGGTGATAGATACCATGCTGGTTGTTTAGTGATTTCCTTGCCCTAGCGACCATCTTCATTAAACATTTTAGAAAATAAAACGACAAATTCATTGGGGAAATTCCATCCAAATGAAAAATAAAACACATATGGTACAGGTGGATCGTGGTGTACCTTCCCTCTCCAGCTATGTATCTATGCACGAGCTTGATCAGATGGCTATATTCTATTTTGAACTAAGTTCTTAGTATCCCTCTATGCTAGTTCATATTTTTATGATTCACCAGCAAGAATCGGTTACATACTAGTGTACTAACACCTTGCAACTACAACCATCGTTCTCCATATTATGGTAGTTCACAAGTGATAGATATATATTTTTTCTGAAAATAGGAATGTAACATACCCTAGTGTCACGGTTTCCCCATCAAAATTATTTGCAAAAGCTTGTGCAGCAGGGATGAAATGCCCTGGTACTTTTTGGTAGAAATGAAACCGTTCAACTTGTTTAAATTTCTACCTAAATTCCAAATATGTTTCTAGCACTTCAGAACCCATAGGTTCGTATCTAACCAATTTTCCACTTCGCCTTGATGTCATTCTTAGTATTATGGTAGATAAAGGAACTATTTACAGAGAGTTGAGATATTCACCAAACAATATACTAACTCAGGAAAGGAATAGATAACAAGCCCATGTATAATGAGGTGTAATTTAATCATGTCACTTACAGGAATTAGGTCATATCATAGCTATGAAGAATTCATTAAAAGAAAGCCCCAAGTGATTTCTTGATTGCCCATGATCTCCACAATTTGCTATTGAAAGTTGATGTGACTAGAGGCAAACACTTTAATGAATATTTTTACAATTATGTAGTGTTTCTTAATTGATATCACAATGCAACCACCAAATGATTATGTAACGTAGTCGCATAATCATTCCGTAGTGTAGCTACATAATTGTTTTGCGGCACAAATAGCTTAGAGAAATTCTAGCCTTAGAGCCAGTTTCCTCTTTTCAAACGTTGATGTATGAACACAAGAATAATACCTGCAAAACCAACAGAACAACAATAGCATGCAAACATTGTTCCAACTCAACATGTTTAACAAACTAATAATCAATTTGAATATCGGAAAGAATAAAGCAAGCATAAAAAATTTACAGCAGAACTTCAGGAGTAAATGCTTGTCTTAGGCAAAACTCTTGAGGAAGGTTTTAAGATAAATTTAAATTTTAGGGTCTCAAGTCTTGAAAGTAGACAATCGTAGGTGTATACCTAGGTACTAACACTGGATCTTACTAGGGATAATACTTCCTTGTGAAGTGATAAGAACTCGTAGACTAGTGTCCTTTTTGTTCTGACTGCTTTATGCCATGTACATTTGTTATAAAAATAATTACTACTAAAAGTAAAATGTGAAACTTTGTGCCATTTCCTTTATTGGGATTGGAGTCTTATTATCAAATATACATCTCACGGGTATTTACAATGAAATTAGGCCACCAATACTCTTAGTAAATTTGGAAGTGTTTCAGAAAATTCCCATTTATTGGGCCTCCTACAATTGTACTTCCATCAAGACCTTCTAGAATAAAAGTATTTTTATTCAAAACTCATATATTGGAAATGTCCAAAACCATAAATTATCAAACTTACCATGTTTAGGTCTTTCCACGCTTCGGGCATCCCATCTAAAAACTAAGTCACCAAAAGAGAAAGTGACGTCCTTTTTTTATTTTGTCATAAATAGATTTGATCTTGTCATGATGTTTCTGAGTCTTTTCCAACAATGATTCCCTTACTTGTTGGGTTTTTTCCATCTGATCAATTCTTTGTTGAATAGCATTTGGTTCCTCAAGTTTCAACTACATCTTGCAAGAACTTTAAAAGTAGCAAGCCTAATTGAACAGGAAATATTGCATCAGTACCATACACAAGTTGAAAAGGAGAAGTACCAATATCCTTTTGAGTACTTACCCTATCTTCCCAAAGTGCATATTTAAGTCTGGTATCCCATGTCCTTTTCCTTTCATACAACAATTATTTTATGTTATTGACAAGATTCTTATTGTTAAATTATGCAAGGACATTACCTTGAGGGTAATAAGGTGTAGAATTCTTAAGAATTATGTTATATCCCTTGTGGAAATTTACCATATAGGAAGACTTAAAGGTAGTTGCATTATCAATTAGCAACTATCATGGACATCCAAATCATGCAAAAATATATTCCTCTAAAAAGTTCATGATTACCTGATTAGTTGCTCTCTTTGTCGGAATAGCATGCACCAAAGTATTAAAGTAGTATGTTGTTGTCAATACGTACTTATGTTTCCAACTGGATGTAGGATTAATTTCATCATTAAAATATAATCCCTTATGTTGAAAAGGGGCATCAACAACAATGGGCTTCGATGGAAAAGGCAACAATGTTTGTCTTCCTGCAAATTTTTGACATTCTACACAAGCTCGAACCATGGAAAATACATTAGAGAATAGCATCGGCCAGTATTATCCTGCCCTCAAGATTTTTAAAGTTATTGGCTTCCAATATTGTCCTCCACAAGCTCCACTATGCAAATAAGCAATTTCCATATCAACCTCATTCTGATTAATACACCTTAACAACATTCCTCTGGGATCCTTCCAAAATGAAATTTGATCAACTATGACGTATTTATGGTCTTTCATCTTTAAGGATCTAATCCTTTTCCTGTCATAATCAAGTGGACATTGAAAATTTAATAAGAAAAACACAATATCTTTGTACCAAACTGATGTTGAATACTTATCCATAACTTGTGAATTTACATCATCTTCTTATATCTCGTTCATAACAGACTTATTAAGGATTAAATTTAGACCAAGTGCCTTACAATTTGAGTCAATGAGAAGCATAGCTAGACCTTGATATTTTACCAACTTTATTGGTTTTATTTCAATATCATACTCAAGTAATCGACTTATCTACTTACCTCGATTACCTTCATTGTTAGGTTTTACCAAAATGTCCTTCACTGCATTGTTGGGAATGTATGCAATTTGATTAAAGAATATACATTCTAAAATAATTCAAACTTTAATTAAGGCATATGCCTATTTTTCAATAATATTATATCTTAATTCAACATCCCTTAACACCTTGCTGAAAAATGCAACTAGTTGCTCGTATCCATCTTCATTTTTCTACAATAAAACAACAGCGACAATGTCTTCAAAAGCAAAACAAAATGTGAGGAATTCCTTAAAATAGTAAGGGCTAATAAGCATAGGTGCCTGCATTAAGGCTTACTTGATCCTTTCAAAATATTATCTAGTTTCTTTGGTCCACCTAACTTCTGCATTTTTTTTAACATGACTGTAATATGCTTTATAATTTCAATGAAGTTAGAAAAGAACCTTCGAAGGAAATTAATCTTACCTAGAAAGGATTGAATTCCATTTTTGCTTCTTGGAAAATCAATCTTCAAAATTGCAGCCACCCTATTTGTGTCCATTTTTACTCCATGTTGTGAAACTATATGGCCCAACAGTCTTCCTTCTTGCATTGCAAAATTGGACTTTTTAGGATTGAGGAAAAGACCAAATTTCCTTAACTTCAAAAAATTTTGCTTAATATGTTTGAGGTGCTCTTCATATGAATTGGAGAAAATTGTCATATCGTCCAAGTAGATAATTATAAATTTATCCTTCTCTCCAATGAAGGCTATGTCCATAGCCTGCTGAAAAGTAGCCACTGCGTTTGTCAGGACAAAAGGCATTATGTTATACATAAAATTTCCCCAGGGTGTCACAAATACAGTTTTTCCTTTATCTTCCTCATGGACAATAATCTAGTTATACGTATAAATTCCATTTATCATTGAGATCTAATATGCTCCCACTACCCTTTACAATATCTTATCCATTTTCGATAAAGGGTAGTTATCCTTCAAGGAACTTCTATTCAAATTCCAAAAATTGACACACAGTCTGATTTCATCGTTCTTGTTCATGACATAAAAGAGGTTAGCATCCCATGAAGAGAATCTCAAAGGAATAATGATTTTAGTATCAAGCAATGTTTAAGTTCCTTTTCAATAACTGGTAGCAGCATTGGGTTAACTTTCCTTATTTTCTCCCTGAAGGGTTTGGTGTCAAGTTTGATAGGTATTTTATGCTGGACAATACTTGTGTCAAAGGTCTTCAATTCCTCATAAGACCAAGTAAAAAAATCTACAAATTCCTTCATTAATTCCACATATTTTCTCTATTGTTCATCTGAGAAATATTTGGACAATTTTACTAATTTTGGATCATAATTTGTACCAATGTTACAATATATAGTGTTGTATTGTATAGGTTGATCCAAAGTATTTTGCAACATGTTATGATTACTAAATGGCCTTTCAAGAGGAACCAAACCTTTGGATAAAAAATTACCTTTGAGTTCGATTATGTCATGTCTAGCAATTGTATTGGATAGATTTGAAGTTTGCAGCTCTTTAATTTCTTCTTCCTCATCAACCAAAGATCCATAAAATTCACCAATTCACTGTAAGAACCTATCAATTTTTGCATCATCTACAAATACCTGCCAATTTTTTACATTGTCGAGAACTGAAGGCCTCTTCCTGACTTCAGGCTACATATTTAAGATGAGGCTAAGTGGGCACCCTGAAAAACTTGGAGCTAAAGCTGAAGAATATGCAGTCTCATTACAAATCCTGGGAATAAAAGAAATATTAAAATCCAAGAAGAAATTTTCAATTAAATCCCACACTTCATTATGATAGACCTTGAGCTCTTATGTTTAACCTAATAAACATTTTTTACTTGTTGAACTATTAAATTTCAATCCCCAAATACTGCAAACTTCTAAATATTTATGTATTTTGTTGCCATTCAACCCAAAACTAATGCTTCAATTTTGGCTATGTTATTGGTATCTTCGAATTCAAGTTTATACATACGAGTAACTACTTCATCTACAGGGGAGATTAGCAAAATAGCTACACTAGAACCTTCTCTGGAAAATGCGCCATCAAAATACATCCTCCAAAGTTTATCTTCATTTTCTGCAGGTGG
Source organism: Pseudotsuga menziesii (assembly GCA_001517045.1). Lineage (NCBI taxonomy): Eukaryota > Viridiplantae > Streptophyta > Pinopsida > Pinales > Pinaceae > Pseudotsuga > Pseudotsuga menziesii. The sequence goes on from LPNX011206878.1 coordinate 1,009,907, forward strand.
TTGTTTTTGAACTTCTTTCTCAACTTGTACTAAAGATTAAATCTAATCGTCAAAGTGAAAAACACATGAATCTATACTTTTTGGGGCATCATACAAAGGGTGATTGGATGGGTTATGATGATCACTTATCAAATATCCCAACTATACCTCTTTATACTACCGCCTTGTCTCACCTCCAAGCACTGGTATTGTAGCATTTGAATAGTCCATTTGTAAAGTTCCTCCTATTTTCATGGTACAAGATCCAAATAGTAACATTCCATATTTGGGAGGAGTATCAACTACAACCACATCCACTAGAATGATTTTCATTGGGAGTTGGGCTACGCTAACTACTAAATCCTTTATTGCTCGTATGCATTTTACAGCTCTTGAGTCAAAGGCATACATGTCATGGAAAGGTTTAGTAATGTTAAATTCAAGGGCCTCCATTACTACTTTTGGCATTAGATTGTGTGATGCGCCAAAATCAAAATGGTAATAGTGCAACATCTTATACTGAACAAGAAGAATGATATAAAAAGGAGGAGGCAAACATGCTTTCTCATCTAATTGTGGGACAAAGACAATTGTTGGATTATCAAATTGGAAACATGAAAGAATAAAGCCAACATAAAAGTTATACAATGGAACTTTAGGAGTAAATGTTTTTCTTAGGGAAAAATGTTAAGGAAGGTTTTAGGATAAATTTAAATTTTAGGGTATCAAGTTTTGAAACTAGATAATCCTAGGTGCATACATAGGTACAAACATTGGCTCCTACTGGAGATACCACTTCCTTGTGAAGTGATTAGAACTCGTAGACTAGTGTCCTTTCTGTTTTGACTGCTTTATACCCTGTACTTGTGTTATAAAAAACAATTATTATTGAAAATAAAATGTGAAACTTTCTACCATTTAAAAGACCTTCTAGAATAAAAGTATTGTTATTCAAAACCTTATAATTTGAAATGGTCCCAACCATAAATTATCAAACTAACCATGTTTAGGTCTTTCCTCCCTTCGGGAATCCCACCTTAAAACTATGTCACCAAAAGAGAAGGTGTCTTCCTTTGTCCTTTTGTCATAAATGGGTTTGATCCTGTCACAATGTTTCTAAGTCTTTTCCAATAATGATTCCCTTACCTGCTGGGTTTCAACAATCTGATAAATTCTTTGTCGAATAACTTTTGGGTCCTCAAATTCATCTTGCAAAAACTATAAAATGAGCATGCCTAACTAAACATTAAATATTGCATCAGTATCATACACAAGTTGAAAATGAGAAGTACAAATAGCCTTTTTAGTACTTACCCTATCATCACAAAGTGCATATTTAAGTTCAGTATCCCATGTCCTTTTCTTTTTAAACAACGAATTCTTGATGCTATTGAAAAAATTGTTATTGGTAGATTCTGCAACGCCATTACCCTCAGCGTATTAAGGCACATAATGCACATTTTATTACACCTTTTACTGAAATCAGCCATAGACTCGTCAATTTTTCTTTTAAGAGCTACAGATTTTGTGATATAATACATATAATCTTTCTTGTCTCCCGATTGTTTCATGAAGGCTTCTTCTAGTGCAGCAATTCATCAATTGAATCTACAAGTAACTCTCATAACCATTTCCTAACTTCCCCATCCATATTTTGATAAAAGAAACCCTCATCCAAACATCATGGTGTTCAATCTTCTTATTATCTATGTAACTGTAATAGGAATTGAGATGCTCTTCTACCGTGGTTTCCCCTTTGCCATTGAATCTTGGCAGGTACTTGAGATAGTCTCCACAAGGAATTCAGAGGTTATGGCAACACTAAAGGAGCATACCTGGAAGCCACAATGGCGTCCATCCTTTTTGGAGGTTGACCAACCATTATTCGTATTGTTTGAGTTTGTGTAGAAGTTGTTACTTTGACTTTAGGAGGAGAAAATGGTTGTGAAACAAAAGTAGAAATGGATTGCATCTCAGGACAGTCTTGAGGTTTTGTAGTTTTAATCTATAGAGTTTTAACAATGTCCTCCAAGAATTATTCTATAGAAAAAGGGTTAATGAAATTTTAAATTCAGATATACCTTATTCGCATGGAATAACTTGAGGAGTTGCTAATGAATAGGTTAAGACTTCCTTTTTGATCCTTTTATACATCTTAGGTAAAAAATTTAGAGGTGTATCAAGAAAATTAACCTCTTCTTCGGTCTCTAAGTAAGGAGAATGAAAAGTCTAAGAAGAAGGAATAGCTTCTTGCAAAATATTAAGTTCGGGAGCTTTTGGAAGTTTGCAAGCCTAGAAGATGCTGAGTCAATCAAGGTTCTGGCTTGGATCAAAGTCGTTTAAGGATAATAGGACTCAGTAATTTTAGATAGTTCAACTTTAAATTTCATTTCTCCTTCAGGCTAAAACACTTCAAATTCGGGAGTCAAAATTGAAGGGGTTGGTTTTCCTTCTTCTTCAGCTGAAGGAAGTGATTATCTCACAGAAAATCCTATATCATCTTTCACAGTTGGAGTAGATGCAGATGGTATACTTACAGATGTAGATGCACATATTAAGAAAATTAACCTCTTATTCGGTCTCTAAGTAAGGAGAATGAAAAGTCTAAGAAGAAGGAATAGCTTCTTGCAAAATATTAAGTTCGGGAGCTTTTGGAAGTTTGCAAGCCTAGAAGATGCTGAGTCAATCAAGGTTCTGGATTGGATCAAAGTTGTTTGAGGATAAGATGACTCAGTAATTTTAGATAGTTCAACTTTAAATTTCATTTCTCCTTCAAGCGAAAACACTTCAAATTCGGGAGTCAAAATTGAAGGGGTTGGTTTTCCTTCTTCTTCAGCTGAAGGAAGTGATTATCTCACAGAAAATCCTATATCATCTTTCACAGTTGGAGTAGATGCAGATGGTATACTTACAGATGTAGATGCATATATTTAATGAGCTCTAGCTTCTTTGGTGATTTCCTTACGATCAAATCGTGCTAGTATCAGAGGAGATGTTGGGTTTCCTCGAGTCCCAATTTTATTCGAAACCATAATTATACAATGAATTTAAAAGGTGAAAACTGCAATTTTAATATTTCTGGCTTTGTACACCCTCAAACCAGATCTAATTGTTCTCACACACAAAATAAAAAATAGCTTCGTGTCTTCATTTCCCAGCAACGACGCCAAAAAATGTCATCCCTAAGGTGTGCACTGGACTGCTAGAGGTAAACTCTAGGGCACTTTGGAAGGAAAATTGAATATTTTTTATTTATTTTAAAGTGGTTGTATTAAAGGTTAGCCCAGGAAGTCCTATGTGTGATATGTGAACAATACATAGGGAAAAAAGGGCTATGAACTCACAGGTTTCAAATTATGAACTAGATGTACATCAAAGCTTATAAATGGAACTAGAAATAAATACATGAAAGAAGTAATATACAATTCCCATGCTTTCATATGTCGTCCAACATATAACAATGTTATATCTAGGAACTAAAAGAAAATAGAGAAAAATTTATAGGCAATAAAAACATACAACGTACATGCTATTATTTCTACGATCATGATTATGCAATGCATTCAGATTATGTAATCACTTAGACAATCAATTGCAAACATAAGATGGCACAAAAAGTTCACAATTCATATATTCTTAGATGTTTATAAGAAACTGTTATGTATGCTTACAAAATTACATGACCATCCAGTGGAATCCAAAAATTAAACCCCTTTCTCCTATTAAGCTTTACAATATATAGACTAATCCAACCAGTAGCTGACAGTTTCACCTTGCTAGTCAACAGGTTCACCTTGCCAGTCAAAAAGTTCACCTTGCCAGCTGACAGGTTCAGCTTCGACAGGTTTTCCTTGATATGTTAAACTGACAAGTTCATTGCGACGGTTGAACTTCTGACCGTTATAACTTCTTGTAACTAAACGTAGCGGGTAGTCATCCAAACGTCTCAACATCCCTATATAGGCATGTAAATTATGTAATATAGACATATTTCTTATCATAATCTAATTCCTCCATCTTTCATGGAGCAGAACTAATAAATTGGTTCGAATTCTTGCATATTGTTTATGTGTGTATTGCTTGTTGATCTAGTGTGTTTCTTTCTTTGTTGTTTCTTTGTATATGCTTCCGCCATAATAGAACTTGACTCATTCATTCAACTGTTGTCCCTAGCGTGCACCTGGGCACGACCTGGATCATTGGTATCAGAGCAATATTTCGTTCAGATCTTAAGTTAGATAAGCACTTCCATCGAAGTTATTTAACTAATTCTTGTTCAAACACGCTCACAAACTCAATAAAACAAGCATACACTTCCTTCACCTTCAGAAAAGATGGCCTAAGAAGCAAAAAATAGGCATGCAACTAACGAGACAGAGCAACTCATAGAAAAAGCACTGGCTCACTAGCGAACCGAAATTTTCTCCCAGTTCAGCGAGATTCTCCTGAGAGTCACTGCAAACTCCGGGGAATCCTCGATGCATCCTCACTCCAATAAAATCATCCCCTTCAAAGTGCAAATGAGTCTGGACATACTGAACCTTGAAGGAAATATTGACGAAAAATTCATAGACAATTGGGTACAACAATTGGAATCTTACTACGTAGTAAATCAACTCTCCGAAGCAGAAAAGATCACCATTGCGTCCTTGAAGATGTCAACCTCCATACACTGCTGGTGGGAAAATCTATCGACAAAGATGGAAAAAGAAGAAGAGCCCATAGACACATGGGAAAATTTTGTGGAATATGTCCGAAAGGAGTTCTACCCACCCAAGTATCTTGAACAACAGTATAAGAAGTGGTAGCAGCTAAGGCAGTGGAAAGACCAGTCTGTACAGAGTTACACCGACTGATGGCTAGACATGGCATCCAATAAGAAGAGAAGTTTCTTGTCCTGAAGTATGTCAACGATTTTTTCCCTTATATTCAGCAAGAGATGGAGTTTCTGACTATCACCACACTTGCATATGCTTTGCATTACGCCAGCAAGCTTGAATCTAAAAAAAATGGAAAATATGTTTCGCAAACAAGCCAACATATCAAACATTTGACAAGAAGTCACCTGTAGACTCCGACAAGTTCAAGAATTTTTCTCAGCAAACTCCACCAAATCTTGATCATCAAAAGAAGAACTTTCAGAAAGACAAGAGGGATCGCACCAAACAGAACCCTACAGAGAAATCGAGTGATTATCACAGTTCATCGTAGCATGATACATTAGAATGCAAAGCTTAGAAGACATTTTTGGAAAAATTATCGACATCTGACTTGTCCGACAAAACCCTGGTACAATCCAATCCAGATGCATCAACTCTCTTTCCCTTGACCTTGACCACTCTAATAGCCTTGACCATCGTCAATGAGGAGGAATAGGAGTGCCTATTCCATACACAGATATGGGTTCAAAGGATAATGGTAGCCAAAAGAACTTTGTTTCTGAAGATCTTGTGAAGAAATTAGGTCTTTTCACCACTCCACGTCCTCAGCCTTATAATATCGGTTGGATGAAGGATGGGTAGGAACTAAGGATCACACAACAATGTTGAGTCGCCTATTTCATTACTCCTTTTGAAGATGAAGTACTCTCTTACGTGGCACTGCTTTTTGTAGTCGACACCCTATTCGATAAACCCTACCTATGGGATCAACATGGTACATATCAGTCACGACCTCAAAAGGTGATTGTCAAAATCTGAAACCAATGGTATGGCATACCAGAGCGACAACCCAAATCAACAGTTGCTATGATATTTACCAAGAAAACAAAGAATCCTACCAATCATGCTCAAAAGTTTGCATTAATCATGATTAAGCCTCAACATTCCAAGAAGACTGCAGCATTGAGTCGAATCATAGACCAATGCAAATCCCAACAACAACAATAGATCGAAAACATTCTTGAAGAATACCAGAACATATTTCAAGCACCAGACGGAGTACCTCTACACTGTCATGTAAAACACTCCATTGAGCTTATTCCTGGTTCTTCATTACCTAACGCATCTGTTTACAGAAGATCCATTCTCGAAAATTAAGAGATTCACAGGAAAATATAGGATTTGATCGACAAGGGTAATATATGCCCCAGCTCCTCTCCTTGTGGAAGTCCAATCGTCTTAGTTCCAAACAAACATGGGACTTAGTGCATGTGCCTTGACTATCGGGCTCTCAACAAAATTTTAGTGAAGAACATATACCCTCTTGCATGGATTGATGAACTCATCGATAATATGAAAGGTGCTAATTTCTTTACGAAACTCGACCTCAAGTCGGGATACCACCATATTCTAATCGACTCCACCAATGTATGGAAAACGGCTTTCAAAACCAAGAAAGGATTGTTTGAATGGTTAGTCATGCCTTTCAGCTTAACCAATGCACCTGCAACCTTCATGAGATATATGGATGACCTTCTACGACCTTTCATTGGTAAATGTGTCATTGTCTATCTTCACAATATCTTGATTTTCATTCGATCATGGGAAGAACCTGCCAAACAACTTCGGAAAGTTTTCAACACTTTCCATCAACATCGGCTATATATCAACATGGAAAAATGCTCATTTGTGATGACCAGCATCAAGTATTTGGGGTATGTAATTGACTCTACAGTCATTCATATCCACCCAAAAAAAAGTACAGATCCTCAAAGATTGGCCCATTCCTCAAAACATTCATGAACTAAGAAGTTTTCTTGGTTTGGTAAATTTCTATCGGCAATTCATACTTGGATTCAGTCACATCGTATGGCCTCTGAATCAGATGACGAAAGGAAATGGGAAAACTATCTTCAAATGGACACCGACACAACAACAAGCTTTCGAACAAATAAAAAATAATCTTTGTGCTACACCAGTACTTGTGTTACCTGATTTGCATTAGCCCTTTGAGATTGAGACGGATGCATCAGACTATTCCCTCATCGCAGTGATCACTCAGTCAAGTCACCCAATTGCGTTTCATTCCGAGACTTTCAGCGACATAGTCAGAAGTTACTTGACGTATGAAAAATAACTGTATGCCATTATGCAAGATCTCAAGCAATGGAGACACTACATTCTTGGCAGTGAAACGGTCATCCTCACTGACCATAAGCCTTTGCAGTTCACTCCGACTCAGTCGAAACTACAGACAACCCGACAACTCAACTGGATTAATTACCTGCAACAATTTCAGTTCGTAATTAAGTATCGAAAAGGCAAAGCCAATGCCGTAGCCAATTGTCTCAACAGACCACCCATTACTCTATTGTCTACAGTGATGAGTATGTAGGGTTATGACACCACTACTTGGCCACAATTGTATTAGATATACTGCGATTTTTCTACAATCTATCAGCAGCTTCAGACCAACAAGTTGTCGACTGTCAACTACTTCCTGAAAGACACCTTGCTATACAAGCTTGGATAGCTTTGTGTACCGATCGGTGAGCACCGATAGAAGCTCATCTAGGACGTGCACTATAACAAGGTTGTAGGACATTTTGGAGATGCAAAAACACTTGTTATCCTCCAAAATTATTTCTACTAGCCTTCACTTAAATCTGAAATCAACAAGTACATTCGATCGTGCGTGGTTTGTGTCATTGCTAAACCAATAAATCGACGACAAGGATGGTATACACCCCTTCCAGTTCCTTGTCGACCATGGAAATCTATTTCTAAGGAATACTTGATGGGATATCCTGTTGATGTATATGTAACTTCGGAATGTATTCTTCTATGTATCTTATGTATTGTAACCCGATGTTTATTCCGGGATGTTTCTATTATGTATTTGAGTCATGTGGTCATGCCCCGATGTTTCGATCGGGAGGATTAATAATGTAATCAAGTCATATCAAGTCATTAGGTAAGTCCCCATAGTTTCGGGGCACTTGAGTTATTATACACTAATTAAGGTGTACGCTCGAGTAGTAATTATTAGGTTGAGCCTACGTGTGAAAAGGAAATTCAAGTGAACAGATGAATATAAATAGAGAGTGAGAGTCTCTCTATTTATCACTTGTGAAATACATCACTTGCTCTCCCAAGTGTGGCGCACTACTGGAGAAGGAAATTTTGGGACTAGACAGAAGACAGAAGACTACTGCTATTTTGGGAGATCTCTTACTGTTTTGGTGTTGATTCTATCTTAGAGGAAATTGTGGGGTTTTCTCCTTTATGGTTTCCCTGAGGAAAACTCTTTGTGTCTCTTGTCTCTTGTGATGTGCTTGTGTTTTATTACTGTGCTTGCTATTCTCTCAGTGAAAAGATCCTAAGATCATAATGCTAGCTTAAATGTGATGAAAAACTAACATGGTATCAGAGCTAACCTGAGAAGAAGACATTGTGCAGCTACAGGAACTAGGGATTCCTAATTTGTGGATCTTCCTCCACAGATTTTCAGCAAAAGTAATGTGGAACAACTCTCCTCCTTAGGGCGCATCTTTCTGTCGAAGCGGAATTTGATTCCGAGCATTTTCAGTCTTCGATGCGGAAATTAGGGATTTCTACAGAAGATGAATTTTTGAGTGAGACCAGCATAGGGTTATTCTCCTCATCAAAACCAAAGTTTAGAGACCTGGATCAAGAAATTTGGTTGGGTAAAACTCCAGGAAAGTCAAACCCTAGTTTGACCCTGAGCTAGGAGAAACCCTAAATACTAAAACTGCTAAGTTTTGGTACAGTAGCTATATTCTGAGATTGGTGAAGTATCAGAAGCGGCAAATTACAAGGGCCAAATATAAAATCCTGATGAAGCCTGTGTCCAAATATCAGACTCAGATTCGCTGTACTCCGGGAGATATGATCTCTCCAAGTTAGGGTTCCATCCTCTTCCAGAATTCATCCCTGAACAGGACATCTTGGGAGATATGCAATATCTTGAGCTACAAATGTCCAAATGGAATTCTTGAAGATGTTCCAGAAAGGGCACGGACTTTACTTTTGGTGGTCCGAATATCAGATTCAGAAGATGAACCAGTGACACGTGGCATGCCGTACAACTCCGTTGTTCTGAACAGTCCTGTAACAGGTCACCTTGGGAAAATGATCATAAATCCCAAATGGTGAAACAAATTCTGATGAAACCTATAGTGTTGGATCAGGGACTTGTGAGGTTACCTCAGTGTGAAATTTCAGACACAGAGGATTAGTAATTTCAGAGATATCACAGAAACAGTAACAGGCATTTCTGCAGAAGAAATCAGTAAATTAGGGCTTCCTGTTTCGGGAGCTTCCCTCCACTGTTTTCAGAAAAGGAGTACATTGGACAGCTCCATTTGAAGAGATCTATCTGTTTATCCAATCAGATCTGAAGGATTCCAAGTTTTGAAAATTAGGGTTTCTGTGACAAACCCTAGATCAACGAACTCCGGGACAAGGACGAACACCTCAAATCGGTAAGATCTAATCCTTTGTTATTTCCATTTGAGGTTCTCATTTCAATATGATATATCACATCAGCTTGGTGACAAGCTTGGGAAAGTTGACAACTTCCAAGCCTAGAAGTATCTAATCTCTCTGAAGAAACTGGATTGGACACCTACCTGAGTATAGAGGTTCCAATTTCAGAGGGAGACGAGGTTAGAAGCCTTTCACAAGAAGAACTTGGTCAAGGCCAAAGAAGACATCATGCTCATGCTGCAGAGGATGATGAACCATCCAGAAAGAGATCCAGATATGAAAGTGAAGACTCTTCAAGCAAGGATGAATATGTTCTGATATCAGCTCTCATAGGTAACATTACTCATGGAAGTGATGATTGGCTTATAGACAGTGGGGCTTCCAAACATATGACGGGATTCAAGGAATCCTTTGTAAGACTGTCAGAACATGAATCACCTCACAAGGTGAAAATAGGAGATGACTACCAATATCCAATAACAGGTAGTGGGGAACCTTCATACAAGCTAGACTCTGGTAAGTCTCTAACAATGAAAGAAGTATTGTTTGTGCTAGGATTAAAGAAGAACCTTCTCTCCATTTCAGCATTGATGCAAAAGGAATGCGGGCTGCATTCATAGATGGTCAAGTCATCATATTGCCAAAAGGAAAGACTATCGATGATGTGGTAGTGATCGAAGAACAAGAAGGAGCCTTGTACAAAATGAAGGGATATCCAGAACAAGCCTTGATCCATGACACGGTAGAGCCAAATGAGCTTTGGCATTACAGAGCACTACCTTTTGCAAGCAAAGCTGTTGAAGGTCTTCCAGAATTTCAAGCTATTTGAAGGGAAGAACAAAATCAGAATATGACTTAAAGAAACCAGTTGAAGAATGTGATGATCCAGAATGCAGAGACCATGTAGTCATAAGAGTCTCTCAAATCAAAGAACAACTTGAAGCGGTAAAAGAAAAAGTGAAGAATGCAAAAGTGGTGATGGCCACCTTGAATGGCCTCCCAGGATCGTGGAATTCATTCAAGGAATGTGTTCCAGAAGGAAGTGATTACTTTCAGCAAACTTTGGGAAGAAGAAGAATCTTGAATCATAAGAAGAGAAGAGAAGAGGGGAGCAATTGAAGATCAAGATATCGCCATCCAAAGAAGATCCCTCAATCAATGAGGAATATGAAGAACTCAACTCTTGAAGAACTTCTTATCCACATTAGCTTTTGGATAAGAAACGATGCTATTATGAATGAAGAAGACGATGAAGCTGAAGGCTCAAGAAGGAGTCTACCCTCGAAAAAAATAAAGATAAGTATTC
>LPNX011206907.1:10677-28270 GCA_001517045.1 Pseudotsuga menziesii
CTCCTATTCTCCTTCTCCCTCTCCATGCTTCCCTCCATCCATATCTCTCCCCCTCCCTCCCACTCTCTCCACGTCCCTCCCTCTCTCTCCCCTTCCATCTCTCTCTCTCTCCCTCTCTCTCTCTCTCTCACTCCCACTCCCTCTCGCTCTCCGACTCTCCCTCCTCCTTCTCTCTCTCTTGCTCTTCCCCTTCCATCCCTCCATCCCTCCCTCCCTCTATCACTCTCACACTCTCTCTATGCCTCTCTCTCTCTCTCTCTCTCCCTCTCTCTCCCTGTTCCCCTCCCTCTCTCCCTTCCTCCCTATCTCTCTCTATCCCCTTGCTCTCCCTCCCTCTCTTTATCGTCGTCCCATACTCTTTATTAACCTACCCATAATCCCCCCTAATATCTCTCTCTCTCTCATAAACAAGCATCATCAAACATACACATCTATACATTACCTAGCATTATCTAGCATACACGTTGAACTCAATACGAGCATTACCTAACATCATCATCACCATGCACATTTAACAAACATAAACATCGTCTAATAAAACGTAAACATGATCTAACATCCTAATCATACACATGTGATACAATCATCTAACATCCTCATCATACACATGTAATAACATCGTCTAACATCTAACATGTAATGAGAACATCTAAGAGCATCTGAAAATTACCTAACATCATATAACATATAAATCTAATAAATGTAAACATCTTCTTACATACACATTAATCTAACATTACTTTGCATCAACATATATATTAATCAAATTGAACAAAATACAATCATTATCTAAAGTATAATATTTTAGACTCAAAAGAAACTCTACATATGAAATTAAAAAAATATAGTTAAATATAAAATACTTTAAATATAATGTTGTATAACCTAATTTGTTATAAATTTTAATTACGAAAAATAATATAACAATAAAATTAAAATGAGATAGATTTAAAATGAAAGAAAATGAATGAATGAATGAAATTAAGAAGCACAAAAAACATATCTAAGAATATTGCATGTCACTAATGTAAAAAGATGAGGCAAAAGCATTTGGACTTAATTTTTTTGAAAAAAAATATTTCTATTAAAAATAATTTATTAAAAAAAATAAATTACATCTTTACCAAACTTTTTTTTTTAATGACTTATCTCTACATACTTATCATTCTATATACAAAAGTAACAATAAAAATAAAAAACACATTTAATGTTAATGTAAATATTGTAAACACTAAAATAACATTAAAACAAAAATCATCATTACTTTTTTCCTTGCGCTTTGAAAAACTAACTAAAAAACAATGGATACAGTATAATAGGGATAAAGGGACAAGCCAGTAGTGAGGTGTTTATTGTCTCAGATCATCTCCATGTGACCAGCACCTTGATTTTTGTCTTGATCCCACTTCACTGCATCTTTCTACACAAAGGAAATGATATTCTTGCAAACAAAGCCATCCAAAGGAATCACACCAATCCAAAGGTATCCCAGCAGAGTAGTGTAATACGTGCAAGAAACGACAGAGAGTCATTTCAATAAAACCTCCACGAATCAATTCAACCAAAAAGAGCAGATCACGGTAGAGTGAAAGATCAATACCTGCAAGAAACCTCCATGAATCAGTTCAATCAAGAAGCCCAGTGATACCTCCATGAGCAGATTTGAGCACATAAAAAAGTCATTCAAAGAGAAACGACCATTTCCTTGAGCATCAACATGTGTCTATGGATATCAAATTCAAAACATATATATCCTACTGATCTGTTATACACTAAAAGACACAAAGACAAAGACACATGAAAAGCTTCCAATACAAAATACTACAACAACATAGAGAACTCTAAAAGGTCTACTTCCAATAAAACCAGGATTTGCAAACATGTATCTCCAACTAAAGCATAACCTCGAGTAGCCTAACGGATATCTCCAACAAAAGCTGGATCCACTTTTTCAAGAAATTCTCTAACTTGGTTATGTTTCCTAAAATTCTAAAGAATTTCTCGGAGCTAAGAGATTACGATAAACAATATTCCTGCAAAAGAGCAATACCTGCATGAGTCAATTCGAACACATAAGTTACAATGGTGTGTTGATGACAGATTTCTGAGCTCATTCATAAATTGTTCGACTCTGTTACAGTTACTCTCATGAAATCTCTTCACTACCACACTGCGACCATCTTCATTTTTTCCCAAATGGACCTTACCGTAACCCCCATAGCCTAATTCTCTCTTTTCCTCAAAATAGTTACTGGCCTGTTCCAGTTCTATAGCTGAAAACTGGCAAATGACCCATCTCTACCTTATCAAACTCCAAATCCCCACAACCATTCTGGGTAGCAAGAGAAAGTTTTTTCTCCTGAACATATATAATACCAACAGGACTGTCATAGCTACAAGTGCAGCTAGGGCTCTGAAGGCACTGCCTGAAATATGAAGTAGCTGAATATCATTGTATTAACTTAAAAATCTTAGAAGGACCACTAATTACCTATGATAATAAGTTTTTCTGTGCCTTCGCCTGTTTCTTCATAATCAAGAGTATTAAATTCAGTGAGTACGAGCTCGTGAGCATGATAACTTCCAAATCTGATGTAAAAATATAAGATATTACAGAAAGCAACTACCAGTTAAGCAATTCTTGGGATGAGTTCCATCTTTACAATAACACAAATCCCATTGCTTGATTGACAGTCACTACAACTATCATTGATAGCCTTTCCCACATCCCATTTAATCCAAAACCCTTTGCTGCGCATTTGTAATAATTTAATTTCTTGCGACAGGTTACCTGTGAAATAGGTGAGATTGGAATAAGGGGAAGCAATCTCAAAAGCCGAGGCAGTGAAATCTAGAGATATATTCGCGAGATAGCATAAAGGAAATAGAGAGACTTCCATTGCGTCTAGTATGAGCATCAGTATGCCAATTTCAAATTCAAAACACCTTTCATAAGCGTTTATTGTTTGAGATCATCACACTCCACCGCATCTTTCTCTTACCACACTCCATGGCATTGTTCTCCTGAGATAGTTATCAAAAATATCCATCCCAAGAAAACAGGGTAATTCAAGAAAAAAAACCCAAAAATGAGAAGAGGAGACTGATACCTCCATGAGTCGATTCGAACACAAAAGTATATAGGATCGAAGCAAGGAAACAGAGAGACCACCATTGCATCCAGCGTCAACATCAGTCTGTCAATTTCAAATTGAAAGAACATCTCTCCTCCAAAACACAACATAAACGCATGCACAAAAGACAAAGAGAAGCATGACCATAGACATAGACTCACACGAAGCGCTAGCTGCAATAGAAATATAACAATATAGAGAACCCGCAAATGTCTATCTCCAACAAAAACAAAAAAGCTGGATTTGCAAACGTCTATTTCTAACAAAAGCTCGATCGGCTTTTGCAATAAATTCTTCTAGTACTTTATTTCCTAAAAAGTTTTCTCCACATTGGTAATGGACGGTTTCCGAAACTTGTAAATGTTATATAAAATTTGAATTTGATTCAGCACGGAGTGATAGCCTAGCGTCACCCTTTAATATAGCCTTGGGAGATGAGCGCCTCTTTTTTCACAAATTTGAATTTGATTCACCATTTCATAAGCATAAACTATAATGTAATATAATTATACATAATAATCCCTATTTTCACAAATTTGAATTTGATTCACCATTTGATAAGCATATATTATAATGTAACATATAATTATACACAATAATCTTTATGTCCATGGATGGCCTGGGCTTAGGGTTTTGCCCAACACCCAAACATAAAAATCATGACAAGTTGGCAAGACTTTCGCATCATTTTATGGTGTTGTTGAAAACAGTATTGCAGATTCTCATAGATCTATCTAGCACGTGATATAACAAGGATACACGTGCAGCTAATGCAATTGACAGGGTTCTTTAGGACAGAAGTTTGCACTCAAGGAAGGGGAGGCTTCCCCTTAATAGGATGTCATTCTTTCTCTCTAATGTCGACAAGAAAGGTGAATCTCTCACACCAGTAGAGATTAAAGACAACATCTTCAGCTTTTATTTGTAGTTCATGACAAAAGCAGCTCAACTTTGACAGTGGTGCTTAAATTTTTGGCAGAAAACCTTCACTACTATGAAGAATTACTCAAAAGTATGTTCGAAAATGCCCTCCTAATCAGTTCCAGTGGTCTATCATAATAATTAGTGGTAATTTGTTTACATGCTGTTAATATCAGGATTGGATTGTAGATAGATATGTCATCAAATTTAAGTGATTCTATAACTTTTTTTAGCTAAGGGTTATGTTGAGATGTTAAGGAGAGAATTCCTGAAATATTAAAGGGATCGACAAACTTAAGTGATTCTATAACTTTTTTTAGCTAAGGGTTATGTTGAGAGGTTAAGCAGAGAATTCCTGAAATATTTATGGACGAGCCCTTTTAGTGAAAACTGTTTTTTCTGTTAATATTCATTCTTGCTTGAGTGTTTCAAGCTAGTTGTATCTTATTACATAGTTTCCACTTTTGGAATGAATGTCGATCTATAGAATCCCAAAAACCCATAAAATTCATTCATAAAGCAATCTAAACAAATTACAGAATCATTATTTTTTGAAACCGTAACTACCTATGGTTTTATTCATTTCTACCTTTTCACCCTATGAAGCATTATCTACGAGCCATGGAAAGAAAAACCTGAATGGTTGAAACCAGAGGATGCAATATGATGTTAGGTAATTGTGAGATGATGTTAGATGTTCTCATTACATGTTAGATGTTCTAATTGTGATAGAGAATGTCTATATATGTATGTTAGATGATGCTAGATGTTCTCATTCTATATGCGCTTGTAAGATGATGTTTGTGTTTATTAGATGATACTAGGAAATTTAATATGTGTATGTTCTAGATGTTTATGTCTTAAATGTATATGTTAGATGATGTTAGGTAACTTTTAGAAGTGGATATTGGGTGATGTTAGATGATGTTATTACATGTGTATGATGAGGATGTTAGATGATGGTATTACATGTGTATGATTAGGATGTTAAATCATGTTTATGTTTTTTTAGATGATGTTTATGTTTGTTAAGTGTGCATGGTGATGATGCTGTTAGGAATTATTCTGTTTTGTTAGATCTAATTATTAGATTGGAATGTTGGATGCATATGTTACATGATGTTAGGTAATGCTCATATTGAGTTCAAAGTGTATGCTAGATAATGCTAGCAAATGTATAGATGCATATGTAAGATAATGCTAGGTAATGTATAGATGTGTATGTTTGATGATGTTTGTTTATTAGAGAGATAAATAATAGGGGGGATTAGGGGTAGGTGAATAAAGAGTATGGGATGGCGAGAAAGAGAGGGAGGGAGAGAAAGGGGATAGAGAGAGATAGGGAGGGAAGGGAGGAGGAGGGGGGAGATTCACAGAGTGAGTTGGAGAGAGAGAGATAGATAGAGAGAGATGGGGGGAGGGAAGCAGGGAGAGGGACAAGGAGAGTGGGAGAGAGAGGGAGAATGGAAGAGACAGGGGGAGAGCGAGAGAGGCAGAGTGAGAGAAAGGTGAGGGAGTGAGAGAGAGAAAGAGAGGGTGAGAGAGAGAGAGAGAGATGAAAAGCAAGAGAGAGATAGAGTGAGGGAGGGAGAGAGATAGAGAGGGGTGCGACGGGGGAGAGAGAAAGAGTGATAGAGGGAGGGAAAGAGAGAGAGAGAGAGAGGGAAGGAGGGACGAAGGGAAGGAGAGAGGTGGAGAGGAAGATGGAGAGGGATAGGGAGAGGAAGAGAGGGAGGGAGGGAGAGGGAGAGAGAGAGAGAGAGAGAGAGAGAGAGAGAGAGAGAGAGAAGGGGAGGGAGATGAAGGGTCGAAGAGAGATGGAAGGAGAGTGAGCGAGAGAAGGAGGGAGAGAGGGAGGGATAGAGAGAGAATTTCTTGAAAAATGGATACTACTTTTGTTGGAGACAACCGTTGCGTTAATCTAGGTTATGATTTTGTTAGAGATACATGTTTTGAAATTCTGCTTTTTCAAGTTCCCTATATGGTTGATGTATTTTGTATTGGAAGTTTTTCATGTGAGGCTATGTCTCTTTGTAATGTATTTGAATTTGTGTTTTGTAGTGTATAACAGATGAGGAGGATAGATGTGCTTTCAATTTGATATCAACACACAAAGTTTGATGCTCAAGGAAATATTGGAGGTCTCTCTTTGAAAGACTTATTTTTGTGCTCCAATCCACTCATGGAGATATCGCTTGATTTCTTGATTGAATTGACTCATGGAGGGGTTTTTTGCAAGTTTTACTCCTTCTCTCTACCCTGCTCTTCTCTGTTTAATTGAATTGATTTATGGAGGTTTTATTCAAATAACTCATGGAGGTTTCCTTGCGATGGATTTTCTTGCAAGAATACCATTTCCTTTGTGAAGTGGGAGCAAGAGCAAAATCTTGGGGCTGGTCACATCCACACGATCCAAGACAATAAAGGACTCGCTTGTCTGTCTACCTATTTAATACATGGCTATTTTCTTGTTTTTATGGTTGATAATAGAGATTTTCCCTAAGCAAAGAATTAGGGTTTCTAAAAAAAAAAATTCCGTTACCTTTACCTCTTCCCTCTATCGCCCTCCATAAAAAATTTTCTTGTTTTAATTATCAATGATCTTCTTCTTCTTTCTCGTATTGGAGTGAAACCAACCAGTTGGGGCGTTGAGGGTAGAAATAAATGTAGGTGATTGTGTGTACCCTAGAAAATTGTAATTGACTTGCACTAAGCAACACGTTGGAAAGGTCGTTCCTATTACTCAACCTAATAGGACAACCTTAAGCCCTTTTTGGGAGAGAAGCTAAATGCTATTAGGTTGGAAATAGCTTTTATTGGTTATCCTTTTAAAAGATGTGGGGATCCCACAAGTGCGATCTATAAATGTTTGTTTTTTTTTCTAATTATCTTTGATTATTGACAAGCTTTCTTTTTAATTGTCATTAATAAGGTCTTTTAAACTTTATTTATTATTATTGTTTTTTTATTAAAAGTATATTCCTATATATCTCATATATGGGAAGTGGACTTAATCTAGTGGATCTTCAAGATTCACCACAGCTCTACAATTGTACAACAATGATTAATTCAATAGTCGATGTATTTGTTAACTCTAAATGGATCTTGATTAATTAATACAAAAACAAGTACTTATCCTTTAAAAATGGTTTCGCATATTAATAGTTGGTTCGTCTTAATAGTGAGGTCAAAACTTGACATTGCTTGTTCAACTCTTAGGTGCTTGTTTTTTGACATAAAAAAAACATCACTACTTACCTTTTCAAGATGGAAATCTTGAAATGGTATACTAAAGAAACATCACTACATACAAATAAAAATGTTATATCTAATAAATATAAATTATTTTAACTTATATTACATAATATTATATTTAATAAATAAAACTTCGTACAATTCAAGATTATATTTACTAAATTAAATTAAATAATATAAATTCCTTTAACTTCATACCATTTTTCTTTTCTTTTAAGTTACTTTATATATATGAAATTAGCATGATGAATGTTTTAAATTACATTTTTATAACATTATAGATATGAAATTAACCTAAACTTAAAATTAATATTAATATTTTGTATAAATATTTATAAAATATTAACTATTTATATTTTTAATAATAATTATTTATATCTTCATTCTAATAAAAAATAATAAGACTTTAAAGTTGGCTCATGCACAAATATCATATTTGGTTTATATGGACATTGTTTATGTAAAATTGTTTCATTTGGTTGATATATATCAACCTAGACCAATCCATGGCCATTTACCAAGGTTTGTTATAGTATCCATGGTGGATATTCGTGCTTTTTTAAAGTCAGTTATGGTTAACCAATGTGAGCCATGGTTAACTAAATTGAAGCATGAGTCTCTAAAGTCAACCATTGAGAACTTTGGACAAACTAAAGTCAACCATGGTTGACAAAAGTAAGTCATGGTTCGCTATAGTTTGTAATATATTTCTCTATAGTCATTCTTGGTGTTATTTAAGGGTTATGTCATGTTGTGATGTTTGTCAAGGGTTACATTGTATTGCGATTTTCATCGAGGGTTATTTTGCAGTGTGACATTAGTAAAGGGTTACACTACTTTGAAACAATACACAAGATATGAGAAATTAATAACGTGGCACTCGATATTTAGGAAATTTCATGTCGCATTGTGAACTATGACCATGTAGCTTACTAAAGTCAAAAGTGGTTAACCATGATCAAGTTAAAGTAAACCATGGTTAAGCAAAGTAAAAAAAGACACATAAATAATGTAACATTTGGCGTTCATCAAGTGTTATGGCGCATTGCGATGTTTATCAAGGCTTACATTGTATTATGATTTTCATTGAGTATTATGTCACATTTTGATATTTGTCAAGGGTTATGCTGCATTGCGATAATACCCAATATGCGACACAATAATAATGTGGCATTCAATGTTAAAAAAATATCATGTCACATTGTGAAGAATAGCCATGTGTTCACTAATCTTAACCAATTTTTATTAAAGTCATTTATGGTTAACCAAAGTGAGTCGTGATTAACTAAAGTCAATCCTTAGTTGCTAAAGTCAACCATTGATGAGTATGGACAAACTAAAGTCAAGCCTGGTTGACCAAAGTCAGCCATGGTTCACTACAGTCTCTGATATATGTTGACACAACGAAAGATGTAGCACCATAAAAAAAATATAGAAGCAAGTAAAAAATACTTAAGGAAAGCATATTTCTAGTGTGGTAAAGAAGTAAATCACCTTGAAAATCAAAGAATAGCCTCAAGTATAACTCATAGACCACATTAGACCTGTTACCCCTCAAAATGCATGTGCAATTTGAGATAACCTTTCCATCTATACAATGATGAGTATCTATGGAGGACGCTCTACTACATATTTTGTTGGCTGATGCTAATTATCAATAGTTTCAACTATAGGGAGTAACATGTACAACCATGTAGTACAATATCATGCATGTTAATGTGGAGGTATACAAATGAATTATTTAATAAAGATTAATTTTATCTAGAGTAGAGAGGTACTTACAAACTACTAAGAAGGAGGTGTTTTCAAGTTTGTCATATTAGTCACGTCACGTAACAAGTTTGTCACATTAGTGAGGTTATGTAACTCACATTAATGAGGTTACCTATAATAACTTTCCCATGTTATGTCATAAATTATGAAAAATAAAATTTTGAGAAAAAAGAACACCAGATTTTCTACTTAGCAAGGCTTTATGATAAGCACTACGCTTTTGAACCCATTAATACATTGGAAACTATAGACCAAAATGGAAAATATTACTATTAACTACGGTTTAATGATACCTTTAAAAACTATCAGTTAATATGTTTTGTAACTATGCCAATTTCCCGTCAATTTTATTGTGTGCATGTTAGATAGGTTAAAATCACCAAGATGTGCATGGAATGCTCAATCACGCATACAGTGTACACTAAGATGCCACACTGTAAAGTAATTTCATGGATATTAAGGAGATATTTTAGCAATTATTTGTTAAAGGAGTGGTAACTATTAGTGATGATGATCAAACTTTTATGCCTCATGAATTATCTAAGATGACGTATTACACATAGCAACATTGAAGTTTCACTGTAATTAACAGTAGAAGATCTAGAAATGAGTCAAACCTTTGTCACTAAAGTTAAACATGGTTGAATTTTTCCAAACTAATGTCCATAAGGGTTGACCAAAGTCAATTATGTTTCACTATAGTCTCCAATATATGTCAAGACAGCCAAGGATGCAACACATTAACAACGTTCAGAAAATTCAACCATGATTAACTACTTCTTTACTGCAAGAAGAAAAATGTTAGCAACATAGTTTAGAATCTTATCCAAGTTTGATTAAAGAGATGAACATGGATCGACTCCTTCTAGACAACATTATCACTCTTCCTCGAAACGAAGAGGGAAACCCAAGCTAGTAATTACTTATGCCTTTGAGTTGAAATAAATTTTGAAAAATTAAATCAACCGAATTAAGAGTGGCATACATGGTTAAATACATGGAAGAAACAATGAATATTGGTCTCTTTCTTCTCCACAAATATCGAGCAAGGTTGAGTCCAATTGGTGGCCAATAAACACTCATAAAAATCTCAAACATACCTCACAAACAAACAAAAAGTAATTCTATTAACCATCTCGGTATAGGATTGAACAAAAAACTACACAACGCAGCCATGGAAGGAAAACCCTTTTCCATAAGTCATTGCAGACAAAAAAAAAACATGTTAATGAAACTTTCAAACATGGTAAAACTTTCTTAAACCCTTTCCAAAACCATCGGCTAATATTGTGACACATGGACTACCGAGATTCATCTTGGACATCCATTTAACTTGCCATTAAATTCCTAGCTCCGGTGTCAACTCGTAGGCAAGGGAGAATTATTGCCAAAGGTAAAACTCAAGTGCAAGGATGTCCATAACCTTGTATCTCCTCGTAATATATGGATGAATATATATATATATTAACCTGAAAGTTTTTATGCCAAGCTGAAGTTAAATCACGACTATGGTGTTAGCGCCATACTCCCCAAGTCCTTACATTTCAAGAAAAAAAGCAAACATTATAACCTTTTTTATCACCAAACTATGATGTGCTAAACCCCTTTATTTAAAATCTTGATAGTATTTTAGAACTAGGTTTAGTTGCTAGATTTAGGAGGTAGCTTCTAGGGGAAAACCTTATCCTTTAGGCTTACCAACCACTAGCAAAACCAAATTGTATAATAGGCATTAAAAGCAGTAAGAACATCACCTTTAGGTGTGGTGTTAGGGTTTTTTTTACTAGTATGTAAACACCTTATTGAAGTATAACATGTCCAATTCAAGTAAGAATAGACTACAATTTATTTTACACATAATGATGATATGTTCATTGTATACCGAAGTATACATGTGATGATATTTAGTTTGTGACATTGTAATTAAAAGTCAAACAACTATGAGTGAAAAATTAATTCCTTTTAATTGTTTTTTACCAACACCTTAAATGTGATGAATATGGATGCAAATAAGAAGAGAGAATTGACTACACATGGTATATGTATGCGGAGAACCAATTAAGAAAATTCCACATCAATTAATCAAGTGCGTGTATTAACATGAATTAGCCACCAAAATTTTGTTATATTTAATCTAGAGTTGTAGATACAAAGTCTCATGATATCAACTAGACACAACAAGAACCAAAGGATAGAAACTATGACTTCTTCAACACTTTACTCACACAATGCTAGGGGATAGTCAGAGAATACCATGGGCGAGACTTCCAACACGCACAAATTCACTTGATCAATTTGACATGAAAGGTCCTATAAAGTGAGAAGTGCGTCAATAGAGTGAATGGGCTCAAGAAAGAATCGATAATGATCTCAATCACCTCTCCATCTCTTATAATGAGCATCGAATTGTATAATCAAATTTTATCAAAACATAAGCAAGTAAAAAAATCATAAGGAAAGCATATTTTTAGTGTGGTGAAGAAGTGCATAAAAATCACCTTGAACATCAAAGAATAGCCTCCAGTAGAACTCATAGACCACATTGGACCTGTTACACCTCAAAATGCATGTGCAATTTGAGACAACCTGTCCATCTGTACAACAATGAGGATGTGTATCTATGGAAGACACTCTACTACATATTTTCTTCGCTGATGCAAACTATCTAGACATTCAACTAGAGAGACTAACAAGTACAACCATGCACTGCAATATGAGGTATGTTAATGTGGAGGTATAAATGTTGAATATTTAATAAATATTAATTGTATCTAGAGTGGCAAGGTACTTACAAACTAGTAAGAAGGAGATTTTTTCAAGTTTGTCACATTAGTTAGGTCACGTAAAATAGTTTGTCACATTAGTCACGTTATGTAACTCACGTTAATGAGGTTACCTCACATAATTTTCCCACGTTAAATCATAACTTATCAAAAATAAAATCTTGAGAACAAAGCACACAAGATTTTCTACTTAGCATGTCTTTATGATATGCACTCCCCTTTTGAAACCCTCAATACATTGGAAACTATAGACCAAAATGGAAAATATTACTGTTAACTAAGGTTTAATGATACTTTTAAAAACTATCGGTTAATATGTTTTGTAAATATGCCAATTTCCGGTCAATTTTATTGTGTGCATGTTGGGTAGATGTGCAGTGAGATACCACACAATAAAGTAATTTCATGGATATTAAGGAGATATTTTAGCAATTATTTGTTAAAGTCATGGTGAGTATTGGTGATAATGATCAAACTTTTATGAGTCGTGAATTATCGAAGACAGCGTATTACATAGCACCATTGATGTTTCACTCTAATTAAGAGTATGGAAATGGACCTCGACCTTAGACTTTAAGAAATTGGGTTTTCTTTAGGTTTAATATAGTCAAGCTTAAGATAAATCAATATTAGTAATTAACATAATAACCTATCAGATATAAAGATGACCTATCTTTTAAAAAATTATTAGTTATATCTTAGTGGATTTGCAGAGAGTATATAGAGAAAGACATGGGGGTTCACATGATGTAGACAATTTTTTTTAACCCATTAATATACTGGAAACTATACAACAAAAGAGAAAATATTGCTATTAATTAAAGTTTAATGAAGTGTGGGTTAATATGTTTGGAAAATATGCCAATTTCGAGTGTGAGCGAGGTGAAAATCAGGAACATGTGCCAAGTAAAGTAATTTCACCCATATTAAGCAGATATATGAGAAACTATTTGTTAAAGGCATGGTAAATATTGGTGATAATGAGAAAAAGTTTCTTAACCTATCACCATGAAGATAGAAATGAAACTCGCCTTAAACCTTAATAAATTGGATATAAATATATACTAGTAATTAATGTAATAACCTATCAACATGAAGATATAATGGCTTTTAGGATATAATTATTTCATATAAAATCCTTCGTTGTCAAATTTAAGGTTTCATTTGGTAGGGTTGGCTTTTAATTTGACTTTCTAATACGTTTTTTAAGCGAATACTCCATTATCCGTGTGGGACATCCACTATCACCTTCTCGCGAGGATGCAGTAAATTCCACTTGAAATTCTATACAACTGTATGGAGAAAAGCAAGGATTTTCATTCGAGTAAATTTGAAGTAAATTCAATGCCAAGGCACATTTGTCCAATACATTTTCAGAATCCCAATAATATATATTTTCTAATCCCAATAGAAATATGAAAGAAAGCTAGATTTCAGAGAAGGGCTCACCTTCCATCCTTTATCCTTTAGGGATTGTGAATCAACCATATGTAAAATCTTTGATAGTGTTGTGAAATATTTGATAGGCGTTAGTTCTTTGTGAGCAATTCTCCATAAATAATGAGTTTAATAAAACTAAATCTCCTAATTATGTCAATGATAATAATCAGCTAAAACCCCATCATCGCTCCACACCTCAATGGCGAGCCCAGCGTGCTGCGCTCTTCTCCTTTTGTGTCAACCATTTAGGATTTGGTTTCCATTGCCATACATAATGGTTCATAGGGTGAAATGGTAGAAATGAATAACACCGTATGTAGTTATGGTTTCGTGTAATAATGTTTTTGGAATTTGTTTGGATTTCTTTATGAAAAAATTTGCTGGCTTTTTTATGGGATTCTACAGATCTA
The DNA here is from genome assembly GCA_001517045.1 of Pseudotsuga menziesii. Classification (NCBI taxonomy): domain Eukaryota; kingdom Viridiplantae; phylum Streptophyta; class Pinopsida; order Pinales; family Pinaceae; genus Pseudotsuga; species Pseudotsuga menziesii. Next base: position 24,394 of record LPNX011206907.1, read on the forward strand.
CATTCATTCCAAAAGTGGAAACTGTGTAATAAGATATAACTAGCTTCAAACACTCAAGCAAGGATGTATGTTAACAGAAAATTCATTTTTTACTAAAAGAGCTAGTCCATAAATATTTCAGGAATTCTCTCCTTACCCTCTCAACATAAGGCTTAGCTAAAAAAAAGTTATAGAATCGCTTAAATTTGATGACAGTATCTATCTACAATCCAATCCTTATATTACAAGCATGTAAACAAATTACCACTAATTATTATGATAGACTACTAGAACTCATTAAGAGGGCATTTTTGGACATACCTTGAGTAATTCTTCATAGCAGTGAAGGTTTTCTGCCAAAAATTTAAGGAGCACTGTCAAAGTTGAGTTGCTTTGGTCATGAACTACAAGTAAAAGGTGAGGATGTTGTCTTTAATCTGTACTTGCGTGAGAGATTCTCCTTTTTTGTTGATATTAGAGAGCAAGAATGATAAAAGATCCGGTTATGGGGAAGCCTCCCCTCCTTGAGTGCAAACTTCTGTCTTGAAGAACCCCGTCAATGGCATGAGATGCATGTGTATCCTTGTTATATCATGTACGAGGTAGATCTATGAGAATCTGGAATAATACTTTCAACAACACCATAAAATGATGAAGTCTTTCCAATTCTTCATGTTTTTTTATGTTTGGGTGTTGAGCAAAACCTTAAGCCCACGTGATAAGGATTATTATGTATAATTATATGTTACATTATAATATATGCTTATCAAATTCAAATTTGTGAAAATAGGGATTATTGTGTATAATTATATTACATTATAGTATATGTTTATCAAATGGTGAATCAAATTCAAATTAAAGAATGAACGCTATATTAAAGAGTGAACGCTAGGCTATCACTCCGTGCTGAATCAAATTCAAATTTTGTATAACGTTTACAACTTTTGGGAAACCCTCCATTACCAATGTGGAGAAAACTTTTTAGGAAATAAAGTAGTTGACGAATTTGTTGCAAAAGCCGATCCAGCTTTTGTTAGAAATAGACGTTTGCAAATCCAGCTTTTTTGTTTTTATTGGAGATGGACGTTTGCGGGTTATCTATATATTGTTATATTTATTGTTATATTTCTATTGCAGCTGGCGCTTCGTGTGAGTCCATGTCTGTCTTTGTCTTTTGTGTATGTGTTTATGTTGTGTTTTGGAAGGGGGATGTTCTTTCAATTTGAAATTGACATACGGATGTTGATGGTGGACGCAGTGGTGGTCTCTTTGTTTCCACGCTTCGATCCTATATACTTTTGTCTTCGAATCGAATCATGGAGGTATCAGTCTCCTCTTCTGTTTTTTTGGGTTTTGTTCTTGAATTACTCTATTTTCTTCGGATGGTTTCCTTGATAACTATCTCAGGTGAACGATGCCGTGGAGTGTGATAAGAGAAAGATGCGGTGGAGTGTGATGATCTCAGACAATAAACGCATACTGATGTTATGCTATCTCCCAAATGCATCTCTAGATTTCACTTCCTGGCCTTTTGAGATTGCTTCCCCTTATTCCAATCTCACCTATTTCACAGGTAACCTGCCGCAAGAAATTAAATTATTACAAATGCGCAGCAAAGGGTTTTGGATTAAATCGGACGAGGGCAAGGCTATCAATGATAATTGTAGCTCCTGTAAATCAACTAATGGAACATGTGTTATTGTAAAGATGGAACTCATCCCAAGAATTGCTTCACCGGTAGGTGTTTTCTGTAAACTCTGATACTTTTAGATCAGATTTGGAAGTTATCATGCTCAGGAGCTTGTACACACTGAATTTAATAATCTTGATAGTGAAGAAACATGCAGAGGAATAGAAAGACTTATTATCATAGGTAATTAATGGTGCTTCTCAGATTTTCAAGTTAATATAATGATATTCAGCTACTTTGCTTACAATTTGATATCTATTTATGGTGATTCAAATTTCAGGCAGAGCAATCGGAGGCCTGGCTGCACTTGTAGCTATGACACTCCTGTTGGTATTATATATGTTCAGGCGGAGATGGTTCATTTGCTAGTTTTCAGCTACAGAGAACTGGAACATGCCACTAACTATTTCCACCAAAAGAGAGAATTAGGCTATGGGGGTTACGGTAAGGTCCATTTGGTAAAGTTCAAGATGGGCGCAGGGTGGCAGTGAAGATATTCTCTAAGAGTAACTGTAACAGAGTCAAACAATTTATGAATGAGCTCAGAATTCTGTCATCGGCAGACCATTGTACCTTATGTGTTCGAATTGACTCATGCAGGTATTGCTGTATTGCAGGAATATCGTTTATCGTCATCTCTTAGCTCGGAGAAATTCTTTAGAATTTTAGGAAACGTAACCAACTTAGAGAATTTCTTGAAAAAGCGGATCAAGCTTTTGTTGGAGATATCGGTTAGGTTATGCTTCGTTGGAGATACATGTTTGCAAATCCTGGTTTTATTGGAAATGGACCTTTTATAGTTCTCTACATTGTTGAAGTATTTTGTATTGGAAGCTTTTCATGTGTCTTTGTCTTTGTGTTGATATTGTATTATATATGTATTTGTTTCGGAGTAGGATATATGTGTTTTGAATTTGATATCAACAGACACATGTTGTGTTTTGAATTTGATATCAACAGACACATGTTGATGCTTAAGGAAATGACCGTTTCTCTTTGAATGGCTTCTTTATGTGATCAAATCCCCTCGTGGAGGTATAGCTAGGCTTCTTGATTGAACTCACTCATCGAGGTTTCGTGCAGGTATTGATCTTTCACTAGATACTGTGCTCTTTTTATTGAATTGATTCATGGAGGTTTTATTGAAATGACTCTAGGCTGTTTCTTGCAGGTATTACACTACCTTACTAGGATTCCTTTGGATGGCATTGTTTGCAAGAATATCATTTCCTTTGGGGAGAAAGATGCAGTTAAGTGGGATTAAGACAAAAATCACAGGGCTGGTCACATTGAGATGATCTCAGACAATAAACACCTCACTACAGGCTTGTCCCTTTATCCCTATTATAATCTGTCCATTGTTTTTTAAGTTAGTTTTTCAAAGCACAAGGAAAAAAGTAATGATGATTTTTATTTTAATGTTATTTTAGTGTTTACAATATTTACATTAACATTCAATGTGTTTTTTATTTTTATTGTTACTTTTGTACATACAATGAGAAGTCTCTTGAGATAAGTAATTAAAAAAAAGGTTTGGGAAAGATGTATTTTATTTTTTTTAATAAATTTTTTTTAATAGAAATATTTTTTTTTCAAAAGAAAATTTAAGTCCAAATGCTTTTGCCTTGTCTTTTTACATTAGTGATATGAAATATTGTTAGATATGTTTTTTTGTGAGTCTTAATTTCATTCATTCATTGATTTTCTTTCATTTTAAATCTATCTCATTTTAATTTTATTGTTATGTTATTTTTGGTAATTAAAATTATAACAAATTAGTTTATACAACATTTATATTTAAAGTATTTTATATTTACCTATATTTTTTTAATTTAATATGTAGAGTCTCTTTTCGGTCTAAAATATTATACTTTAAAAAGTTGTTAATTAATGTTTTTGACTTTATGTCATGTTAGATAATGATTGTATTTTGTTCAATTTGATTAATATATATGTTGATGCAAGGTAATGATAAATTAGATGTTTATGTTAAGAGATGATTACATTTATTAGATTTATATGTTATATGATGTTAGGTAATTCTCAGATGATGTTAGATGTTCTCATTAGATGTTAGATGTTCTAATTATGATAGAGAATGCTTATATATGTATGTTAGATGATGCTAGATGTTCTCATTCTATATGAGTTTGTTAAGATGATGTTTGTGTTTATTAGATGGTGCTAGGAAATTTAATATGTGTATGC
>LPNX011206907.1:28995-42624 GCA_001517045.1 Pseudotsuga menziesii
TGTATTTGAATTTGTATTTTGTAGCGTATAAGAGATGAGGAGGATAGATGTGCTTTCAATTTGATATCAACAGCCAAATTTTGATGCTCAAGGAAATGGAGGTATCTCTTTGAATGACTTCTTTTTGTGTTGCAATCCACTCAGAGAGATATTGCACGATTATTTGATTGATTTGACTCATGGAGGGTTTTTTTTTGCATGTATTGCTCCTTCTCTCTACTATGCTCTGCTGTGTTTGATTGAATTGATTTATGGAAGTTTTATTCAAATAACTCATGGAGGTTTCCTTTGGATGGATTTGTTTGCAAGAATATCACTTCCTTTGTGAAGTGGGATCAAGAGAAAAATCCGAGGGTTGGTCACATCTACATGATTCGGGACAATAAAGGACTTGCGTGTCCCTATACCTATTTAATACATGGCTATTTTCTTGTTTTTATGGTTGATAATCACTATCGCCATGATTTTTCCTATTTATTGACCATTAGCATGTTTTTAATAGCAATTTTCCCTAATCAAAGAATTAGGGTTTAAAAAAATGTGTTTTCCATTCCCTTTACCGCTTCTATCTATGGCTCTCCATCAATGTTTTTCTTGTTTTAATTATCAATGATATTCTTCGTCCTTCCAGTATTGGCGTGAAACCAACAAGTTGGGGTGTTTTGGGTAGAAATAAATGTAGGTGATTGTGTATGCCACAACAAATTCTGATTGGCTTGCACTTAGAAACACGTTGGAAAGAGTGTGTCTATAATTCAACCTATTAGGACAACCTTAAGCCCTTTTTGGGAGTGAAGTTAAATGCTATTAGGTTGAAAATAGCTTTTATTGGTTATCCTTTTAAGAGATGTGGGGATCCCATAAGGGTGATCTATAAATGTTTTTTTTTCTAATTATCTTTGATTATCGATAAGTTTTCCTTTTATTTGTCATTAATAAGATTTTTTAAACTGTATTTATTATTATTGTTTTTCTTATTAAAAGGATATGCCTATATATATCATATTTGGGAAGTGGGCTTGATCTAGTGGATCTTCAAGATTCACCACAGCTCTACAATTGTACAACCATGATTAATTGAATAGCCATCGTATTTGTTAGCTCTAAATGGATCTTGATTAATTAATTCAAAAACAATTACTTAGCATTTAAAAATGGTTTCGCATCTTAATAGGTGGTTCATCGTAACAATGAGGTCGAAAGTTAACATTTCTTGTTCAACTCTTACGTGGTTGTCTTTTGACATTTAAAAAAAACATCACTACATATATTTGCAACATGGAAATCTTGAAATGTTATACTAAAGAAACATCACTACATACAAATAAAAATGTTATATCTAATAAATATAAATTATTTTAACTTATATTACATAAGATTATATTTAATAAATTAAATCAAATAATATAAATTCCTTTAAATTCATACCATTTTTCTTTTCTTTTGAGTTACCTTATATATACGAAATTATCCCGATGAATGTTTTAAATTACATTTTTATAACATTATAGATATGAAATTAACCTAAATTAAAAATTAATATCAATATTTTGTATAAATATTTATACAATATTAACTATTTATATTTTTAATAATAATGATTTATATCTTAATTTTAATAAAAAATAATAATACTTTAATGTTGTCTCATGTACAAATATCATATTTTGTTTATATGGACATTGTTTATGTCAAATTGTTTCATTTGGTTGATATATATCAACCGTGACCAATCCTTGCCCACTTACCATGGTGTGTTATAGTGTCGATGATGTATATCCAGGGTTTATTAGCGTCATTTATGGTTAACCAAAGTCATTCATGATTAAATAAAGTCAAGCATTACTCTCTAAATTCAACCATTTATGACTTTGGGAAAACTAAATTCAAGCATGGTTGACCAAAGTAAGCTATGGTTTGCTATGGTGTGTGATATATGCCGACACAATAATAATGTGACATTTGGCGTTCTTTAAGGGTTATGTCACGTTGTGATGTTTATCAAGGGTTACATAGCATTGTGATTTTCATTGAGGGTTAAGTTGCATTCTAACATTAGTAAAGGGTTACATTCCTTTGAAACAATACCGAAGATATGGGACATTAATAACGTGACACTCGATATTTAGGAAATTTCATGTCGCATTGTGAACTATGACCATGTGGCTTACTAATGTGAACAGTGGTTAACCATGGTCAAGTTAAAGTAAAGCATGGTTAACCATTGTTCACATTAGTAAGCCACATGTTTATCAAGTGTTATGTCGCATTGCAATGTTTATCAAGGGTTACATTGTATTATGATTTTCATTGAATATTATGTCACATTTTGACATTTGTCAAGGGTTATGCTGCATTGTGATAATACCCAATATGTGACACAATAATAATGTGGCATTCGATATTAAATAAATTTCATGTCATATTGTAAAGAATGGCCACATTTTCACCTAAGTTAATGATGGTTTATTGAAGTCATTTGTGGTTAACCAAAGTGAGCTGTGATTAACTAAAGTCAAGCCTTGGTTGCTAAAGTCAACCATTGATGACTATGGCCAAAATGATATCAAGCATTGTTGACCAAAGTCAGCCATGGTTCACTACACTCTCTGATATATTCTGACGTAACCAAAGATGTGGCACAATAAAAAGAAAATAGAAGCAAGTAAAAAAAATCTAACAAGTCAAAATAGAAGCAAGTAAAAAAAATATTAAGGAAAGAATCTTACTAGTGTGGTAAAGACGTAAATCACCTTGAACATCAAAGAATAGCCTCAAGTAGAACTCATAGAACACATTGGACCTGTTACCCATTAAAATGCATGTGCAAAATTTGAGATAACCTTTCCATCTGTACAATGATGAGGATGTGTATCTATGGAAGATGGTCTACTACATATTTTTTTGGCTCATGCTAATTATCAAGAGTTTCAATTAGAGGGAGTAACATGCACAACCATGTAGTGCAATATTATGTATGTTAATGTGGAGGTATACAAATGAAATATTTAATAAAGATTAATTGTATCTAGAGTAGCGAGGTAGTTACAAACCAGTAAGAAGGATATGTTGTCAAGTTTGTCACATTAGTCACGTCACATAAAACAATTGTTACATTACTGAGGTTATGTAACTCATGTTAATGAGGTTACCTAACATAACTTTCCCATGTTAAATCATAACTTATCAAAAATAAAATTTTGAGAAAAACACACAAAAAATTTTCTACTTAGAAAGTATTTATGATAAGCACTACGCTTTTGTACCCATTAATACATTGGAAGGTATAGACCAAAATGGAAAATATTACTATTAACTATGGTTTAACGATACTTTTAAAAACTATTGGTTAATATGTTTTTTAACTATGCCAATTTCCCATCAATTTTATTGTGTGCATGTTCAGCGGGTTAAAATCACGAAGATGTGCATGGAATGCTCAATGAGGCATACATTGTACCCTCAGACGCCACATTGTAAAGTAATTTCATGGATATAAAGGAGATATTTTAGAAATTATTTGTTAAAGGCATGGTAACTATTGGTGATAATGATCAAACTTTTATGCGTCATGAATTATCTAGGATGACCTATTACACATTGCACCAGAGAAGTTTCACTCTAATTAACAACAGAAGATATGGAAATGATTCAATATTTAGTCACTAAAGTAAACCATGGTTGACTGTGGCCAAACTAATGTCCATCACAGTTGACGAAAGTCAACTATGGTTCACTATAGTCTCCAATATATGTCAATACAGCCAAGGATGTGACACATTAACAATGTGACATTTAGTTTTTATCAAGGGTTGTGTTCCATTACGATGCTCATGAAGGTTTATGTTCCATTGCAACATCGGGAAATGGTTATGCTGCATTGCGATGATACCCAAAATTTAATTAATTGTTATGTCACATTGCGACATTGCTCAAGGGTTATACCACATTGTGACAATGCCCAATATGTGACACATTAATAATGTGACATTTGATGCTCAAGAGGTTTCTTTTCGTATTGTGAAGTATGGCTATGTGGTTCACTAAAGTATACCATCGTTAACTATAGTCAAATTAAACTTAAGCATGGTTCACCAAAGTCAACCATGATTAACTACTTCTTTACTACAAGAAGAAAAATGTTAGCCACATAGTTTAGAATCTTCTCCAGGTTTGATTAAAGAGACGACCAGGGATCGACTCCTTCTAGACACCATTGAAAATTTAAATGAAACAAAATTTAAATCGACTCCTTGGTGACTCATGGAGGACCAATATTTATCTTGAACATGCATTTAACTTGCCATTAAATTCCTAGCTTCGGTGTCAACTCATAGCCAAGGGAGATTTATTGTCAAAGGTCAAACCCAAGTGCAAGCATGTCCATAACCGTGTATCTCCTTGTAATGTATGGCTGAATAGATATATATTAAACTCGAAGTTTTTATGTGAAGATCTAAGTTAAACATTGACTATGGTGGTAGCTCCATACTCCCCAAGTCCTTACATTTCATGAAAAAAAAAACATTATAACCTTTTTCATCACCGAACTATGCTGTGCTAAACCCCTTTATTTAAACTCTCGATAGTATTTTGGAAGTAGGTTTAGTTGCTAGATTTAGGAGGTAGCTTGTGGGGAAAAACCTTATCCTTTAGGCTTACCAACCACTTGCGAAACCAAATTGTATAATAGGCATTAAAAGCAGTAAGAACATCACCTTTAGGTGTGGCATTAGGGTCATTTTTACTTGTATGTAAACACCTTATTCAAGTATAACATGTCTAATTCAAGAAAGAATCAATTACAATTTATTTTACACATAATGTAGATGTGTTCGTTGTATGACGAATTATACATGTGACAATATTCAGTCGGTTAAAAAATATAATGACTTTTTTTGGGAGGGGGATTTATAGGTTTGTGACATTGTAATTAAAATCCGCACATCTATGAGTGAAAACTCAAAAAACAACAAATTAATTCATTTTAATGGTTTTTCACCGACACCTTAAATGTGATGAGTATGGATTGAAAGAAGAAGAGACAATTGACTACACATCATATATGTATGAGGTGAACCGATTAAGAAAATTCCAAATCAATTAATCAAGTGCATGTATGAACATGAATTAGCAACCAAAACTTTGTTATCTTTATTCTAGATTTGTCAATACAAAGTCTCATGATATAAAATAGACACAACAAGAACCAAAGAATACAAACTATGACTTCTTCAACACTTTACTCACACAATGCTAGGGGATAGTCACATTGAATACCCTGGGAGAGAATTCCAACATGCACAAATTCACTTGATCAATTTGACATGAAAGGTATTATAAAGTGAGAAGTATGTCAATGTAGTGAATGGACTCAAGAAAGAATAGATAATGATCTCAATCACCTCTCCATCTATTATAATGATCATGGAATTGTATAATAAAAATCTATCAAAATAGAAGCAAGTAAAAGTAGTCATAGGGAAAGCATCTTTCTAGTGTGGTGAAGAAGTGCATACAAAATCACCTTGAACATCAAAGAATAGCCTCGAGTAGAACTCATAGACCACATTGGACCTGTTACCCCTCAAAATGCATGTGTAATTTGAGACAACCTTTCCATCTGTACAATCACGAGGATGTGTATCTATGGAATACACTCTATTACATATTTTGTTGGCTGATGCAAATTATCAAGAGATTCAACTAGAGAGACTAACATGTACAACCATGTAGTGCAATATGAGTTGTCTTAATCTAGAGGTATAAATATTTAATATTTAATAAAGATTAATTGTATCTAGAGTAGAGAGGTACTTACAAATTAGTAACAAGGAGATGTTGTCAAGTTTGTCACATTAGTGAGGTCACGTAAAATAAGTTTTTCACGTTATGTAACTCACGTTAACGAGGTTACCTTACATAATTTTCCCATGGTAAATCATAACGTATCAAAAATAAAATCTTGAGAACAAAGCACACAATATTTTCTACTTAGCAAGTATTTTATGACATGCACTCCCCTTTTGAACCCATTAATACATTAGAAACTATAGACCAAAATGGAAAATATTACTATTAACTATGGTTTAATGATACTTTTCAAAACTATTAGTTAATATGTTTTGTAAATATGCCAATTTCTAGTCAATTTTATTGTGTGCATGTTTGGCAGTTGTACACTCACATGCCAGACAATAAAGTAATTTCATGGATATTAAGGACATATTTTAGCAGTTATTTGTTAAAGGCATGGTGACTATTGGTGATAATGATCAAACTTTTATGAGTCATGAATTACCTAAGAAATACTATTACATAGCATCATTGATGTTTCATTCTAATGAAGAGCATATGCTCTCGAAATGAACTTCGACCTTAGACCTTAAGAAATTGGATTTTCTTTAGGTTTAATAAATTCAAGCTTAAGATAAATCTATATTAGTAATTGACATAATAACCTATGAGATAGAAAGATGACCTATTTTTAAAAAAATTATTAGTTATATCTTAATGGATTTGCATAAAGTATACAGAGAAAGACATGGGGGTTCACACGATGTAGACAATTTTTTTTAACCCATTAATATATTGGAAACTATACAATAAAAATATGAAACAAAGCTGGATTTCGGAGAAGGGCTCAGTGCCATCCTTTATCCTTTAGGGATTGTGAATCGACCATATGTAAAATCTTTGATAGCCTTGTGAAATATTTCATAGGTGTCATCTTCGTGAGAAATTCTCCATAAATTCTCAGTTTAAGAAAACTTGATCTCCTAATTATGTCAAAGATAATAATCAACTGAAACCCCATCATCGCTCCACTGCTCAATGGCCAGCCCAGCTTGCTGCGTGCTTCTCCTCTTGTGTCAACCATTCAGGGTTTTCTTTCCATGGCCCATAGATAATGGTTCATAGGGTGAAAAGTATTGCCAACTCGTCATAATTTTGTTTGTTTGTGAGTTGAGGAAAACCCTAAGCCCAGGCCATCCATGGAAATAGGGATTATTGTGTATAATTATATATTACATTATAATATATGCTTATCAAATAGTGAATCAAATTCAAATTTGTGAAAATATGGATTATTGTGTATGATTATATTACATTATAGTATATGCTTATCAAATGGTGAATCAAATTCAAATTTGTGAAAAAATGAAGCACCCATCTCCCAATCCTATATTAAATGGTGACGCTAGGCTATCACCCCGTGCTGAATCAAAATTCAAGTTTTATGTAACGTTTACAAGTTTTGGGAAACCCTCCATTACCAATGTGGAGAAAACGTTTTACGAAATAAAGTAGTTGAAGAATTTGTTGCAAAAGCCGATCCAACTTTTGTTAGAAATAGACGTTTGCAAATCTAGTTTTTTGTTTTTGTTGGAGATAGACGTTTGCGGGTTCTCGATATTGTTATATTTCTATTGCAGCTGGAAGTTCATGTGAGTCCATGTCTGTGGTTATGTTGTGTTTTGGAGGAGAGATGTTCATTCAATTTGAAATTGACAGACGGATGTTGAGGCTGGATGCAATGGTGGTCTCTCTATTTCCTTGCTTCGATCCTATATAGTTTTGTGTTCAAATCGACTCATGGAGGTATCAGTCTCCTCTTCTCATTTTTTTTTCAAGAATTACTCTGTTTTCTTTGGATGAGTCTTTTTGATAATTGTCTCAGGAGAACGATTCCGTGGAGTGTGATAAGAGAAAGATGCCGTGGACTCTGATGATCTCACACAATAAACACTCACCATAAGTGTTTTGAATTTGAAATTGGCATACTGATGTTGACGCTCGACGCAATGGAAGTCTCTCTATTTCCTCTATGGTATGTCCCAAATGCATCTCTAGATTTCATTGCCTTGCCTTTTGAGATTGCTTTCCCTTATTCCAATCTCACCTATTTCATAGGTAACCTGCTGCAAGATATTAAATTATTACAAATGCGTAGCCAAAGGTTTTGGATTAAATGGGACGAGGGCAAGGCTATTAATGATAATTGTAGCTCCTTTCAATCAAGTAATGGGATCTGTGTTATTGTAAAGATGGAACTCATCCCCAGAATTTCTTCTCTGGTAGGTGTTTTCTGTAATCTCTGATATTTTTACATCAGATTTGGAAGTTATCATGCTTAGGAGCTCGTACTCACTGAATTTAATACTCTTGATTGTGAAGAAACAAGCGAAGGAACAGAAAAACTTATTATCATAGGTAATTAATGGTTCTTCTCAAATTTTCAATTTAATATAATGATATTGAGCTACTTTTCTTACAATCTGATATCTATTTATGGTGATTCAAATTTCAGGTAGTGTCATCGGAGGCCTGGCTGCACTTGTAGCTACGATAGTCCTGTAGGTATTATATATGTTCAGGAGAAAAAAGCTTGCTTTTGCTACCCAGAATGGTTGTGGGGATTTGGAGTTTGCTCAGGCGGAGATGGTTCATTTTCCAGTTTTCAGCTACAGAGAACTAGAATAGGACACTAACTATTAACTATTTCGACGAAAAGAGAGAATTAGGCTATTGTAATGTCCCCCTTGTAAACCCCTGAATGAACTGAAAACTTTTGAATATTATTGTATTTCGTCTTTTGGTGAGGAGCCCAAGGCCAGGGCCCCATCAGTAAGACCTTGAAACTAATACAGCCCAAGTTCCAAGTCGGAGGTTTAGGTCGTAGACACACCTTAACGATGGGAAAATTGAACGTATAAAGGTGAAAGACCGTGGTTAGGGATTTCCTGATTACTAGCACACTTACCCCAAAATAACTACCCTAGCCTATCTTTCTATCGACTTTGACAACAAAAGGGGCAAGTAGTTATAAAGTTAACGAAAAGAACAAGGGAAAACCCCGAAGAGATTAAATTGAAAGGAACACCAGATAATTATATATAAAATCATATATAGATAACAATGGAGCATTATTGATGCATGTATATATATATATACATCTAAGAGTATTATATATAATAGTGATAAAAAGAACTTATGTATAAAATAAATACATATACAAGACATATGCATAAAATGGAGCATTGTCTTATGCGTGCATAAAAATATATATATATATATGAGTATCATATATGAAGAGCGTCATTTATTTTATGCAGATATATTATATATATAAAAATATTATATATAATAAGCAAAGAAAATGAGCTCCATATACAAGTAGATATGTAAAGGACATATGCATAATAAATGAGCACTATATTATGCATATGTATATATATATCTAAATACGAGAGTATTCTATATATTAGAAAAGGAATCCCTTGTATAAATATATAAAGAACCCTACTTACAATCGAGTAGTAATGATTTTGGAGGTTATGTGGAAAAGAAAACAATTACATATATTTATATCGGGTAGTAATGATTTTGGAGGTTATACAGAAAAGAAAACAATTACATATATTTATATACGTATATATTCTGAACGACTAGCATATCCTTCTAAATATCCTTTGATTATGGAGGTAGGTAATTGATGGTGGAAACCGTTACTTGAATCATGGCCAATAACCATAGAGGCGTTAATTACTTTCAGTGACTTGGACTTGACTGGAGAAAGAGACGTTGATTATAGGTGGGGGCTTTTTATTCCTTGCCCTAATCTTTAGTCGCCAATAGTGGTGGCATTACTAGAAATGCATGACCATGAATGTTTGAGACATTATGTCTTTTGCAGTATGTAACGGACTGTCAAAGAGATTGATGGAGGAAGTTATTTAAGGACGGTTGAAAGAAGGCATAGAGGGGGGAAAAAGAAAAAAAAAACTGGATGGTTGCTTGTTAAGAGAGACCTCCATGCCCTTTCTGAGGGAGATAAAAAATCCCTGCTTCTTCAGGAAGGGAGGCTCTCTTCAATTGAAGAGAGAGATTTGTGTGTTAAGAATAGATCTCTGCATTTATGTTTTGAAGAATAAATATCAGTGTTTATTTTTCAATAGATCTTGGGTATGAGAGGAGGTAGCTGCGTTTTGAAGGAGAGAGGATCTCCATGCTTTGGAACAGGATGATCTCTACGCGATTTGAAGAGAAAGGCCTGTTCGTTTTTAAGAGACTGTTCTCTATGGAAGAAACACTCGAGGATCTGAATATTTTGGGCTTTTTCTTACTAGGGATGGCTACCAGTGGATGCACGCGATCTGCGGAAGATATGGATCAACATTCTAAGCCAGCATGTTTTAAAGGTATCGATCGAAAATTTTGTGGTGTCAGCATGGTACGTTTTGGATTATTTCATTTCAGAAACTTAGATGCATGTGAATTTGGTTCAACAAAAGGACCTATTGCATGCAACCCTTTGGCTAGGTTTATAGCTCTGAATTTATTAAATACAGAGGGATTCAAGAGTACTTAGATCGTATCTTGTTGGATATTGAAGTATTTATGTAGTTTAATAACCCTTTGTCTCGATATATGCTTTGGACTGTATTGGGGTCAGGTATCCAGATCGAGAAAATCGTTGTCCCAACGCTTTGTATAACACAGACCTGTTTCTTATCCATGTTTTAATAAACCTTTCTCGATCTAAAACAAAGATACTCCTTATAGCCGCGATTTAGTTTATACTGGATCATTACGGCTGAAGTTGAATGGTGCGTGTTGATTTTAAATTCATCAACATGTGAGTGGATATATATATATATATATATATATATATATATATTTACAGACAGATAGACATCTATGAGTTGATCTTAAAAATCCATGAGCATGCCCTCTGCGCTGCAACCTTTTTATTGCTCTCAAGCAGTGTGCTGCGCTGGAGCCCTTTTATTTTGTTCCCAAACTATGTGCTGTGTTGCAGCCTTTTTATTGCTCTCAAGCAGTGTGCTACGCTGCAGCCTTTTTATTTGTTCCCAGACTATGTGCTGCGCTGCAGCCTTTTTACTGCTCTCAAGCAGTGTGCTGCGCTACAGCCTTTTTATTTTGTTCCCAGACTATGTGCTGCGTTGCAAAGGGAAAGACAGGACGTTGTGTGATGTCACTGAGGAAAGTAACCTTAGAATTATTGTAAGTCCACACCAGAAAAGGAAAAGAAACTCAAAGAGAGTTTGGAAAAACATAACAAGCATAAAAACATGTTAAATGACTTTTCCAAATATTGTTACATTGCTTAATGTGAAAAATGGTTCCTCAGGTAGAGGACAACCTAATTGACCAAATGTTGGAGATAAAACCAACGGAAAAGGGTAGTAATCATGTTATATTTTGCATTATGAAAATGACTGATATTATGGCATAAAGGAACACTAGAAAATTGTAGATTATTACAATACAAAAGAATCTATGGCATATCTTTTGTTGAATTACAATGTTGTACATGTTGTACTGAAGAAATGGTGGGCTAGACCAAAAACTTGCTGCAGGAAAACTGCAGGTCTTGAACGATGGGAAATTTGAGATGAAGTCAAGAAAGGTCAGAATAGGAAAGGCGAAACAAAAAGGGGAGACTGGGAGAAGTCATGAAAACCGAGGACGGTGTTGTTTCTAAGGGGAGGAGGATGTAATGTCCCTCTTGTAAACCCCTGAATGCACTAAAATTTTTTGAATATTATTGTATTTCGTCTTCTCGTGAAGAGCCCAAGGCCAAGGCCCCACTAGTAAGACCTTGAAACTAAAACAACCCAAGTTCCAAGTCGGAGGTTTAGGTCGTAGACACACCTTAACGACGGGAAAATTGAATGTATAAAGGTGAAAGACCGTGGTTAGGTATTTCCTGATTACTAGCACACTTAGCCCAAAATAACTACCCTAGCCTAGCTTTCTATCGACTTTGACAACAAAAGGGGCAAGTAGTTATAAACTTAATGAAAAGAAGAAGGGAAAACCCCGAAGAGATTAAATTGAAAGGAACAACAGATAATTATATATAAAATCATATCTAGATGACCATGGAGCATTATTGATCCATGTATCTATATATATACATCTAAGAGTATTATATATAATAGTGATAAAAAGAACTTATGTATAAAAGAAATACATATAGAAGATATATACATAAAATGGAGCATTATCTTATGCGTGCATAAAAATATATATATATGAGGAGCGTCATTTATTTTATGTAGATATATTATATATATAAAAATATTAATATTTAATAAGCAAAGAAAATGAGCTCCATATACAAGTAGATATGTAAAGGACATATGCATAATAAATGAGCACTATATTATGCATATGTATATATATATCTAAATACGAGAGTATTCTATATATTAGAAAAGGAATCCCTTGTATAAATATATAAAGAACCCTACTTACAATCGAGTAGTAATGATTTTGGTGATTATGTGGAAAAGAAAACAATTACATATATTTATATAGGTTAGTAATGATTTTGGAGGTTATATGGAAAAGAAAACAATTACATATATTTATATATGTATATATTCTTAAGGACTGACATATCCTTCTAAATCTCCTTTGATTATGGAGGTAGGTAATTGATGGTGGAAACCATTACTTGAATCATGGCCAATAACCACAGAGGCCTTAATTACTTTCTGTGACTTGGCTTTGACTGGAGAAAGAGACGTTGATTATAGGTGGGGGGTTTTATTCCTTGCCATAATCTTTAGTCGCCAATAGTGGTGGCATTACCAGAAATGCCTAACCATCAATTTTTGAGACATTATGTCTTTTGCAGTATGTAATGGACTATCAAAGAGATTGATGGAGGAAGTTATTTAAGGACGGTTGAAAGAAGGCATAGAGGGGAAAAAAAAAACTGGGTGGCTCCTTGTTAAGATAGACCTCCATGCCCTTTCTTGGGGAGATAAAAAATCCCTGCTTCTTCAGGAGGGGAGGCTCTCTTCGATTGAAGAGAGATATTTGTGTGTTAAGAATAGATCTCTACATTTATGTTTTGAAGAATATATATCAGTGTTTATTTTTCAATAGATCTCGGGTATGAGAGGAGGTAGCTGCATTTTGAAGGAGAGAGGATCTCCATGCTTTGGAACAGGATGATCTCTACGTGATTTGAAGAGAAAGGCATGTTCTTTTTTAAGATACTAATCTCTATGGAAGAAATGCAGGAGGATCTGAACATTTTGGGCTTTTTCCCCATAGGGATGGCTGCCAGCGGATGCAGGCGATCTGCGCAAGATATGGATCAACATTCTAAGCCAGCATGTTTTGAAGGTATCAATCGAAAAATTTGTGGTGTCAGCATGGTACGTTTTGGATTATTTCATTTCAGAAACTTAGATGCATGTGAATTTGTTTCAACAGAAGGACCTATTGTGTGCAACCCTTTGCCTAGGTTTATAGCTCTGAATTTATTAAATAGAGAGGGATTCAAGAGTACTTAGATCGTATCTTGTTCGATATTGAAGTATTTATGTAGTTTAATAACCCTTTGTCTCGATATATGCTCTGGACTGTATTGGGGTTAGGTATCCAGATCGAAAAATCGTTGTCCCAACGCTTTGTATAACACGGACCTATTTCTTATCCATGTTTTAATAAGCCTTTCTCGATCTAAAACAAAGATACTCTTTATAGCCGCGATTTAGTTTATACTGGATCATTATGGATGAAGTTGAATGGTGCATGTTTATTTTAAATTCATCAACATGTGAGTGGATATATATATATATATAT
>LPNX011206990.1:16575-56430 GCA_001517045.1 Pseudotsuga menziesii
CTCTCTCTAAAAATGAGAATGGGTCAAAAACCATGGAAAAATATCATGCACAATAAAATACCATGGGTCATTACCATGTGTAAAAAAACCTTTGATCATCCTATAAATACATTGTAAAGGTGTCCCCACAAAAAATTTCATTACATTCTTCAACTTTGGACATTCCTTTATTCCTTACATTTTTGGAACATTTTTGTCCATCACATCCTTTAGACACACTATCCCACATTGCATGTCAATTCCTCTCCATGCAACCATTAATCTGTTTCCCTATGACAACCCTTTGTTGGAGAACACATGAAGAGTGGGATCGTGGGAATCCAATGGACCACTTCCTCAAACGAATGCACTGGCACATTTTAAAGGTATCTTTTATTTTATTACATTAGTTAGATTAAATATTATTGTTGTTGTTATTTCTTATCATTTCAAGTCAAGGTTGAGAAATTCCTCACTCCATGAAATCTACCCTATGATCCGACTGGTCTAGGGTAGGTTCTTTTTGCACGTAGTAGTGGAGAAATCCCCACTACAGTTTTGGTGACTCCATTGTCTCTATCCCCTTGGATCTCTATTGATAAGAATGAATGATCTGTGGTATGTAGATTTGATCAGATATCTCCAGAACCGAATATTTCAGCCTAATCTATCCTGTGATGATCGTCAACGCAATCACCACCATGCTAAGTATTACCTCATTCTTAATTATACCTTATACCGATGTAGCATTGATTCAATCCTTCGATGATGTTTTACTCATGACGAGGCTGAAGAAATCATGAATGAATTCTACTCTAGAGCATGTGGCAGTCATCTTTCTCGGATGGCTACAACTCAGAAAATCCTTCCTGGTGTGTACTTTTGGCTGTCAATCTTTAAGGATTGTCATGAGGTGGTTAAAAATTTCCCACCATGTCAACTTTTCTATCCTAAAATGTGCACCCACCATGCTCCACTACACCCCGTCATTGTCATTGGCCCTTTTAACAAATGAGGGATTGACTTCATGCATTATAATCCCACCTCAACCAGGGGGCATGGTTACATTATTGTAGTTGTGGACTATTTCATGAAATGGGCCGAGGTAATGTCTACATATGAAGAGGATGGTAATATTTCCACCCTCTTCCTATTTAATCACATCATCATTGGGTTTGGGGTTTTGTAGGCCATAGTAACTGATCATGGATCTCATTTTCGTAATTAGATGATGGTCTACCTGAGTGCCAAGTTGGGTTTTCGTCATGAAAACTCCAACCCTTACTATCCACAAGATAATGTCCAGGTTGAATCCATTAACAAGTTCTTGAATACCACGCTACGTAGGATGGTTGGAGATCATAAATCCAACTGGAATTTAACTCTAGTTTTTACACTGTGGGCTTACATAACTTCAGTTAAAACAATGACCGGTTTCACGCCTTTTCAATTGGTCTACGGACTGGAAGTTGTCCTACCTATTGAGTGTGAAATCACATCACTTAAGCTTGTTTTTGAGCTTATTCCTAATACTGCTACCGAGGAAGATATTTTTCTTTTTTGTTGAACCTTGATGAGACTCAATGAGATTTCGCCTTTGATAATGATTCGCATAAAAAACAAATCAAGGCTCAATACGATAAATCGGTTTAGGCTCATGTTTTCAATGAAGGATATATGGTTTTGACCTATGATCATAAACATGATAAACTTGGGAAGGGAAAGATTGAATCTATGTGGTATGGTTCCTATATCGTAAGTAAAGTCTTAGAAAAAAGAGCCTACAAGCTTCTTGATTATGATGGGATACCTTTCTGGCAACCTCGCAATAGGTTGTACCTAAAAATGTATTATTCCTAGTATATCTTCACATCAGTGCCTTGTATATATGTACATTTTTTACTTTTTAGTGTGGTTTTGTTATTTAAATATGGTTTTGAGTTCTTGTCCAAATGTTGCTTATCCCATGTTTTGATTTTGCAGATCAGATGGCCTACTATGGTTTTGCTAATGGTGCTTTCCATCATACGCTGAATCTTGCTTCAGTCACCTCGGTGTTGTATTCCCAAGATCATGACTTAGTTAGTTCAGGAGTGGTTTGTATAGGTCCTACCACCAATAATATCGCTGAGTATCATGTAGTGATAGATTTGTTAACTAAATATGCATCTCATGACATCGATCGTTTGGTAGTTTTTATGGACTCTCAGCTAGTGTTTTCTCATTTAAACCATGTTTATGCCATTTGAAACCTGGTGCTTCTTCGATTTCTTTGAAGGGTACGTTTCTTAGAAAGGTCATTTGTATCCATTACTTATCAACATATTCTGAGACCCTGATTGAAGCATGCTAGCTTTCAGGACTACAAAATGACAAAAACACTGAAGCTAGATAGCTTTCAGTGTGTACATCATGTGGAACCCTAGTGGTGCTCATGGTAACACATGATGGCTCTTTCGACTCTACGTAGAAAGCATCCAAAACGACTCGATACTCCTGTGGTATGCCTCTGATACCTCCTAGGGAGGTCATCTACTTATATGTCCTGGATATCAAGCTCTGTCATCTCATCGTATTTGAGGTGTAGTAAGCGCCTGTCTATGGGATATACACCCCCAGATCATGCCAATACCACATTTGCATGAGAAAACTAGGTCTTGTTAACATACATAAAAATTATAAAACATAAAATATAAAAAATGAATGTCTTAGTGTTTCACTCACCAATTCCACCATATTGATCATCTACTAGTAGGTCCAAGTCCGGATCTCCTCTGAAGTCGGTATCGACATACACATAGTCCTCGATCATAAGGATTTGTTCATCCAACCATCAGAAGAATGCAGTCTCAAACTTGACCTTGGATCTACTGCCTCCATGGTGGGACATAACCTCCACCCACCTCAACATGTGTGGATCTCTTTCCTTGAACTCAGTAAAGGCCACTTGTGGCCTCAAGTGTGGTAGTCTCTTGAAGAAGAATGACACTAGGATAGTTCCATAACCAAATTATTTCAACTCTCCCCGTCAACAGTTGGTTATCTTCTCCTTGAAGGTAACAAGTAGGAATTTTTCCCAGTTGAAGACCGTAGGTTCCATTTCCTCCAAGGAAGAGAGAATATGTGCATGGGATGATTCACGATCCCCTTCACTCCCTGAGATGCAATGCATAGTGAATAATACCATGCAAAGAAGAAAATCCATGACAACCTTTATGGGTATCTTCTTTCCGCTCATTTTTGTTCCTGGAAAGCGATAGTTATTAATAAGAACATGTGTGGTGATTTCCCCACCATGAGGACCCATCAATGAAATGGTCACTCCCTCGTGGACAAGCCCGCGAGGAATTAGATGTCCTCTACTACCACTGTCAGAATGTGAGCCTCTACCTCAAAATACTATTGCTTAGGACTCCACATCCTGAGAAGGTACTCTTGCAATATCACTTGTGACCTCATGCTAGGCACATTGAAGAATTTCAATATCCTTCACAAACATAGAGTAGCCACAATCCCAACATCATTTCTTCCTCTAATTTCATCGAGCTTTTTCTCTCTTTCCTTCCAAATCACCATGTTTGTTGAAAGTATGCTGCCAAAAATTTAAAATGGAGTATTAAAATATAATTACACCCATTGAAAATACTTTTAATTCTTTGTTTTGGCCTATTTTTGCAACATTCTAGGGAAACTTGAGGCACCACCCTTTTCTCTTTGTGATAGAGTGGTGCCACCATGTTTTTCTATAGGAAAACGTGTGGTGTCTCCTAGGCACCTCCTTTCCCGAAAGAGAAAAGAGCATTACCCACTCAATGCATTTTTTCCTTAGAGAAATTCTGCCAAAAACCTAAAACATGCATGAAATGATAAAAGGAAACCATGAAAAGATTAGGAATGAGATTAGGATTTACCTGGATCTGACGGTTCTGGAAATGGTTGGCTGACGGCTCCGCAATCCTCATTTGAAATCTACACCCAAAATGACTCAAAATGCTCTCCAAGTGGTAAAAAATACAAATGGTAATAAATTTTCACTATTTACTATGTTTTATTTTTATTAAAAGTTTCCCCTAAATGGTCAATTAAAGCATAGTTTTTTAATTTTTTTAAGAGTCTAATGGTCATTTTGAAGTTGGCATGGTATGGTGAATCAAATGTTTTTGGATATGAGTGAGTTTATTTTTTACTTTTTCGTACTCACACAAAATGAAAAAAGATTCTGAGTGCTGTTTTTGAAACTTTGGTCGTGCTCGTTAAACCTAGAACTGAATTTTTGAGTCATATTTTACTTCTTTTACAGGCTCATTAAACTCCTTTTCAAGAAAATAAACTCTAATATAGTCTTCTTTAATCTCTTTTTGGACTCCTAAAATGTGAAAATATCGCCGAGTGAACTTGTATTCTTCACACTCATAAAACAACCTGAAGAGTCATCTTTCTGATTATAGTTTACAACTTTTTCGATTTGAATCGACTAAATTATGAAAAATGAATACTCTAGTCATCGAGTAGAAGAGTTCTATAAGGTATTATTTTATACTTTTTGGGGCATAAAAGACTAAATCATACGAAAAAGGACACTTCAGATTCTTCTTCCATTTCATTCAGACTCTCTAAACATGAACGATGCCGAGTTTAATTTCAATGGACTCGCTAAAGTATACACTAAGAGACCCCCTTTTGGGAATGAACCCCTCCTTTCTTAGGTTTGTAAAACATGTGAGAATGGACTTATCACAAGATAAGATACAATGAGTGTTTGCTACCCTCTTTGAACTCATAAAAACAAAAAGAGGAACTCATTAATCATGATGGGGAAAGTAAGGGAAGGGAACCATATTTCATTTGCAATAATGGAATTTTGTAGTCGCCTTTGAACATGAAACTTATATATATTTCATTCATTCAATTGGGTATCCAACTTGCTTTCGAGTTTATCCACTTTCATGAGTCATGTCACTCCTTTGTATTTTTAAAGAATGCATCATCCATCGTCACATTGTGTCCTAGTAACTACCTCATCAAGTCAATGCTCCCAAGTCTTCGATCATTCCACCTTGTGTTAAAAGGGAAATTGTATTGAGAATTTGCATCTGTAGTAAAAAAAATGCCTTTCAGTTAGTCCTATGGTTACATCATACCCAAATTCCAGAACTTTGATCTGAAATTCGTGTCATTGATGTGGGATTCATCATGGCCCTCCTTCGACGATACTATTCTTATCAACTTCAACTCATCGTCCAGGAATCAGTATTAGAAACAAAGTAGTAAATTGAGATCTATATGCATCAATGATAGATTCTATCACTTTCGATAATAGGTTTACATCATCGAAATTTTATCGAAAGATTCAACCGAATGTTCGAAATCAATTCATTCATTCACATTCAGGGGATTGTACTTGAGTACCTTGGGAATAATCGACATCAATTGTGATCCCCCCCACACTTGTTAAGGGTTCTCATCATTGACCGGTAATCAAGTGGTTTCTACCATGTTCGACATCAAGACATTGTAATCACATGTATATAATCATACTTAGCTGAAGACGAGATGAAGACCCTGGGTATTTTTAAGCATTTATTATTGCCCTAGGTTGTGATGGAGTATTTGTATGAGTCCTAGCATGGATAAACATTTGTGTGGTCGTGGTTGTCCTCAAATTTGGGTATGTATGACATAGATCTACATTGTATATCTAGTAGCTATGTCCAAGTTTGAGTCTTCTTCACGTGGATATATGTTGTATTCTAGCAGCCATGCTTGTCTGTACTCCACATGGATCTACATTGTATTGGTTAGCAGCCATGATGAGAGTCATATGGAA
The DNA here is from genome assembly GCA_001517045.1 of Pseudotsuga menziesii. NCBI lineage: Eukaryota > Viridiplantae > Streptophyta > Pinopsida > Pinales > Pinaceae > Pseudotsuga > Pseudotsuga menziesii. The sequence continues at coordinate 22,382 of LPNX011206990.1, forward strand.
ATGAATCAAAGTATTGATGTACTAGAAAATAAGTTGGATTGTTGAATATCTCTGATCAGTGAACTCTTGCCTTGAAGTGATAACTTGTTCTTGCAAATACTTCACCTATCCTATCCCTCTAGCCTCATGAAGTTTCGGGGGCATTTTGTTACACACATTTCTCGTCACCATCATGTAATGAGAATCAAATACTAGTATTTTCCTTGAATCCCCAAGTTGTGAAGTTGAAAGTGGGCCAAGATCAGTGATTTCATACCTTTGTCCACCACCTCACTTTTCTTGTAGTCAATGTGCATTACCCCTATGTGTAACACCTTTTTTCCTTAAAAAACCAGTGGTACCATTGCCACATGCCTTCATATAATGAGTGGTGCACTTTGGGTAATGATCTGTCTTAGTTGAAAAAGAGTGATGCTTGAGTTTTAAAAGTAAAAAAAGAAGCTCCGAGAGGATTCTCAAAGCTTGCCTTCATGGGAGCCTATCCCTAGAATTATGGACCACCTACTTCAAGATCCATTCTTGTAGGATCTCCCCTCCACCTCACCCATGAGACTATCAACCTTCCCTATCCTCCCATGGCTATAAGTAATGGCTTACCTCCCAAGGGTAAAGGGAGGAAGATTGTTCTACAACATCAAAACTATGGCTGTACTTGGTACTTTGATCTTGTATGTGCTTTATTGTTTATTTATTTCTGGTGAATCTGTGGAGATTAAGCACTCCAAAATCCAGCATATCATAGTGTATGAGAGGTAAAAGAATCCATTCCAATAATATATTTGATCTTAGGGGAATTTATTTTAGTTTATGTGACTCCTTTGTTCTAGCTTCGAGTGTTTCGGGATAGGGAAACAACTTCTTTCCGCAGAAGGTGAGTATTGCCGGTAACAAATTTGGTGACCATACCGGGGAGAGTTGATTATAACTTCTGGTTATTCTTGGCTCTTTCCTTACTTCAAACTACAATTTCTTCATTGATCAGATCTACTAGTTGTTTAGCTAGATCTGATTTGAAATTTCTTAGATTTGTTTAGATGTCCTGATCTACCTTATATGCTTTATTTTCTTGCTCATAATTGTTATTTGATGCCAGTAATTGAACTATAACATCTTTTTTATCTCTTTGTCTTGTTTTGAAATCTAAAAGTGCCACCACACCTTGGAAATTTTGTAAGAGCGACCACTGCACCTTGTTTAGAGGCAATAGGCGGTGCCACTGCACTAATCCAGTGGAAAAAAGATGGTACCACCGCTCTGTTTGTGTTGGAAAAAGGGGGCGTTGGATCAGTAATGCTCTGTACTTTTCTTTTCGACAACGGTTCTAGGTAGGGTTTTTTAATCCCAACATGATTTTGAAACTTGGCATTTACATTTTGGTTTTCTGAAGTTGTTTTTGGCTTGGATCTGATATTTTCATCTGTGAACTGAAATCTAGATATTGCATTAAGCTTGAGTAGGTTAGACCTTCAAGACTAGTTGTTTTGGTATATGAGATTCTTGTCTTTTGGATTGGTTGAAGAAGAACTTTGAAAAGAAAGTGTATACTTATATCTCTAAACATTGCTCAACAAACTTGAAAGAAAGTAGAGTTGTTTTTATTTTCTTCATAGTTAAATTTAAAATTGTTTTCATTTCTGATTTTGAAAAATTTAGAAAAAGTGATAGGTTAAGATTAGATACAAACTATTGAGGAATTTATTGGTATTATATACTTTCAGTTTTTTAAATTTGGTTGGATTCTTAGATATTCTTCTTCTCAAACAAAATAAAAAAATGTGTTGTTTGCATCTTGCTTGCATTTTGAAGAAGTTTGAAAATTATGGTGTTTTAGGTAGTCATCATAGTCTTTCTTTTAAAAGAGATCTTGTCATTTCTTTTTCAAAAAATTTTCTTTTAAAGTCATGATTTTCTTGCAATAGGTTTGAATATATAGTTCCATATTTATTTTCTTGGGATTTGTTCATTTTGGATAAGCAAGAACTGAACCTCTATCTCTTCCTTAAGTAGGGCATTTTGCGAAAAGTGAAAGAAATATATTTCCATAAGCATTTTTCATGGTTTTACTTGTATGTACTCACCTCATGCATTCACCTAATCACAAAAGATAAAATCAAGCACTAGTATTAGGTTAAAATTTTGAAGAAAGGTGTGATAGGTTGGAGATGTGTTCCACCATCTTTAAACGTAGGAGCTATCATTTTTTTCCTGCACTACATCGCATGGATCGCTTGGTTCTTCCACATACTACTGGTATATAGAATGTTCTTTCACATACCATTGAGGTATATAGAAAGGTACTTCATGTACTATGTGGTATATCGGAAGGAACCTTTTGAACGGTTGTGAATTAGACAACACTTCTATAGAGTGGAGTGTTATACCAAAATCCTGTCACCATCATGTGATAAGATATTTGACATACCTACTTTCCCTGAATCCTGGCTCTTGGAGTGGAAAATCATGGTTATCATCAATATTCTATGAAAATTCCCAGCACTGCGCTTGCCCCTTTATCCAGAAGTAGTACCCTTGTTCACACCGCCCATCCCTTGTTGCCCACAAGCTGTGCCACCGCTTATGGCACTTGGTCCATAAGCGATTATTACCAGAACTGCTCTGTCATTGAAGGAGAAACGTGGTACCCTGGGTAAAAAGGGAAAAAGAGAAGGTTCTCGAGGCCTCTAGATGATAAGCCTCATGTCCTCCCTTATCCCTACTATTTTGTGTTAGTTGAGCTCGAGATCCCTCATCCTAGGATCTTAGAGGCCACCTCACCCACTAATATCTCAACCTACCCTATCCATTAAGCCTTATAAATACAATCTTATGGCCATGGTTGAGGGGGAAAACTCTTAAGGTATTGTTATGTTGTTGGATTGATCACTTGACCCAATATCATTTGAGAGAGCATAGAGAGCTAGAGTCAGAGCTTTTGGGGACGATAATGCTTGGTTTCATGGAGATGCATGTCAACACTAAGGCTTGGTTGTAAACTTCTTCATATTTCTTTAATGCAAGTTGATTTCTATCCCACATATATTGTTGTTGTATGATTTCACATGTATGTTGTTAGATTCCTTAGTCACTAACATATATTAGTAGATTATATTCTAGTGGTTTCGATATGTTTGCATGTTGAAGCTTATTACAGGTACACAGGTTAACGATCGAAGCATTACATTCCAGGTATCTATGGTGTCTAGGGAGAGTCTTCAACCTCTGTCCTCTATTTGTTAGCTGGAATATTTCACCTCCTATAGATGACAAGGTGTTCCACTAGTCTGAATGGTTCAAATCCAGAACAAATAGAGGACAGAGGCTGAAGACTCTCCCTAGACGCGGTAGATACCTGGAATGTAATGCTTCGATTGTTACCTTGTGTACCTGCAATAAGCTTCAACACGTAAAAATATCAAAACCACCAGAATATAATCTACTAATATATGTTAGTGACTAAGGAATCTAACAACATACATGTGAAATCATACAACAACAATATATGTGGGACATAAATCAACTTGCATTAAAGAAATATGAAGAAGCTTACAACCCAGCCTTAGTGTTGACATGCATCTCCATGAAACCAAGCATTCTTGTCCCCAAAATCTCTAACTCTAGCTCTCTATGCTCTCTCAAATGATCTTGGTTCAAGTGGTCAATGCAATAGCATAACAATACCTTAATATTTCTCCCCCTCAACCATGGCCATAAGCTTGTATTTATAAGGCTTAATGGATAGGGTTGGTTGAGAGATTAGTGGGTGAGGTGGCCTCTAAGATCCTAGGATGAGGGATCTCCAGCTCAACTGACCCACCACAGTATGGATAAGTGAAGACATGAGGATTATCATCTAGAAGCCTAGAGAACCTTCTCTTTTTCCCTTTTTACCCAGGGTACCGCGTTTCTCCTTCAATGACAGAGTGGTTCTAGTAATAACCGCTTATGGACCAAGTGCCATAAGCAGTGGCACTGTTTTTGGGCAACAGGGGATGCGCGGTGCGAATAAGGGTACTGCTTCTGGATAAAGGGGTAAGTACGGTGCTGAGAATTTTCATAGAAGATTGATGATAACCATGAGTTTCCACTCCAAGAGCTGGGATTCAAGGCAAGTAGGTATGTCAAATTTCTTATCACATGATGGTGACAAGATTTTGGTATAACAAGATGCCCCCCCAAAGCATGAGTCTTAGAGGGATACGATAAACAAGAGCTTTGAGAGAACAAGTCATTGCCATGAGATGAAAATTTTAGCTCGATCGAAGCATGTTGTGAAGTAGGCATCTGTAGTACATCAGTATGTTGACTCATAGACACAAGTAACCAAACTCATGGTTGCAAACCAATACAAGGCAGATCCATGAGAGGAATAAACAAGCATGGCTACTAGAATACAGCGTAGATCCATGTGATAGAGGACTCAAACTTGGACATAGCTACCAGACATACAATGTATATCTATGTCATACAGATGCAAATTTGAGCACAGCCACAACCATACAAATGTGGATCCATGCTAGATATACAAAACTCTGTCACAACCTGTGGAAAAGCAATGAGCACTTTAAACTAACACCCAGGGTCTTCATCTCATCTTCCACAAAGTACAATTATATCCATGTGATTACAATGATTTGAAGTCGAACATGGTAGAGACCACTTAATTACTAGCCAATGATGTGAACCGTTAACAAGTGCGAGGGAGATCACCATTAATGTCAATGATTCCTAAGGTACTCTAGTACAATCTACTAAGTGTTAATAGATATCCTGATGTCGAACACCCAGTCGACTCTATCGATCAAAGGTCAATGATGTGAACCTATGTCGAGAGCGAGAGAATCTGTCATTAAGGCATACAGATCTCAAGGTACTAAATATTGTTTCTAAGACTATTTCCTGGATATTAAGCTAATGTCAACGGGAAAAGCCTCGTCAAAGGAGGGCCATAATGAATCCCATATCGACGACACAAAACTTGAAACATAGTTCTGGAATTATGTGAATGTAGTAACCATATGACTGACTCAAAGATACTGACACAAAGAATGTGTAGACTGCAGAGGTAAAACTTTTTCAAATCCCCTTTGAACATCGGGTAGCATGACAAAAATACTTGGCAGCATGACTAGATGGGACAGACACACAATGTGATAGTGGACAATGCATTCTTTTGAAAGACTCAAAGGAGTGACATGACTCATGAAAGTGGATCGTCACGGAGATCAGCTGAACACCCAATTGACTGACATGATTGTGCAGACAAGTACCATGTTCAAAGGTAATGACAAACAACTGCCATTATTTGTAAAATGATTCCCTTCCCATTTCCCCCATCATGATTGATGAGTGCCTCTTTTCAGTTTTATGAGTTCAAAGAGGGTAACAAACACTCGGTATAGCTTGTTGGAAGACAAGTCCAGACTCATATATTTTACGAACCTGAGAGAGGAGGGGTTCATTCCCAAAATGGGTCTCTCAATGTTTGATTTAACGAGTCCACTGAAAGAAAACTCGGTATCGTTCATGTTTAGAGAGTCTGAACGAATATGGAAGAAGACTCCAAAGGGGTCCTTTTTTGTATGATTTAGTCCCTAAGGCTTGAAAAAGTGTAAAATCATACCTTAGAGAACTCTTCCAGTCATTATTGGTTGGAGTGTTCCTTTATCCTAAATATTCCTATCCGAATCGAAAAAGAGATAACCTACTGTCAGACAGACGACTCTTCAAATAATTTAATGAGCGTGAAGAAGACAAGTTCGCTCGATGATCTTTTCATATTTAGGGAGCCTGAAAAGAGTTTAAATAGAACTCCATGAGGTTTATTTACACAATGTTATATTTTACGAGCCTAGAAAGAATAAAAAATGGACTCGACGACCTTTTTGTATTTAAGGAGCCTGAAAAAGAGGTGAAAAGAGGACTCCATGACGCTTCTTTACACAATGTTGATTTTTACGATCCTGGAAAGAAACTTGAAATGGACTCAGACCTTTGATACTAGATTTTAATGAGCGTGACAAAGTGTCATAATAAACGCTCAATGACCTATTTAGTTTTGTGAAAGTGCAAAAAATCCATAAACAAACTTTCAAATCTTCTTACTAAAGTTCTCTTATCCTACAAACGACTCAAAAACAAGTGTTAAATGCATTTAAGACCAGCATTAAGGGATTACGATAGATAAAATTTGACTAAAATATGATTTTATATCAAAACTATAGTAAGTTGAACCCAAAAATGCCTATATAAGTCATGTAAATAGTAAAAAATCAAATCATTTCACTATTTACCTCTAGCAGAGAGCACTTGGAGCATTTTCTTAGCCAGATCTTCCACAGCTGATAACGAGAGTTTCCACCATCTATTTTCAGCATCGTCAGTTGTAGGTAATAGCTAAGACCCTTATCTTTCATTTCATAGCATTTATTTTGAGATTTGGTGGGGTTTTGGGCCCATATGGCAAGCCCTAAAACTCAAAATGCAGGCACCGCAGCTACCCCTTGCGGGATACGTGGTACCACCCGAGAACTGTGCCAATAATGTAGTGGACAGGCAGTGCCATTGCCCATCTCCAATGGTGCATAGGTGGTGCTGACCATGGATAACTTAAACTAATAGTATGGGAAATATAACTTCATTCTTTTGATTTTCAATGATTTAAGGATGATTCTAATGCATACCATTATTGTTTTTGGTAGGTCTAGGTTGCTCAAAACATGGTGATATGGAAAGAAAGAACACATGAAAATGAGGATGCTGCTGTCGAGAGAAATGTGGGTTGTATTTCCACACTATGGGATTTTGGGCTCCTGAAGTTATTCTGGACCCCAAGCATGGTGTCACATGAACGGTTACTGGAACACATACTGTAAATGTGGAATCCAGAGCAACAGTATTTCGAGGTGGGGCCCATATACTTACAGTGGAGGTAGAGGATATCTACTTCCTGACTATTCTATCGAGACAGGGTACCCCTATCTCACTGATAGGTTCCCGTGGCGGGGACATCACTACCAGAGAGCTTATAGATCGACACTATGCACCAGGGATAGGTACATCAATGAAGAAGATCCCCATCAAGGCAGTGACGGATAGGGCTCTACGGACTATTCTGTTCACCATGCAGAGGGTGGCCAGGAGTCAAGGTGTGCACCAGGCTTCTAGGACACACATGTTGTATGCCATAGAGGCCATGTAACCCACGGTGTTCAACTGGGCAAAAGCCATGCTTCTAATATTCAAGTATCAACTGACTGAGTTTCAGCAGGGAGAGCTAAAGCACTTTGGCTTTGGTTCCATTTTAGCCTGCTTCTTCTTCAAGCGAGTTCCAAAGATGAGACCTCAGGTGGTCTTCCAGAGTCTGAGAGCATGAGACCCCTGTATGCTGAGGTGGGTCCAGGTCATGGCTCGCACAGGAGCTGGTAGGGGAAGGGTGAAGTTTTGTGATCCATTCTTTAGATGGCTACAAGATCATATCCTCATGATTGAGGATTATGCTTACACAAGCACAAACTTCACCGGAGATCCTGACCTACCACTCCCACCTGGCAGACAATGGGGTGATATCGGTAAGAAGCAACAAAACCCTAAAATGAAAAAAATGTTTTTATGTTTTTCAAAGTTTTATATTTTTTATGTTAAGTGATGAGACCTATATATTCTTGTAGATGATGGAGTAGCGAGACCTGGAGGAGCATCTCTGTTGGATAGGCGAGCTAGAGCTCGCTTCGTACCACAGGGTGATGATATCACCAGGGAGTTGGAGGAGAACCTGGAGAGGTTGACTCTGGATATCCCAGATGCTGACATAGATGACCTCCCAATGAGATATCAGAGATGTACAACGGGAGTACCGGGTCAATTCAGTAGGCTGCTACATAGGGTAGCTCGAGCAGTGATGTGATATCATGAGCACCACTAGTGTATGAGACATGTACGAAAAGCTGACAGCTTTAGGATTTTGTATGATGATTTCGCCTGAAAGCCTACGTGCTTCAGATGAGGTCTTGGGACCTATTTTTGGTAAACCTTTTTTCATATATATATATATATACAGACTTTTACACGGTGTTTATATGATTCAAATGGGAAAATGCATTTTCTATGAGTTTTATGTGTCTTTGAATGTTTATTTACAATGTACCATGTTTGACTTAACATCATGAATGGGCAATATGCCAATCTAGGATGTAATTAGCCAATGAGTCAGCAACTACATTATGTTCCCTAGGGATAAACCTATAAGTAATAGTTTCAAATGATCTTTCTAGCAAACGTACCCTCCAGAAGAGACGGAGGAACACCAGGTTCTTAATGGTGTAAACATGGTTTAAATGACAAACCACAAGCTATGAGTCCATTAAGACTACTAGAACACGAACATCTTGGGAGGCAGCTTCAGTAAAAAAACTAATGACTGCTTCATACTCGACGATGTTATTAGTAGCGGGACCTATGAAAACCACTCTTGAACTAACCAAATCTTCAACTGGGGAATAGAGGACCCAAGAAGCCAAGGCGAGATTCAAGGTGTGGCGGAAAGCACCATCAGTGAAGCCATAGAAATCCATCTGCATGACCAAAACATGGTATAAACAGATGCAGACACTAAAACTCAAAACCATCTTGAAAATAATAAAAGCACACTGAAAGTCAATCAATATACATATATACAAGATACTATCCAAGAAAACCTAGGCATAGTACATTTTTAGGTACAACCCATTGTGAGGTTACCCCAAAGAAATTCCATCATAATCAACGAGCTCGTAAGCTCCTTTCTCTAACACCTTAGAAATAATGAAAGGTCCATACCACATGGACTCAAACTCACCCTTCCCTAGTTTATCATATCTCTGGTCATAACTCAAGACTAGGTCACCCTTGTTAAAGACATGAGGTTTGATGGATTTATTGTACTACACCTTAACGCATTTCTTATGTGCCTCATTAGCCAAGGCAGCATCGTTGTGGGTCTCATCAGGGTTACTCAAGTACAAAAATATTTCTTCCTCTGCGGAAGTGTCTAGGAGAAGTTCAACAACAAGTTGTAAAGATGGAATCCGACATTGGATCGAAAATACAGCTTCGAGTCCATAGACAAGATGGAATGGTGTGAAACTAGTGGCTATTTTCACAGAAATCTGATAAGCCCAAAGAGTAGAGAAAAGAACATGGTGCTAGTTGGATTTATGGTCTCCAACCATCTGACAAAGCATAGTTTTCAAAACTTTGTTAATGGCCTCTACCTGACCATTAGCTTGCGGATAATATGGCGTAGATTTTTCATGATGAAACCCTAGCTTGGCACTCAGCTCCTCCCTCATTTGATTACGGAAATGGAATCCATGATCAGTGACGATGGACTGCGGAACTCCAAACCTAGCTATAATATGATTGAATAAGAAGAGAGCGGCAGTCTTACCATCTTCTGCATATGTAGGCATAGCCTTAGCCCATTTTGTGAAATAATCAATGGCTATGATGATGTAACCATGCCCCTCAGCTGAGGTAGGCTTACAATGCATGAAGTCAATGCCCCATTTGGCGAATGGGCCAATGGAAATGGCAGGGTGTAGTGGAGCAGGATGGGTGCACTTTTCAGGATAAAAATGTTGACAAGGTGGGCATTTATTAACAGTATCATGATAGTCTTTGAAGACAGAAGGCCAGAAATAGCCAGTGCGAAGGATTTTCTGGGCTGTAGCCATCCCAGATAAATGACCGCCACATGCTCCAGAGTGGCAATCATTCAACACATGTTCAGCCTTCTCATGGGTGAGGCATCACTGGAGAATAGATTCAATCCCACATCTATACAAAGTGTCATTCAGGATGAGATAGTATTTCACATGATGACGAATACAGCGGCGATCATCGTGAGATAAATGTGGCTGAAAACGCTGCGTCTAGAGATAAATCAGCAAATCTCCATACCAAGGATTAGTAGTGCTAATCAAGAATATGAATTCATCTGGAAATGAATCACTGGGCTCAGATTCCATTGTAGCACAGGGAAGATCACACATAATCTTTGCAAAAAAAAAAGGATTTCTTTAATGTGGCCTTGGCAAACTCCATATCAAACTCCTGAAGGATGACGATCCAATAGGAGTACTTGCCCTCGAGTACCTGACGAGTCAGTATGTAGTACATTGGGTCTTGGTCTACCAATATAGTGGTAGTGCAGAGCGGAATGTAATGATGAAACTTTTGTACATCAATGACCATAGCCAATTCTAACTTCTCCACATGTGAATAACAAGTTTCAGAATCCATAAGATTCTTACTGGCATAATAAATCACATGTTCCTGACCGTGGAGATTGTTCTGTGCTAAAACCGTGGCGATGGTAGTAGCGGAGGCAGCAATATACAAGAGAAAGTCCTTTGACTAATCTGGGGGGTGTATCATGGGTGAAAGAGTTAGAGCATGTGTAATATTATCAAAGGCACGTTGGGCCTGGTCATCCCAAAAGAATGGTGTGTTCTTCTTGAGGAGACGCATATAACCGTGCGTTTTCTCTGCAAAATTGCACATGAAACGGTGGAGAAAATTTTCCTTCCCCTACAAATTTTGGAGTTCAAGGAGGTTGGTTGGGGCTGGTAGATCAACAATAGTGGCAATTTTCAAAGGATCGATCTGGATGCCATCTTTGGATACCACAAAGCCTAGCAGACATCCCGTCTCAACATAGAAAACACATTTATGTAGATTGAGCCGTATATTATAATGACATCATCTTAGGAATATGTCTCTAAGATGACCAGGGTGGTCCTCCCGTCACTTTGAATGAGTAGGGAGGTCATCAAGGTAGGGTTCAACAATATTTTTAATATCGCGAAACACATAGGACATCACACGCTGGAATGTGGCTCCAGCATTTTTCAAGCCAAAAGGTAACTTCTTATATGCAAAGGTTCCCCATGGGAAAATGAATGCCTTCTTATGCTGATCAGAGGGTAATATCTCAATCTTATTATAGCCAGAGAAGCCATCCATAAATGAAAAGATGACACTTCCAGTGCAGTTGTCGATAATCTGATCTATATGCGGGGTAGGAAAGTTGTCCTCGGGACAATATTTATTTAAATACCTAAAGTCGATGTAGACTCTAATGGTGCCCTACTTTTTATTGACAGGGACAACGTTTGATACACATTCTGTTAGAGGTACAGGATAAATAAACCCAGCTTTCAGAAGTTTTTCAATTTCAGCTTTAATAGCTGTGGCCTTCCGAGGATGGACCTACCTAAGTTTCTGCGTGATAGGTTTAGCCGTGGGATAAGTTTTAATCTCGTGGACCACAATGGAAGGGTCAATCCCCAATATCTCTTCATAAGACCAGGAAAAAATATCACAAAATTCCTTAAAAAGTGCCTTATATTCTTCAGATTCATCTGTCGAGCAGTTTTTCCCAACATGAACATGCTTAATAACATCAAGATTCACTAATATGTCAATCGGGTTTGTCTAAGTAATGTTGCAAAGGTTTCCTTTAGAATCTATATCTTGCAACAATATAGGAATTTGTGGAACATTGACAATATCAGTAGGGAACAAGGATGCAAAATCAGGGCTAATCGAACTGGTGTTGGGGAGGAACATGGATCTATGATGGTGATCCTCCCAAATGGGCTCATCTGTATTCATGATCTCTATAATGGACTCATTGAAAGGAAAAGTGTCAGAGAGATAGTCTAGAACTGGAAGAGAAGGTTCTAACTAGTACGGTAAATGGTAAGGGTTCGAAGCCTCTAGATGAAGGTCATCAGTGTGATCATCAAAAAGGGTTTGAATGGTGTCATAAATAGCTTCGTGTGGACTCAACAAGGTGGACTCAACAACATTTTTGACCTTAGGTTCATAATCAAATGAGGCAATCATATGGACTGTCGCGGTATCTGTGCTAAGCGGAATGGATGGAAAAATCCCCATAAGGGATGAATCCTTCAACATGCCTACCCCAATCGACTGGTAAGGAGGAGGGGACTAGCCTAACATAGGGATTTTATTAGCCATGGAGGAAGTAACATCCAGCGTACAGAAATCAAGCTGATCAACAGTAATAATTCTCCCTAGATGCAGGAAATGGATTGTTCAAAACACTGTTGAGGCAACAACAGTCATGGCATAGAGCCAATTCCTTCCTAGAAGCAGGTTGTAATCTAAAGGGGCATCTACCACTTCTACTTGCATGGAAATGGTTTTTCCCCCCAGCTCAACCACTAGGGCTGATATGAGACCATGGGGTTGGAAACCCCGTCCGTCAAAGGCTTTAAGGGTCATAGGTGATGTGACAAGCTCGGGAGATCCAAGAGATTTCCAACAAGTCAGAGATAACACCGAGCTCAAAGCTCCTTCATCTAGTACCATTCGAAAGACTTTGTTTCCCACTACTTTTGTAATGATCTGAAAAGAAAGTTTATGCGGTAATATAGGTGTGTAGTTATCAATATTGAAATGAATCAAGTTAGTGTTATCCGGGTCTAAAGCTCCTAATGAAGTCAACAAGTTCTTGCGCTGTGTGGGGAAACTTTGGAGCACTTCTAGGGTAGACATGGAACAAGGTTCCTGAGCGAGATCTTCAACTACATTATAAAATTGAGCAGCTCGGGCATTGAGATTAAAGACATCCTTCCGAAGAGTACTCTTAGGTGTGTGCAAAATCATATCGAGAGTAGGCTTCTCGCTGGATAAGGGGACAGTAGACGAGGATTCCGAAGAACTAGAAGAGGTAAATTTCCATGAAGAATATTGATCTTCTTTCTTATCTACGGGTTTATCATAATTCTGAATTCAAGTTTGCAGATGAATGGTATCTGAGGACATCATACGAATTTCCTCTGATGAACTAGAGTTACCCTGATTAGACATATGGTCTATCAGTTGTTGTTGAGAGGGAAAAGGATCCGTAAGTACTGTAGTTGTGAGATTGGACTTCAAAAACTGGGAGATTTCATCCCAATGAGGACACTCCTTTGAAAAGTGGTCAACACCACATAGCATACAGGGATAATTTGCCTTCCTTTTCCCTTTTTTGTTATCACTATTGGCTAGTCATGGAGTCTCTTGTTGGTTTCCAAGTTTTTTATTTCTATTTTTAACTTTCTTTTTATTACCTGAGGTTTGAGTACTTTGAATAGAATCGACCTCGGTGAAAACCTTACGAATCGAAGGAGTAGGAGTGGAATTTTGGTTTTGCTTGGCAAGTTTCGTTGTGGATGGGGACTGGATTTAACCAACAATCCCATCAATAGGTACTTCTGTTTGTGGCTTGGTAGGATCAGTGCTGGGGTGAGGAGCTTGAGGAATCAGGTCATAAAGAGTTCCATACTAGGAATAGACCAAGTCTAGGTACTGAGCCCGACCAATAGCCTGCTCTTAGGTAACAACACCGCCCATAGCCACATCTCAGGCAATAGGAGGCAAGAAGGATTTAGTGAACCAATCAGCTAGTAACTAATCCAGAATAGGGGCCTTAATAAGCCTTCTCCACCTTCTCCACTCATGAATGTGATCGGAAATGTGGGTGGAGGTGTTCTGACATAGAGAAGTTAAAAGATCAGTGCCCATTTCATAATGAATAGGGAGCTGAAAGTGTGTAAGAAACACGCTTGCCAATGAGCCGAAATTCACAAACGAATGTTGTGGGAGTTCAATGTACCACTTCGCAGCCATACCGATCAAAGTTCGCTGAAAGAGTCGTAACCGAATGGAGTCATCCATGAGGGAGTTCGAAGAACACCATAGATGGATTGCCATAACATGGTTCTTTATATCGTCTCCCTGCTTCCCATTGAGTTTAGGAATTTTCGATGGTAACTTTACCAGAATGGGAGGCTAGGAGGGATTATGTCGAATGGGGTCATTGATCAACTTGGATAAATTAGGTAATTCCAAAGTTTCTAGGAAAGGTAACTGTCGGTTGGGCTCCACATACTGGTAATATTGATATGGCATATAATTACCAGTAGGACCATAAGTAGACTGATAAACAGGTTGTTGTGACGAAGAACTACTAGAAGATCCACCCACAGGGGGTTGATTTCTGGGATTAGGACCGCTAGGACCACTAGGGCCTTTAGGAGGAGGACCACCAGGAGGCAGATCACCAGACCCTCTAGAGTGCCCAAGAGGTGGTAAACCGCCAGAGCCACTGGAACCACTAGGAGGAGGGCCACTAGACCCTCCCGGGCTAGAAGGAGGAAAGCCACCAGGTCCCCCAGGACCACTAGGACCACCAAGACCATGAGGAGGAAATTTTCCAGATCCTCTAGGACCATTAGGTCCCCCATGGGGAGGACCTCCATAAGGCGGTCCTCTGGCACCTCCCGCAGTATGTATGGGTATCGCCCCCATAACTGGCATGTAAGACCAGTTGGGTTGCCCCCATGGTGTAAAATTGTTACTAGGGTATGGAATTCCAGCATAAGGCATTCCTGTAGGATTGGGTGGATGATTACCTACAGGTATTTGATAACCATAAACTCCAGAAGACTGAATGACTACAGGTTGTGCCCCCAAGGGCTGACCTGAAATGGATGGGGGATTAACCACATTAGTATGGGTGGGAGGGACATAAACTATAGATGGTTCTATGTTAGAGGTCTTCCCTTTACTAGGTACAATTTCGGTGTTAGATAACGTAGGTTGTGCTGGGGGTTTCCCCCCAACACTAGAAGGTACTGACAAAATGGGAATTGAAGGTTGGGCCCTAGGTACAGAAGACCTGGGAGGATTAGGAACAAACATAACATGAGAGGTGATAGGGGTGGTAATTTGACCTGGGTTGTGGGTTGTTATTGGACGATCTATAACCAGTTCAATGGGTCTCATAGAATCGACCAGTGAACGATATCCCATAGGAAGAGATGTGTAACATGCTGGTGTCGAGCCTAATAGGTCATTGATCTACTTGTCAATCTCCTGTGCATAGAGAATGGTAGCATGGTATTTCCTATGTTCTTCTTCATCTTTAGAAGAGTTTACATAGGTGCCAAATGAGGCAATGGCACGTCCTATAGGTGTCTCCCAAAACGGAGCATTGGGACCAAAGTCCGGATGGGTTGTATCATCAACATGACCTTTCGTGGGAGAATGGAACAATGTATTTCCTCGAGAAGGTTGTTGGACCAAGGGAGGAGAGTGTGAAGAATATGGTACTCCACTTTTTGCAACCACATTGTCTCCCACTTGGGAGGTGGTAGCAGCTCCTTGGTCAATAGCTTCCATTGGATTTTCTCCTAAACTAGGAATAAAATCAGGTGGCAAGCCTCGTACTCTTATGGACTATCTTAATTCATCCAGTTTGTATAGTTCCTATCTAACCTAGGGTCTGAAAATCTAGAAAACACACCAAAAAACTTCCCTACATAAGCTATAGGTCAAAACAAGCAAACATAAAATGATAGGAGGAGTTCAAAAAGTCAGGTCTCTCACCAGGTTTGTCAAGAAGGTGCCACTCATGATATACCTCGAGGTTACGTGCGTAGTAATCTCCCCGAATGCTATTTTTTGTGTATGGCTCCAAACAAGATAGCCAAAGGGCTTTTCTTAGATAGATAAGGTATCCTAGTGGGGTCTCCCGATATACTCAAGGTACGTGGGAGCTTGAATCGGTCATATTGTTGTGTAATGCATAACCGTATACAAGGGGCATTTCAATATACAATCGAGTACATGAAGTACCTTTCTATATACCTCAAGGGTACGTGAAAGGCCGTTTGATATACCGACAGTAAGTGGAAGTACCGCACGAGTCCTGGAATGTAATGCTGACAAATAACAACAGCTCCTACGCTTAACGACGCCCAAACACGTCTCTAACCTATGAATCAAGTTACTACGTAATTTTTAACCTACAACTACGTTAATTTTAACTTGTACGGTTAGGTGAATGCATGATGTTTTGATAGAAAAGTAAAACCATGCAATATGCTTGTGCAAAATGTTTACTTTATTGTTCAATATGCCTACTTACGGGAGGGAAAGAGAGTGTTTTCTTTTTGTTTCAAAACCAACAATACTTCCAAACAACAGTCATGAGCATAAAAAACAAAGACAAGTAATAACTTTTCCAAACTAATTTCTTCTTTCTGAAAGCAAATGAGAAGGGGAAGAATCTATTTTCCTAAAAGAAAAACAAGAAGCACACCTATATGCAAATGCACTCTGTTTTTTCAATTTTCTCGAAACATAAGCAAATCTAACTTAAAACTACCATTTTTTTTATTTTGATCGAGATAGTTCTAAATGCATGAGAGACGAAAGATCATGAAGGTCCTGAAAGATTGTAAATCCAATCAAAAAGCCAATGTCCAATGCTCAATGATAATATCCTAGTCTCAGTCAAAAAATTTCTTTTTTAAAGGAAGGAAAAAGAAGTTAACTATGCAAATAAGAAATGAAACCTAGAAGCTAATCTAGTGTTATTCTTTTAGTCTATGCAATAGAAACGAAAATAGATTTTACTAACACCCTAAGCTTTTCAGAAAATAAGAAATCCTTTCGTAAACACAACCAACAAGCATAGAAGCGGATGAACAATCAAAAGACCTAATCAAACTTTTGAAATTCCACTCAAATCAATCTTAAACCATAAAATTATCAAGCCACAAAAATTAGATTCAGTAACACAAGTCTGATAAGTAGAACTAAAAGCAACAAAATCCAAATTTTTGCAAAGAAAAATGAGGAAAAAAGGATTTGGAATGATTCCTACCTGGAATTGCGCTTCTTAGGTGTTGACAGAGTGTTTCCTACACAGCACTGCTTCTTGCCAATAGGTTACAAACGGTGGCACCGTGTACTTCCCACTTTGTTCAGGCGGTGGCACCACTTCTTGTACACAACATAGGCGTGGTTCCCTGTAGATGACCAAAACACAAGAAGAACGATGGATCAAGTCAGAAAAATACTAGATCAGGGCAGATATTGTTGAATTGAGTATGAAAAAAGAGCATAAAAGATCGAAATGAATTAGATCTGAATAGATCTGGAAGTTTCAAACCCAAATGAAGCAAGTCAGAAAGTAGATCTAACTGAAGAGAGTTAAAGAAGAAGGAGCCTAGATTCAGACAAGAGTTGTAGATTGAGGAAGATCATAATAACTGATATAACTTTCCCCAGCGGAGTCGGCAGATTTATTAGCTGGAATATTTCACCTCTTGTGGACAGCAAGGTGTTCCATTGGTCTGAATGGTTTAGATCCAGAACAAATAGAGGACAGAGGTTGAAGACTCTCTCTAGACGCTGTAGATACCTGGAATGTAATGCTTCGATCGTTACCCTGTGTACCTACAATAAGCTTCAACATGCAAACATATCAAAACCACCAGAATATAATCTACTAAACTATGTTAGTGACTAAGGAATCTAACAACATACATGTGAAATCATACAACAACAATATATGTGGGACATAAATCAACTTGCATTAAAGAAATATGAAGAAATTTACAACCAAGCCTTAGTGTTGACATGCATCTCCATGAAACCAAGCATTCTTGTCCCCAAAAGCTCTGACTCTAGCTCTCTATGCTCTCTCAAATGATCTTGGTTCAAGTGGTCAATCCAACAGCATAACAATACCTTAAGATTTCTCCCCCTCAACCATGGCTATAAGCTTGTATTTATAAGGCTTAATGGATAGGGTAGGTTGAGAGATTAGTGGGCGAGGTGACCTCTAAGATCCTAGGATGAGGGATCTCGAGCTCAACTGACCCACAACAGTAGGGATAAGGGAGGACATGAGGCTTATCATCTAGAAGCCTCAAGAACCTTCTATTTTTCCTTTTTTACACAGGGTACCACATTTATCCTTCAATGACAGAGCAGTTCTGGTAATAACTGCTTATGGACCAAGCGCCATAAGCGGTGGCACCGCTTGTGGGAAATAGGGGATGGGTGGTATCAACAAGGGTACCACATTTGGATAAAGGGGAAAGCATGGTGCTGGGAATTTTCATAGAATATTGATGATAACCATTAGTTTCCACTCCAAGAGCTGGGATTCAGGGCAAGTAGGTGTGTAAAATGTCTTATCACATGATGGTGACAGGATTTTGGTATAACATGGATCTCCCACGTACCTTGTGTAGATAGGGAGACACTTTTAGGGATCCTGATACCATATGAGCATAGCTCTTTGACCATCCTATCACTACAATACAGTGATAACATCACTTGGGGATATTACGATGCACATGTCATCCATGTAGTCGGGTGTTCAGGTAAGGGTATGGTCCCAATCCTCCTTATCACATTTTACTGTTGGACCCTATGGTATATAACGAGTTGTGGTGGTTTGACAATATCATGAGGATCCTAACCCTTTTACCACTCCTATCACAAGTTTTGATTGCTACTTTAGCTTGAGTAGTATTTTATTTTCATGATTAAATAGAGATTTTACTTTTGAGATAAGTTTGAATTTTACAAACTGGTTGATTTCCCATGGAGGAGGTCCCGTCGTTTACAAGGGTTGTCACCAAAAAATCCTTTGAATCCTCTGACTCAACCTCCCATGGAAAGAGACATGGAGAAAAATTATGATGTAGGTAGTGCTTCTATGCCTAAATTGAAGGGAGTTTCAATTGAGGAATAAGGAGTTGAGTTTTATTCTCCCGCCAATGCTCCCATAACAGACCTATCAGTCCTACATTAGAAGAGAAAACCTCCTCTCGAAACGCATATTTTGTTGTCCCAACTCCTTCTGGAGTTGGGATTAATCGATTTCAACCTGATGAAACAATATCTCCTATATTTGGACCTAATGCTCCATTATGGGAAACTACCCTTGGACAAGCTATCTCTCAGTTTGGTACTACTACCACTGTAAATGTGTCAGCTATGGAGTTGAGCCCAAATTCTAGAATACCTTTACCCTACCTTTACCTATTTATACCTTGGGTAGGTCACTGAATATTCCTTCTAGTGTGGTTCCAGGAAACCTTCCATCTACACCTACAATGGCTAGACTTGCCACTCCTGCAATAGTTCCACAGTCAGTTCAAAATACATTGTCAAACTCTTATATGGGAAGAGATTATATGCCTCCCATAACTCTTCTGGATGTTGGGAGTCAATTTTTTCCTTCTACATCCCAAACAACTAGAGGATCTTATGTGTTTTCCTTACATAATATTCTACAGCCTCCCCATCCAGCTGTTGGACCTAGTGGTCATGCTAGTTCTAGTCTTATTGGTCCTACCACATAGCCTAGCACAATATCTTGGGTCCCTCCTCAACAACCTACCATTGGTAATCAATACCTTAGCAGGGCACAGTACAATAATCCCTTATATGTACCTTATCCTGGAGGAGTTACCAATCAATGGGCTCAACCTACTTATGAAACTCAAGATGGACCTAACCAGACACAACCACCCTTTATGGGTCAAAATGCTTCAAACTATCAACAATTTGTTGGGTTTTATGGCCAACCTCAACCGACCTTTGGTCCTACCGGGGTAGCTTTACCTTATCAATATTAGAATTACCTACAACCCAACCGACGACTTCCATTTTTTTCTACCTTGGATCTACCTGACTTTTCCAAGTTAATAAATTATCCCATTAAACATGACCCTTTTTGACCTACCATCCAGAAAAAATTACCATCAGAAATCCCAAAGTTTGATGGGAAATAAGGAGAAGACCCCAAAAACCATGTGGTGACCTTCCATTTGTGGTGTTCATATAACTCCCTAATGGATGATTCTATCTTATTGAGGCTCTTCCAAAGGACATTGAACGACATGACTACAAAGTAGTATATAGAGCTTCCAAAACACTCTTTTGTGGATTTTAATTCCTTGGAAACAATGTTTCTTACTCATTTCTAGTTACCTATTAGGTATGAAACTGGTACAAACCTTTTAACCTCTATTTGGAAAAATAATTCCACTCACATATCAGATCACATTCATGAGTGGAGGAGGTGCCAAAGGTTAAGCAAATCCCCCATTCTAGATCAAATTTTGGCTAAATGGTTCACCAAGTCCTTGTTGCCCCTTATTTCTTAGGATGTGGCTATGGGTGGTGTTGTTATAGAAGAACAGACAATTAGCTAGGCTCAGTATATGGAATTATTCTATTCTCAGTCCAAAACTTTGTATGATCTAATTCCTCATGGTCCTCACCCTTCAAGCCACCTGCAAAGACTCCTGTAGATGGTGTTGTTGGTACAATCTAACCTTCATCCATGACCAAGGTTGCTAAACCAAAAAGTGCTTCAACTACAACTTTTCTACTCCTACGGTTTCCAATGAGGTGATGCTATCCAAGCCTCGCAAACACCCAACAATAAAAACAAAGGAAAAGATAAAAATTAAAAACCCAGAAATCAACAAGAGAATACCAAAACAACAACTTTAGAGAGTGATACCAAACCTAAACAGAATGCTAAGTATCCTTGTTTTCCATGTGTAGATGATGATTTCATGAAGAATTGTCCTTGTCATGAAGAGATCAATAACTTCTTAAAAAATAACTCCACACCAGTCATGTTAATTGAACCATTTCCGTCCCAGTAGCAATTGATTGACCATACATCTTCACATGGTCCTTCCTCCTCTACTAAATACATTCAAATTATTTCCACCGAGACCATATTGTTGACTACTAGAATTCATACATACAATAAAAAACCTATGATGAAAGATGAATGTGCTTCTCCCAAGAAGAATCATTTTGTCAACTCTTCTCCTCCACCTCCTTCTAATGGTCCTCTCACTATTGAGAAACCTAGTTTTGACACAATTTTGCATCCTCCTAAGAGTATAATCCATAAAAAACTTTTCAATCCTAATGCTCGGGCTGCCCAATATTATAATGTTGTTGAATATTTGGCCTAGGCACCTTTTTCTATGTCCACGTTGGAAGTAGTCCAAAGTTTTCCTACACAACAGAATAACTTGTTGTATTCCCTAGGGGATTTCAATCCTGAGAATTCCACCATGATCACTTTTAATGTGGATAATTATAAATCAAGGTTATCCCATCAACTCTCTTTTCAAATTGTGAAGAGTGTGCTGGGTAGGAAAGTCCATCGGACCGTATTGGACGAAGGAGCTTGCACCTCGGTCTTATCTATGTCTTGTTGGAAACCCATTGGCTCTCCTGAATTGAATAAGCCACTAACCACCTTAAAATATTTTGACGGGAGAGGTTTTAAACCTCATGGTGTCCTATTAGTGTTATCCATCAAGATAGGGGGAAAACCCATTTCTATCCAGTTATAAGTGGGTGATGCTCCTTTAGATTACAATTTGTTATTAGGAAGGAATTCGTTCTATGTTATGACGATCGTTGCATTGTCAGTATTCCGCACACTCCAGTTCCTGCATCGAGGAAAAGTTGTGACCATAGACCAACTATATTACTGTTCTCCTTCCATGACCAATAATGTTCTGATGTTAGGGTAGCCACCTCTTCCCTCTCAGTCCGTAGGGGTTGGAATTTTGAAAGATTCTTCCCTCATGGTATTTTTTCCATCCAATATTGATCCTCCTAATACAAAAACTTCCATGATAAACATTATATCGTCCACGACCAAGGGAATGTCTAAAGGGAAAAATAATTCTGAAATGCCTTCTCTGAGCTTGCATGAAGCCTTGTATCATGCCATTCAATTTGTTTCTGATGCTTACATAGATGATGATAATTTGGTAGCATCAGATCCTTACCATATGCCCTATTGGCTATATTCCCCTCTCCTGACTTTATATTACCTCTCACATACTTTTCCATCAGACGAGTCTATTATGGAAGTTATAATTCTTGATGAATCCTCATGGGAATATTCTCATCATCAATCCTCATTTCTTCGTGATGCCAATTCAGTAGATTCATATTTTGTTTCTCTAATCAATTTCGATATGGCCGAGTATCAACAAACACCTATTTTATTACAAGGTGTTGTTTATGAAGGGAATTTATGCAACATCACCAAAAAAAATCCCCTCTCCATATCAATGAAGCCAGGTGTTGTCGAGCATGTTAACATAGGTCAGAACTATTTGACAACGGAAATTGAGGAATACCGAGCTCTTTTTAACGAATTCTGTGATGTTTTTTCCATGAATTATGAATAAATTCCCGATATTGATCCATATATTGTCATATATGAGATCAAGACATACCCGATGACAAGAACTATTTAGAAAAAGCTTCACCATATCCACCCAAGGAAATCTACATCCATTAAAGCTAAGGTTTAAAAGATTTTGAAAGCTGGTTTTATCTACCCTATACCTTTAACCAAGTGGGTATCTAATATTTTTTGTGTCTCTAAGAAACATGGAATTATTAGGGTTTGCATCAATTTTAGGGATTTGAATAAAGCATTTCCTAAGGACAACTTTCCAACCCCTCACATCGATCAAATCATTGAAAACTGTGCTGGAAGTGTCATTTTTTCTTTTATTTATGGTTTTTCCAGCTATAATCTGATTGGGATATTTTGTGCCAATCAACATAAAATGACATTCATTTTCCCATTAGGAACCTTCTCTTATTATAAGCTACCTTTTGGATTGAAGAATGATGGAGCTACTTTCCAACGAGCCATGTCTTACATTTTTCATGATATAAAGCACATAGTAGATCTGTATCTGGATGACCTACCTGCTCATTCATTGCATCAGGAAGATCATTAAGGGAATCTTAGACATATCTTCCTTCGATGCTGACACTACCATATTCGGTTGAATCCACACAAGTGTGTCTTTTGTGTTGAGGAAGGTCGTTTACTTGGTTTCATTGTTTCTAAGGATGGGACTTGGATTGATCCCTTAAAAATTGATGCTATTGTGGCCTTACCACCTCCGATAGATATTACTGAACTCCAAAGTTTGCAAGGGAAGGAAAAATTTCTTCGTCATTTTGTGTGAAATTTTGCAGAGAAAACGCATGGCTACATGCCTCTCTTAAAAAAGAACACTCCCTTTCTCTTGGATGATTAGGTTCAAAGATATTTTGATAGCTTAAAACATGCTATAATGCACTCACCTGTGTTTTACCCCCCGAATTATTTGAAATATTTTTCGCCTCTACTACTACCATTGGTATGGTTCTAGTTCAGGAAGATTCAAAAGACCAAGAACTTATGATCTATTATCTCAATAAGAGTCTTTTTAACTCTAAAACTTGATATTCACATGTGGAGAAGCTAGATTTGGTTACGGTCATTGTTGTGCAATGTTTCTGTCATTACATCCTACTTCATGCTACTACTTGTTGGCAGGCGTTTTTTATGAAGATAATATGCACAACACCAAGGGTGATGCGCAAGGTCAAAGATGATGTGCAAGGATAAATATGGTGTGCAAGGAAAGAAAGTTGACAAAGAGATGGCTTGGTCATAATTTTGTAGGAATTGGTCATATTTTTGTAGTTTTGGTCCAAGTTAGTTAGGAAATTGATCAAAGTGGACCATTTTGTAAAAGGCGCAAGCCTATAAATAGAGATAGGAATGTAATGTTGATATCATCTATCTTGGGACATCTATCTTAGGGCGATCTTTATTTTATGTTATTGGGGATCTTATGCTGAATTGTGTTCTGTGGAAGACTAAAGTCTATTTTGTCGCAACTGTGAATATTTTTTGAGACTTTGTTTTGATGCGGAAGTAATATGACATGACAGAATTTGATGGAAATACTGTGTTTTTCTCTTTCTATTTTTCATGTGTTGAATGATGCAATGTGAATGAACCAATACCATAATATGACTATTCTTTTTTAATGATGTGTTGTTTCTGTGATGTTTCTATGTTTCTGAATTTGTGAAAGTAGACCTTTTTCTGGATTTCTAAAGTAGTGTTGTGATAGTTAGACAGTAGATGCACAAACCCTCTTCTTACGTCGGAAACATAGTTCTGACAGCTCTCCCTCAAACATCTCAGGTGATACTTCATCTACTTCATTGGTGTTGTTGGGCAGGGTAAAACATGTTTGGGCCGATGCTTAGGGATATTGTTGAGTTAAGGGTGTCGACAAAGCGTGAACCCCTATCGATGGATCTATGTCAACATTATCGTACTTGCAAATCAAAACCTGATGTACTATATTCTTACTCATCAAGTGCTAGGGGTAAAATATTCTTGTTGGATACTTATCCTATAAGAATTTGATCTCGAATTCACCAAGACCACTTCCAAGAAGTCCTTGGTCTTTGTGGAGTTGATGTGTGACCTTCCCCCTACTCTCATGGAAACTAAGCCCAATGATTCATTTCTGGACAAATTCTTGTTCTTGATAAGCATGAATGATCTGTGGTATGGAGATTTTGTCATATATATCTAGAACCAAACATTTCATCCCAACCTATCTCGTGATGATAACTGGCACATTTGCCACCACACTAAGTATTACCTCATTCTTAATGATACCTTATACCGACATGGTATTTATTCAATCATTCGATGATGTCTTACTCATGATGAGGATGAACAAGTCATGAATGACTTCCACTATGGATCATGTGGTGGTCATGTTTTTGGAATGGCTAAAGCTCATAAAATCCTTTGCGGTGGGTACTTTTGGCCATCAATATTTAAGGATTGTCATGAGGCGGTTAAAAAATGCCCAACTTGTCAAATTTTCTATCCTAAAAAGCACACCCACCCTTCTTCGCTACAACTCATCATTGTCATTGTCCCTTTTTTTGAATGGGGTATTGACTTCATGCATTATAATCCTACCTCATTCGAGGGGCATGGTTACGTTATTGTAGTTATGGACTATTTCATGAAATGCACTGAGGAAATGCATACATCTGAAGAGGATGGTAAGAATTCCACCCTCTTCCTATTTAATAATGTCATCTCTAGGTTTGGAGTTTCATAGGCCATACTAACTGATCATGTATCTCATTTTTGTAATCAGATGATGGCCAAGCCAAGTGCCAAGTTGGGTTTTTGTCATGAAAACTCAACCCCTTACTATCCATTGGCTAATGGCCAAGTTAAATCCATTAAAAAGGTCTTGAAGACCATGTTGCATTTAGAGATCCTAAATACAACTAGTGTTTAAATCTATTTCCCTCACTATGGGCTTATAGAGCTTTAGTTAAAACAACGACTGGTTTTATGCCTTTTCAATTGGTCTAAGGACTAGAAGTTGTCCTAACTATTGAGTGTGAAATTCCATAAATCAAGCTTGCTTTTGAACTTCTTCCCAATACTTATACTGAGGAAGAAATTTTTATTTATCTGTTGAACCTTAATGAGACTTGACAAGATGCTTCCTTGGTTTATGAGTCACATAGAAAACAAATCAAGGCCCAATACGATAAATCGGTTCAGCATCATGTTTTCAATGAAGGAGATCTTGTTCTGACCTATGATCAGAAACATGATAAACTTGGGAAGGGGAAGCTTGAATCTATGTGGTACGGTCCCTATATCGTAAGTAAAGTCTTAGAAAAAAGGGCCTACGAGCTTGTTGATTATGATGGGATACATTTCGGGAAACCTTGCAATGGATTGTACCTAAAAAGGTACTATGCCTAGTATATCTTCACATCAATGCATTGTATAAATGTACATTTTTCAATTTTTAGTGTGGTTTTGTTATTTAAATATGGTTTTTAGTTCTTGTCCAAATGTTTCTTATCCCATGTTTTGATTCTAAATATCAGATGTCCTACTATGGTTTTCCTAATGGTTCTTTTCGGCATACCTTGAATCTTTCTTCAGCTATCTAGGTGTTGTATTCTTAAGCTCGTGACCTAGTTAGTTTAGGAGAATTTTGTATAGGTCCAACCACCAATAATATTACTGAGTATAATGTAGTGATAGGTTTTTTAAATGAAGCTGCATATCATTTGGTATTTTTTATGGACTCTCAGCTAGTGGTTTCTCATTTAAACCAGGTTTATGCCATTCAAAACCCGGTTCTTCTCCGATTGTTTTGAATGGTACGTTTGTTATAAAGGTTATTTGTATCCGGTACTTATCAACATATTCTAATATCTTGTAACATAGTTGCAGATTCACTCGCGAATTATATGTTAGAATGGTATATTGTTCATTCATGACATTGATAAGGAAAATTACATTGTCCATTGTATATAAGCATTAAAAAGACTTAAAACTCATGTAAATAACATTCCATTATTAAAGACAGGTAGAACACCAATAGATAAGTCCATGTGTGTGTGTGTGTGTGTATATATATATATATATATATATATATACGTGTTTACCAAAAATATGGTCTCGAGACCCAGAATGAAACACGTTGGATTTAACGACTACAGAATGACAAAAATACTTAAGCTAGGTAGCTTTCAATGTGTACATTAGGTGGAACCCTAGTGGTGCTCATGGTAACACATGATGGTTCTTGTCAGTCTACGTAGCAAGCATCTAAAATGACTCGATACTCCCATGGTATGCCTCTGATACCTCCTAGGGAGGTCATCTACTGATATGTCTGGGATATGCAAAGTGAGTCGGTTGAGGTTCTACTCTAGCTCTGTTATCTCATCATCTCTGTGTTGTAAAAAGAGGGCCCCCTCTTTCCTTTCTATTGGAGATGCACCACCAGGTCGTGTCGATCCCACATTTGCATGAGAAAATTAGGTCTCATTAACGTACATAAAAATTATAACACATAAAATATAAAAACATGAATGTCTTAGTGTTTCAGTCACCAATGTCACCCCACTGATCATCTACTTGTAGGGCCAAGTCTGTATCTCCTCTTAAGTCGGTACCGGCATAGGCATAGTCCTCAATCATAAGGATATGGTCATCCAACCATCGAAAGAATGTGCTCCCATAATTGAACTTGGATCCACCACCTCCATGGAAGGACATAACCTCCACCCACCTCAACATGCATGGATCTCTTTCGCTCAACCCAGTAAAGGCCAGTTGTGGCCTCAAGTGTGGTACTCTTGAAGAAGAAGAATGACACTAGGATAGTTCCATAACCAAATTGTTTCAACTCTCCCCACCCACACTTTGTTAGATTCTCCTTGAAGGTAACAAGTAATACTTCTTCCCAGTTGAAGACCGTAAGTGCCATTTCCTCCAAGACGTAGAGCATGTGTGCACAGGATGCTTGGTGAGGCCCTTGGCTCCCCTAGATGCATTGCATAGTGAACAGTAGTGTGCAAAGAGGAAAATCCATGAAAACCTTGATGGGTATCTTATTTCTACACATTTGTGTGCCTGGAATGTAATAGCGATAAATAAGACCCTGTATGGTGATTTCCCCACCATGAGGACTAGTCAATGAAATGGGCGCTCCCCTCCTGGACAATCCTGTGAGGAAGTATATGTCCTCTACTTTGACCATTAGAATGTGATCCCCTACCTCGAAATATTGTTTCTTAGAATTCCACATCTTGAGAAGGTACTCTAGCAATATCACTTGTGACATCATGCTAGGAACATTAAAGAATTTCAATAGCCCTCACTCACGTAGAGTAGCCACAGTCCCAACATCATATCCACCTCTAATGTCATTGAGCTCATGCTCTCTTTCCTTCCAAATCACCAAGTTTGTTGAAAGTAGCATGCCAAAAATTTTAAATGGAGTATTGGAATAAAATTACACCCATTTAAAACACTTCTACTTCTTTCTTTTGGCCTATTTTTGCAATGTTCTAGGGAAACCTACGGCACCACCGTCTTCTCTTTGTGACAGAACGGTGCCACCGTGTTTTTCTATAAGAAAAAGTGCAGTGTCTCCTAGGAACCACCTTTCCCAAAAGAGAAAAGAGCGTTACCTGGTCAACGCATTTTATCCTTAGAGAAATTCTCAAAAAACCCTAAAACATGCATGAAATGAAAAAAGGAAACCACAAAAAGATTAGGAATGAGCTTAGGATTTTACCTGGATCTGACGGTTTTGGAAATGGTTGACTTATGAATCCGCATTCCTCATTTGAAATATGCACCCAAAATGACTCAAAATGTTCTCCAAGTGGTAAAAATACAAATCGTAAGTATTTTTCACTATTTAATATTTTTATTTACTTTTTAGGGTTTTATTTTTATTATATTAATTATTTTATTAAAATTCTCCCCTATATGGTCAATTAAAGCATAGTTTTTTTTATTTTTTAAGAGTCTAGTGGCTCATTTTGAAGTTAGCAGGGCATGGAGAATCAATTTTTTTTTATATGAGTGAGTTTATTTGTAATTTTTTCATACTCACAAAAAATGGAAAAAGCTTTTGAGTGTTGTTTTCAAAACTTTGGTCGTGCTCGTTAAACCTAGCACTGAATTTTCGAGTCATATTTTACTTGTTTTTCAGGCTAATTAAACTCCTTTTTCATGAAAAGAAACTCTAATGGAGTCTTCTTTAAGCTATTTCCGGACTCCTAAAACATAAGGTTTTATTTTTCTCAAAATGTATCATATTTGAAAAAAGACCAAAATATTCCAGGAATCTTTCGTATTGTGGGCATAACTTTTCACTCATAACTCGGAATTGGGCGGACTTTGGACCATTGGAAAGGTCTTGAAATTATCTACAACTTTTTGGTTTTGGGTAAGGAATTAGGAAAATCTCAAATCAAAGACATTGTAAAGAGTTTCAAGAACTTTCCAATGGTCCAAAGTCTTCCCAATTCTGAGTTACGAGTGAAACGCTATGCCCAAAATATGAAAGATTCCTAGAATATTCTAGTCTTTTTTCAAATAGGATACATTATAGAATATGGTAGAATGTTATGAATGTGAAATGATTGCTGAGTGAAATTGTCTTCTTCATGCTCGTAAAAGGACCTATAGAGTCTTCTTTCTGACGATAGTTTTCCCCTTTTTCGGTTCATATTGACTAAGTTATGAAAATGGAATACTCTAGTCATCAACTAGAAGATTTCTCTAAGGTTTTATTTTATACTTTTTTGGGCTTCGGAGACTAAATCATAAAAAAAAGGACACTTTGGAGTATTCCATTTCATTCAGACTCTCTAAACATGAATGATACTGATTTTACTTTCAATGGACTCGTTAAATTCTACAATGAGAGACCCTCTTTTGGGAACAAACCCCTCATTTCTTAGGTTCGTAAACATGCGAGAATGGACTTATCACATGATAAGCTACAAAAAGTGTTTGTTACCCTCTTTTAACTTATAAAAACAAAAAGAGGCACTCATCAATCATGATGGGGAAAGTAAGGGAAGGGAACCATTTTTCATTTGCAATAATGGAAGTTTGTAGTCACCTTTACACATGACACTTGTCTGCATTTCATTCAGTCAATTGGGTATTCAACTTTCTTTTGAGTTGATCCACTTTCATGAGTCATGTCACGCCTTTGAGTTTTTCAAAGAATTCATCATCCATCATCACATTGTGTCCTAGTATCTACCTTATCAAGTTAATGATTCTAAGTATTTGTTTGTGCCGCCATATGTTCAAAGGGAAATTGTTTTAAGAATTTAAATCTGTAGTAAAAAAACTACCTTTGAGCCAGTCCTATGGTTACATCATACTCAAATTCTAGAACTTTGTTCCAAGTTTCATTTAGTTGATGTGGGATTCATCATGGCCCTAATTTGATGAGACTATTCCTGTCAACTTCAACTCATCATCCAGGAATCAATATTAGAAACAAAGTAGTACCTTGATATCTATATGTGTCAATGACAAATTCTCTCGCTTTCAACAATAGGTTTACATCATCGACCTTTGATTGAAATATTCATCCCAATGTTCGACATGAAGTCACCCATTCACATTCGAGGGATTGTACCTGAGTACCTTGGGAATAATCAACATCAATGGTGATCTCCCTCATACTTGTCAATGATTCTCATCATTGAACGGTAATCAAGTGGTTTCTACCATGTTCATCATCAAGGCATTGTAATCAGATGGATAGAATCATACCTTATTGAAGGCAAGACGAAGACCCTGGGTATTTGTTAAGTGTTCATTTCTTTTCGTAGGTTGCAATGGAGTATTTGTATGAGTCCTAGCATGGATAATTATTTGTATGGTTGTGTTTGTGCTCAAATTTGCATATATATGACATAGATCTACATTGTATATCTGGTAGCTATGTCCAAGTTTGAGTCTTCTTCACATGGATCTATGCTATATTCTAGTATCCATGTTTGTTTGTACTCCACATGGATCTGTGGCGGCATTTTTCAGCAGCCATGATGAGAGTAATATGGGCATGAATCAAAGTGTTGATGTACTACAAAATAAGTTGGGTTGTTGAAGATCTCCGATCAGTGAACTCTTGCCTCGAAGTGATAACTTGTTCTTGCAAAGCCTTCACTTGTCCTATGCATCTAGCCTAATTATTTGCAAGGAATTCAATTACACACATTTCTCATCACCATCATATAATGAGAATCAAATACCAGTATTTTTCTTGAATCCCCAAGTTGTGAAGTTGAATGTGGGCCAGGATCAATGATTTCATACCTTTTTCCACCACCGCACTTTCCTTGTGGTCAATTTCCATTACCCCTATGCATACCACATTTTTTACTTAAATAACTAGTGGTTCCACCACCACATTCCTTCATATAATGAGCGGTGCACTTTGGGCAATGCTCTGTCTCATTTGACAAAGAGCACTACTTGAGTTTTAAAGGTAAAAAAAGAAGCTTCGAGAGGCTTCTTGAATCTTTGCTTCATGGAAACCTCATCCCTAGAATTTTGGACCACTTGTATTCAAGATCCATTCATGTAGGATATCCCCTCCACCTCAGCCATGAGATTCTTAACCTTTTCTATCCTCCCATGGCTATAAGTAATGGCTTACCCCCCATGGGTAAAAGGAGGAAGATTATGCTACAACATCAAAATTCTGGAAAAATATAGCCAAGGAGAGTGAGCATTTGGTAGGAAAGTTTGACGCTTTAGAGGCAAGGTTTACTTGAGAAGAGACTTCTCAACACTAAGGATTTGGTTGCAATTTCTCTCTCGTATTCCATTTATGCAATCAAAGTTCATTTCCCATGAATAATATTGTGTATGCATCACTTATTTCATTTTTGAATTCCTTAGTCATCAGCATAGGATCGTAGGTTGTTCTTGGTACTTTGATATTGTATGTGCTTTGTTGTGTATTTCTTGCAAGTGAATCTATGGAAATCAGGCACTCCAAAAACCAACATATCATAGAGTATGACAGGTAAAATAATCCATTCCAAGCATCTATTTAATCTTAGGGGAAGTGATTTTAATTGTTGTGAATCCTTTGTTCTAGATTCAAGTGTTTCAGGATAGGGAAACAACTTCTGTTCACAAAAGGTGAGTATTTCTAGGAAGCCTAAGGACCACTTCCTCAAATGGATGTAGTGGCCCATTTGAGAGGTATCTTTTATTTTATTACATTAGTTAGATTAAATATTATTGTTGTTGTTATTTCTTATTATTGCAAGTCGAGGTTGAGAAATATCTTACCCTATGATCTAAATGTTCTAGGGTAGGTTCTTTTGCATGTAGTATAGAAGAAGTCCCCACTATAGATTTGGGGACTCCACTGCCTCGATCCCCTTGGATCTCTATTTTTGCAGGTGTTTTTATTTGGCTTGTTCTACTTGGGTACCTTTATCCATCATATATATGACCCCCATGCGATATATCTGAACCAGTCTTATCATAGTGTCTGCCTCCCTAGCCCAAGATGACAATTTTTTCTTAAAAAAACCCCAGTTATGATCGAATCACACCTATCCAGAAGAAATATATGACCCAGGTCGCACCTTTTCACCCAATAAGCACGACCTAGGTTTCTCCTTCTACCATGATAAGTGTGACCAGGACAAAAAATCTAGATCGCACTTGTCCAAACTTTTGAATCCATCTCGGTCGCTACTGTGACCCATTTTTCTGTGACCTATCGTTCAAAAACCCTAATTTATGCGACCTGGGTATTTCCATTGATGTTCTATCCCAATCACGACCACTTTACAGTTCTGTGTGACCTTGATAACAGGTGTGACCTGCATTTTTTCAGTCCTTTTTGATGTTTGATACCCTTTTCAAGACGCACTGTCTCTGTTCTACCCCTTCCCCGACTATTTCCTTCCATATCTGATCGCTTACAACCCCATGGTTTATTTTTTGGTCCTATTTTCATTTTATGTGATTTCGTTTAGTCGATCTTGGTAGTTGAGACCCCATGCGTGTTTCCTACAACCTATTAAGTTCCTTATGCACTCATTTACTTGTGTACATTCTATTTTATGGAAGAATTAGTTGTTTTGAAAAATATTCACTGTCATTTACTATTATTTATTTGTCTGCATTTGCATCTCGACAGTGAGATCATTGGGGTTTAGACATTACACATCACGTATGCACACATATCACACCCTAAAGTAAACACTTGGTTCATGACCCCAAGCTGAGCCTAAAAGTTAATTTAACTCAACCAACATTGTAACCTCATTTCAGGACCAAAAAATATTGTAGTTAAGTTAGGACACTAGGGATATGCATCCAAATAACACCCCTTTGTCACTTACATATGAGACAAAATTGTTTTCCATTAGGGTACCAAAATACTCTATTACTTGTTGACACAGTCATGGTTAGTTTATCGAATCCCCCCCCTATATGTGGGAGTAAGACACAATGAATGGGTTCTGGAAGTCTAGATGGAATACTGAACGATAACCCTTGATATTGCTCTTTGTGCATGCCTAGGAACATATCGGGTGTCGAGGACTTAAGGGATGAAGTGCCAGGAAACCACTTCATATGTGTCATCAATGGGGTATCCTAGTTTCCAGTCTATTTAGGGATATTATACCCAAGGTCCCTCTCAGTAGTGGGATTATCTTATCCTATTGTTCTTCCATTTTGTATTGTTTAACTGGGATTTCATCACCCAACAGAGGATATTAATTGCGAGGGGATTCCATATTGTAGCTAGGAGTTTTCTTGCACTTATACCACATAGATTAATGTGTAATTTTCTTTATAGGTAGTTTTTCTTGTTGGATTTCCGGCCTCTTTGCTATAGACTCACTTGCTATAACACGTTGTTGTAGTTTAGTTTTAGAGCTTGATTTTTGGCCTGTGAACCACCATTTTTCTGCTCTCGTTATGCAAACTCGACTGTAGTTGGATTTTTTAGCCTTTTTTTGACACTATTAAGCCTCCATTCATAACAAAATACACCATCACACCATCATTGATCCACTACACTACTCACCTATACTTAGGGGGAATACCCCTTAGTTTAGTTCCTTGAATTGCCACTGTGAGACCCATATTCGACATCATTCACCACCTTCAAATCCATACACTACATCCGATTCTGATTCAAATTCCATTCAATCCCAACCTACCTTATTTACAGGCTCATCTAGCCCCATGGCTAGTGCACCTCCTAACCCCTTTTATGGGGGAAAATTGAGAGTAAACTTGTGACTGCTCCACCAGTCATATCAAGTGTCCCTTCTGTTGAAACCATAGGTCCTAGTCCCAGTGGGCCCCTCACCACTGCACACACTCCTGCTGGTAAGATACCCTCTAGTGGTGGCCCCACTCCATCCACCATGGTTCATATTGTACCTCCATTTCTACATGGTGGAATTGGCCCTTCTACCACAATTCTGACTATTCACACCATTCCAGTGACTAATCCTACTATCAAAATTTAGTCATACCTACTGTTTGTGCTAGAAATTGTTTCCAGACTACAAAGAAACAAGCCAACACAATCTCAAATATTCAATAAAACAAAACTAGGTTTTTGGGTTTTGAAAGGTTTTTCTGGTTGTAAAGTTTTGGTGACTAAAAGGAATACATTCATAAGCCAAATAGGAACTGAATCAAAAGTAAAGAAGAACAAAGATGCATAATATAATAACCATGTACCAACAAAACATAACTTTGAATTTCATCCACAACTGACAAGCATTACAAGCATAAAGACTATAAACCAGCAATAAATTTATCAATCATGTAGCTAAACAAGCTAGAAATGAAGCCAAAACATAGACTGAAGGGTAATATGGATCATATATTTCATAATTTTGTTCATCAAATAAACATGAGAGTTAAGTACTTAGCTCATAAACAAGTCACAGACCTCCTTAAGCCAGCC
>LPNX011207046.1:13694-104795 GCA_001517045.1 Pseudotsuga menziesii
CTCCTAGTCTTGATGTCGAACCTACAAAACAATTTTTGGAGGAGAGTAACAACCTGAAATGGCTTTGATACCATGTAGAAATTCAGGCCTGCAGTAGATTAATTTCACTCACAACAATTAACAATTGATCATGCAAAATTATCAACAATGGAGACTGAATATGGAGCTGTAACACAAAATTATATTAACTGAGTGTACAATAGCCAACCCTGTAATAACATAGGCTGCTGAATATATAGAATACATGAGCAAATCGAATGCATAAGGAAGCATCCAAATCTAGCATAAAGCAGGCTTACCCAAAATAGGCAAATCCCCCATAGGTGTAAAAAGTTGATCCCAAATCTATCAAGGACCCCACGAATTAGCAAGGGCGCATGGGCAAGCTAAAGAGTGGTAAAATGGCAGCTCATACATGCTTTTGCATGGAGGAAAGAGTGGAGGATGAAAGGGGAATAAAACATGTTCACCTCACCTAGTCTAGCTTTCCTTATGTGCTTTAAAATCTGGAAAAGTAGTCAACAAAGCAGAAAAAGCAGAAGGGCGCCTAGGAGGCCAGGAATAAATTAGATTTGATTCCCAAGACTTTCCAAAGCGCTCCATGATTCAATAATGGAAATTTTGACCTCTATGGATAGGCAATTAGCTACTTGCACATGGTGGGACTCATGGACTAGGCAAATAAGACAAAATAAATGAAATAATGTCTAAGTGGGTAAATACTATGGGTTGATTATTCTAACAGCCCTGATGTTCCTATCGGGAGATTCAATAATGTAAACAAGTCATGTAAATTCATTGTGGGTAACCCTCCTATTGATCAAGGATTAAAGTCCCCGCAGTTGTGGGGCCCTAGGGTTATTAGAATCTCCTAGTGAAGTCGGCACTAGTGAGTTATTGTCAAGTCAGGAATTAGTATAAATAGAGAGTGAGCCTCTCTATTTATCACACACTCACTCACACTCAGTTGTAGCACATAACTGAGAGAGAAGAAGTTGCTGGGACAAGAGAGAGAGAGAGAGAGAGAGAGACTACTACTGTCGGGAGATCATCTTACTGTTTTGGGGTTTTACTTTTGGTGTTGATTCCATATCTGAGGAAGTTGCAGGGTTTTATCCTTTATGGTTTCCCCAAGGAAAATATTTGTGTCTATTGTATCTTATGTTTGATTGTTGTTCTTGTTATTCTCTCAGTTAAAGATCCTAAGAGAATGCTAGCTTAATGTTAAAAATCTAAGATGGTATCAGAGCTAACCTGAGAAGAAGACATTGTGCAGCTGTAGAAACTAGGGATTCTTACTTTTTGGATATTTCTCTACATATTTTCAGCAAAAGAAGGTTGGGCTAACTCTCCTCTCTAGGGAACATCTTTTTATTGAAGCAGAATTTGATTCTAAGCATTTTCAGTTTTTGACCCGACACTACTCTCGATAATTAGGGCTTTCCACAAAAGTGGAATTTTTTATGGCCTAGATTGGTCTCTTCCTCAAAATTGAAGTTTAGAGATCAAGATCAAATTTTTTGGTTGGACAAAACACCGAGAAAGTCAAACCCTAATCTTCTCCTGAACCAGCTCTGTAGAAATTTAGCTCTAGATCGAGTTCAAAGATCTTGACCTGGATCTCCCTAGTCCTGGAAGAAAATGAGTTGGAATCTTACATCACTGAAGAGGTTCTAGTTCCAGAGGAATATGAGGCTAAGGCCTTACACAAGACGAAATTGGTCATGGCTAAAAGGATTATTTCTTATTCAATCAAGGATCACCTCATACCACAGGTGTCCTCCCTCAAGACACCTAAAGCTATGTTTGATGCCCTGACCAAACTATTTGAAGGGAAGAACATAAATCATAAGATGACTTTGAGGAACCAGTTAAAGAATGTGAAGATCTAGAATGAGGAGACCATATAGTCATACTTTACAAGGGTCTCCCAGATCAAAGAACAACTTGAAGCAGTGGATGAAGAAGTGGAGAATGCAAAAATTGTGATGACCACCTTGAATGGTCTCCCTAGATCATGGGATTATTTTATCTAAGGAATCCGTGCTAGAAAGAAGTTAATCAAGTTCAGTAGACTGTGGGAACAATGCTCACAAGAAGAAGCTCAAAGAGTAGCTTGAGAAGAAAATATGGGAAATGAAGATCAAGCTCTCACAGTACACTCCAAGAAAAGCAGAAGGGGCAATAATCATCACCAAGGTAAGCATTCTCATCAGAAAGATAATTATGTAAGAACAAAAAAGGATCTATCCAAACTTAGATGCTATACATGTGATGAAAGTGGACACTTTTCTAGAAATTGTCCCATGAATAAGAGTGGATCTAAGAAGAAGAAGAACTCCAAATGAAGACATCATGCTCACACTGCTGAGGATGATGATCCTCCTGTTGCCGCCTTTCACACACCTGGGTCACGTGGCAGAAATCGTCAAGCCACTCGATGTGTCCTTCAAGGACAAGTCTCAAGTCAAGGATGTCACCTTGTTCTTGACTCCTCCATTTAGGCTCAACTCCTAACGGAGCCAAGGGGGGTAGACCCTATTAAGTTACTAAGGAGAATTACTTAGTGTTGTGATGTTTAAACTTATTGAGTTATTTAGGAGTTTATAATTTAACTATAGATAATCACAGATGGCAAGATGTAAAAGATGAACACATGAAAGCACAATACTGAGACACAATATATATATAAAGCAAGAAGTTAACCAGTTCCTTAGAATGGAGTCAAAAATAGAATCAATATGCTTGCATGTGCTTGGAGTGAATGTTTTGCGATTGCCTCTTGGTATGTTTTAAGTTAAATGTGAAGTATGAGTTGATTGAATTAGGCAAAGGGGGGACTCCAGATATACCTGAGAGTACTTGGAGTATGTCCAAAACTACACCTTTATGGCTACCTGCAAGGAATATGTGGGATGAAATGGAGTCTCTGGGGATATTGTTTGTAACACACCCGTTAGGGTGTGACAGAGATCAATGCCCCGAGGTCACTTTTCAGAATTTCCCGCTTCCTTTGGGTATTTTTCCACCATAAAGGTTTGATCTAGGTGTTGGATTTTCACCTGATGGTTTGTCAGTTGGGGAGAGTGAGTCCTAATTATACTAGTCACTCAAGTGATTTTGATACAGCTTGACTGATCGGATGAACTGCAGCCATGTGCAAAGCATACACACTAGAGTCTTGTCAATTTTAGTAAGTTTTTTAAACTGAGTGTTCTTGTTTAAAAAGGAAAACCCTCCAGGAACCTCTTTCGATCCAAGTGGATCTCAATCAGGGAATCGAGGAGGGGTTAATTTTAAAATTGCTGATAAATAAAATATGAAAAATAAAACAAATACATAATTTTGTTTCTCTAATTAGTCCTACCACGAATCTCTTTCCCCTTTTGGGTCAATCGGGAAATTGTGGGGTAAGTATTATGATTACTTAGAAAAAAAAAAGTGGAATATGAAATTAATAATAAAATCAAGTATACTACCCTACAAATTAGATCAATGCTAGTTTAAAAAATAAATAAGAAAAAAGCGACGAAAAGGACACCGACGCAAATCCCCCTAGGGGGGATGGCGAATGGGCTCGAAAGAGCCTATTCCAAAAATAATTTTATTTATTATTGGTTACAATATTAGAGGACTGATATATCATAAAATTCTTGGTCCTTATACAGGCTGAAACCAATATTTTACAACTTTGCAAAAATTTTAAGATTTTGGTGGAAAGGGAGAACCCTGGCGGGATTTGAACGCTCCTGAGGCCACTTCAAACAGCAGCTTCCTTTATTTTCTGTCAGAACTGCTAAAATACAGTGAGCATGTTAGAATAAAAAATGCCCAAAATCACTTTAAGAGTACCTTTGGATCAGCCTAACTTATCTAAAAGAAACGAAGTTAAACTAGCTAAACGGGCGAAAAGGGAACCAAGGAAAGCAAGCTTTCCTTGGGATCTTGGCTTTCTGTTTGTGCAACCAATTAAATATGCACTGATATTGCAGAATATTGAAATTTATAACATAAAATGAAACTACCTTAACAGCAAGCTATGAATTTTCACTAAAAATGCTTGCGACAATATGGTAATTTTAGCTAGATCTCATGAAATTGAACTTTATGTGCAAAAAAAAACTAAGATCTAGAATTTGGATGGGATATTACTAATTATATATATGTGTATTTTTCTTAACGAGATAGATCAAAGTAATAAGAAACCTTTAAAGTAACCAGTTTGAGGAAAATTTTAAGATTTTTTAAAGGAGAGAAAGGGGAAGAAAGGTGCTTGTTGTTGAAGTAGATCTGCAGAGAAAAATTAGTAGTGAAGCACCGAGGGGCACGATATTAGCAATATATGATGGAAATCAATGGAATCAAACCTGAACCATAGATCTTCTAGTCATGGCAAACCTGTAAGCTACAAAACAATTCCTGCAAATAGAACTATCAAATCTGAAGATACATATGAGAAGGGGATGATACAGCATGCAAATAATCTTATTTAACATACAGGTATTAACTCATTCAAACATATGCAGAAAATAGAAGTAAGTAAGATTACTTACAATGATCTATCCTTATGATCTCAACAACCATTCAGGCAGACAATAATTAACTGCAAAAAAATGGAAAAATAGCAGTTCCATCTCGAATGCAGCATGACAATGACAATCCACACATGAAAGGTACTCCACAATTCAACCTCCAAATCTTCTCTTTATTTCAGCAAAATGAAGATCAGTACACAGTTACAATGGAAAGCCCTTCATTCCAGCTCTAACTAGCTTGGAAGAGGGAGCCTCAAGCAGGATATATACAAAATACAAGCCATCCAGCCCAAAGGGGGCACAAATCCCAAGGAGATAGACCAAATATGCTGATGAAGAGTCCATCAATGCCTGATTTGTGTCTAACTGACCCAGATCTGAGTCTCAATGAGTGCAATTGTCAATCGGAGAGCTGATCTGACTGACACCTCAACCTGTTGACTGAAACATCCACCAAAACTCATCCAGATGAGCCAAAACGTGTTGAGGAGAGAGGGAGGGAAAAATTTACCCATAAAGGATGCTGAAGATCAATTCTAGATCTAATTTGATCACCTCCTTCAGTTAAGGATTTGTCAGATCCAGTCAATCTGCTTCAGATCTGACTGATTTCAATCAAATCGGTTGAGAATCCACTGATCTATGATTTTGGATTTGCTCCATTATTCATCAATTTATTAATTAAAATAATCAATAATTGATTTTTGGGGCTTTCTGACCTGAGTGATGGAAAATCACTCAAAACTAGGAAATAGTGGGTCCATGGGTTTACATGGTGCTCTTAGCTTGAAAATGAGCACCTACATGACTGAAACCAATTATTTGGCCCACTTTTATTACAAAATCAATTTTTCCAATTAAACTATTAAAAAATAGCCTAAGTTTTGGAAAATTTTAATTTTAATAAAAAACACTGAAAAAACTAAAAAATTGAAAAATTGAAAAACACCTAGGGGGACTTCGACATGTTCATATGACTCAAAAATGATGTCTAGCATGCTTATACATTGACACATAGACTCTAATAACCTCAATAGGCATAAATGCCAAGCCGACCACCCCAGCTTTGGAGGTATGAAGTGAAAAACTCAGAAATTATCAGTCGTTTATTCAACAACCAATAATAACCAAGGGAAAAAACACCCTGGGCTGATCGGATTGAAAAATGAAGTCTAAGAGACCGAGTCTTTTACAGAAACTATCATGCTAGAACATTTATTACAATCCCCCCATGGGGTATGAACATGTGATATAGTACAACAAGAACTTCCCAGAAGTACTTCCAAAGGTCTTTTGAAGTCCGAACAAGTTAACCCTATCCGGTTCACCAGGATCACTTCATAAAAACCACTAAGTACAACTTAGGTGGTAAGATTTTGGCTCCAACTGTGGGACGTGTGCTCGATCTAGTCATAGGGAAAGGAGAGGATACGAGAATACCAGAATCTCTAGTTTGCAGTCCCTGTAAAAACATCTCAACTTGACAAGAAAAACCTCAGTAGCATAAGTTTTATAGAAGACCAAATGAACCATTAAGCTGATTTATTTACACAACATAAATGTAATTAACTAAAAGAAGCAAAGTTTTATTATAGCTAAGTAGAAATGCAGAAAGTAAATGCTTTTTTTCAAGGAGCTTATTTTCCTACTCTAAGCATGATATAAAAAAGGTTTGAGTGTAATCAGAAATCCAATGTAACCACCTAAGCATTTTATTAACATAAAAAAAAATTCCTTGTCTTTGGTTACCAGCCAAAGTAAGGATACCTTATTTAGAAAATGAAAACCTGCGTGATAATTCAGGATGGGCAGGATGGATGGGAGATCATAGGCATGAACAATGTCATAAAAATTCTTCCCAAACTTGTATGCGATCATGTAGGCTACTTCTATCCATGATTGGATAGGACTGATATACCAATCAAAATGATGAGGTAGACTGACTACATCATCATACTGATCATCGGGGCTTATCAAATGATAACTTGTTGCACAAGCCCCAAGTAGCTCCAAATCATAAGGAACCTCTATATGTGAAAAAGGTGGCTGAGACGAATATTCCACTGATTGCATTACATCTGACTTTTCACAATATTGTTTCTCCATGTCTTCATTGCTGATACCCTTGTGCGGCTCTACATGGTATGATTTTGAATGATCACATGAAAATTCTGAATGCTCCTCTTCCATACTAAGGTTTTCCCAGGCATCCAGATCTATGCTTCCCTCTATGGATGTATCATAGATTGGACTTCCACAAATTTTTGAATAGACACTTCCATTGTTGGACATATCATGGATGGGATTCTCCATAAGATTTTCACAAGTCGGATTATCTATGAAATTCCAATATTCATCACTCCCATCCATGTCATATGTGGGGGACTCTTCATCCATGGCATCATGCTCCTGCCTATCCATGTCCTCCTTGTATTCATAACAATCTTCTTCAGATAAAATGTTACAAGGCAATAAACTTTCAAAACCTTCATCAACATGTGGAGAACAAGATCTAGTGTCATCACACACCATACTGATCTTATCATAAGTTTCTTTATAGGATTCTGTTATGATATCATGAAAAGGATCTCCAATCAAGGAGACCTTTTGGACATATTCAATGGGATCACTTGGTATGTGTTGCTCAGTAGATTTCTCTAGAGGGATTTCTGGAAAGGTATCAGCATTGCAACTCACTTGAGAATACACCAAATCTTCAATGTCTTCAGCTATGGTGACATGAGGAGAGTCTTCAACAATGTGTTCCATTATGGGCTCCTCCTGAAGCTCTTCAATATGATCATCTTGGATTTTCCCTTCCTCAGAATCGTGTTGTGCATTGAGAGGTACCTCATATTCTTTAAGAAGACGCTTAATTTCTTCTTTTCTTAAATAACTGCCACGATAACTTTTTATGGGAGTATCATGAACCTCCTCTTCACTTAAATGTTCAAGAAGTGATTCAAAGCCTTCAATACTTTGTATCATGGAAAAATGTCCATCATATGTTTCCATGTGATACTCTGTCCCAGATAGGTAGAAGGTACAGATCTTTTCAAGGAACTTTTTTAAACCATTCATACTGCCCCTACCATCATGCCATTGCTCTAAAAACATCCAAAGGAAGCTTGGAAAAGAAGTTATACATTTATCAGGAAGGCCTTGATAGAACCACCAACCGGCCTCACCCCAAAAAGTACTAGCAAACATTTCCATCATATTGTCTTCATGAAGAACATTGAAGTCAACAATCAACTGAAGGAAAGATTTGACATGCCAGATAGCCGAGTCACCATAATCTCCATGAAATGTCGGAAGCCAGTTATATGCATCCCCAAAACCATTACAATAGTTAGGAAAACCGGGGATGTTTGAGAAATCGATAGGTTGAAACCTTCCGATTAACTGGGCACCATACTTCTCCTTTAATTCATCCATATCAAAAATTAATAGTATGCATTTGATATAATGATTAAACCTTGTACTGAAAAGGTGGAGCTGTGAAGTGATGAACTTTAAAGGTTTTAACATGTCGCATGGGCTCATATACACACAACAAAGCTTCACAAGTTTATGAGATAACAGGGTTTTATCCCTTCAATGGAGTCGCCATGTGAAAAAGAAAAATAAGCATTTATAAATCTTTTCACAAAAAATATTTTTTTCTTTTCTTTGTAAAAATAAAACTGGAAAAAGGTCAGTGGAGTCGCCAGATGAAAATTAAAGATCTACTATAAGCATTCATCAAACAAAGAAAAAACAAAAAAAGGAAGAAAACAAAAGTCGTACTCGGGAATAAAAAGATTTATCCCCGGCAACGGCGCCAAAAAGTGTTGCCGCCGTTCACACACCTGGGTCATGTGGCGGAAAACTTCAAGCCACTCGGTGTGTCCTTGGGGGCAAGTCTCGACTCAAGGCTGTCACCTTGTTCTTGAATCCTCCATTTAGGCTCAACTCCTAATGGAGCCAAGGGGGGTAGACCCTATTAAGTTACTAAGGAGAATTACTTAGTGTTGTGATGTTTAAACTGACTGAGTTATTTAGGAGTTTACAATTTAACTATAGATAATCACAGATGGCAAGATGTAAAAGATGAACACATGAAAGCACAATACTGAGACACGATATATATATAAAGCAAGAAGTCAACCAGGGCCTTAGAATGGAGTCAAAAATAGAATCAATATGCTTGCATGTGCTTGGAGTGAATGTTTTGTGATTGCCTCTTGGTATGTTTTAAGTTAAATGCGAAGTATGAGTTGATTAAATTTGGCAAAGGGGGGACTCCAGATATACCCAAGAGTACTTGGAGTATGTCCAAAACTAAACCTTCACGGCTACCCGCAAGGAATATGTGGGCTAAAATGGAGTCTCTAGGGATATTGTTCGTAATGCACCCGTTAGGGTGTGATAGAGATCAGCGCCCCGAGGCCACTTTTCAGAAGTTCCCACTTCCTTTGGGTATTTTGCCACCGTAAAGGTTTGATCTAGGTGTTGGATTTTCACCTGATGGTTTGTCAGTTGGGGAGAGTGAGTCCTAATTATACTAGTCACCCAAGTTCTTTTGATACTGCTAGACTGATCGGATGAACCGCAACCAAGTGAAAAGCATACACACTAGAGTCTCGTCAATTTTAGTAAGTTTTTTAAACTAAGTGTTCTTGTTTAAAAAGGAAAACCCTCTAGGAACCTCTTTCGATCCAAGTGGATCTCAATTGGGGAATCGAGGAGGGGTTAATTTTAAAATTGCTGATAAATAAAAGATGAAAAATAAAACAAATACACAATTTTGGTTCTCTAATTAGTCCTACCACGAATCTCTTTCCCCTTTCGGGTTAATCGGGAAATAGTGGGGTAAGTATTATGATTACTTTGAAAAACAAAAAGTGGAATATGAAATTAATAATAAAATCAAGTATACTACCCTGCAATCTAGATCAATGCTAGTTTAAAAAATAAATAAGCATAAAGTGACAAAAAGGACACCGACGCAAATCCCCCTAGGGGGGATGGGGAATGGGATCGAAAGAGCCTATTCCAAAAATAATTTTATTTATTATTGGTTACAATATTAGAGAAATGATATATCAGAAAATTCTTGGTCCTTATACAGGCTGAAACCAATATTTTACAACTTTGCAAAAAATTTAAGATTTTGGTGGAAAGGGAGACCCCTGGGGGGATTTGAACGCTCCTGAGGCCACTTCGGACAGAAGCTTCCTTTATTTTATGTCATACCTACTAAAATATAGTGAGCATGTTATAATAACAAATTCCCAAAATCACTTTAAGAGTACCTTTGGATCAGCCTAACTTATCTTAAAAAAAATGAAGTTAAACTAGCTAAACTGGCGAAAAGGGAACCAAGGAAAGAAAGCTTTCCTTGGGATCTTGGCTTGCTGTTTTTGCAGCCAATTAAATATGCACTGATATTGCAGAATATTGAAATTTATAACAGCAAATGAAACTACCTTAACAACAAGCTACGAATATTCACTAAAAATGCTTGCGACAATATGGTAATTTTAGCTAGATCTCTTGAAATTGAACTTTATGTGCAAAACAAAACTAAGATATAGACTTTGGAAGGGATATTAATACTTAGATATATGTGTATTTTTATTAATGAGATAGATCAGATTAATAAGAAAGCTTTAAAGTAACCAATTTGAGGAAAATTTTAAGATTGTTTAAAGGAGAGAAAGGGGAAGAAAGGTGCTTGTTGTTCAAGAAGATCTGCATAGAAAACTTGGTAGTGAAGCACCGAGGCGCACGATCTTAGAAATATCTTCTGGAAATAAATGGAATCAGAGCTG
Source organism: Pseudotsuga menziesii (assembly GCA_001517045.1). Classification (NCBI taxonomy): domain Eukaryota; kingdom Viridiplantae; phylum Streptophyta; class Pinopsida; order Pinales; family Pinaceae; genus Pseudotsuga; species Pseudotsuga menziesii. The sequence continues at coordinate 24,046 of LPNX011207046.1, forward strand.
AACCATATATCTTCTAGTCATGACAAACCTGTAAGCTACAAAACAATTCCTGCAAACAGAACTATCAAATCTGAAGATACATATGAGAAGGGGATGATACAGCATGCAAATAATCTTATTTAACATACAGGTATTAACTCATTCAAACATATGCAGCAAATAGAATTAAGTAATCTTACTTACAATGATCTATCCTTATGATCTCAACAACCATTCAGGCAGACAATAGTTAAGTGCAAAAACTTGGAAAAATAGCAGTTTCACCTCGAATGCAGCATGACAATGACAATCCACACATGAAAGGTACTCCAAAATTGAGCCTCCAAAGCTTCTCTTTATTTCAACAAATGAAGATCAGTACACAGTTACAATGGCAAGCCCTTTAGTCCAGCTCTAACTAGCTTGGAAGAGGGAGCCTTAAGCAGGATATATACAAAATACAGGGCATCCATCCCAGGGGGGGCGCAAATCCCAAGGAGATAGACCAAATATGAAGATGGAGAGTCCATAAATGCCTGATCTGTGTCTAACTGAGCCAGATATGAGTCTCAATGAGTGCAATTGTCAATCGGAGAGCTGATCTGACTGACACCTCAACCTGTTAACTGAAACATCCACCAAAAATCATACAGATGAGCCAAAACATGTTGAGGAGAGAGGGAGGGAGAAATTACCCATAAAGGATGTTGAAGATCAACTCTGGATCTGATTTGATCACCTCCTTCAGTCAAGGATTTGTCAGATCCAGTCAATCTGCTTCAGATCTGACTGATTTCAATCAAATCGGCTGAGAATCCACTGATCTATGATTTTGGATTTGCTCCATTATTCATCAATTTATTAATTAAAATAATCAATAATTGATTTTTGGGGCTTTCTAACCTGGGTGATGGAAAATCACTCAAAACTAGGAAATAGTGGGTCCATGGGTTTACATGGTGCTCTTAGCTTGAAAATGAGCACCTACATGACTGAAACTGATTATTTGGCCCACTTTTATTACAAAATCAATTTTTCCAATTAAACTATTAAAAAATAACCTAAGTTTTGGAAAATTTTAATTTTAATAAAAAACACTAAAAAAACTAAAAAATTGAAAAATTGAAAAACACCTAGGGGGACTTAGACATGTTCATATGACTCAAAAATGATGTCTAGCATGCTTATACATTGACACATAGACTCTAATAACCTCAATAGGCCTAAATGCCAAGCTGACCACCCCAACTTTGGAGGTATGGAGTGAAAAACTCAAAAATTATCATTCGTTTATTCAACAACCAATAATAACCAACAACCAATAATAACCAAGGGAAAAAACACCTTGGGCTGATCGAATTGACAAATGAAGTCTAAGAGACCGAGTCTTTTACAGACACTATCATGCTAGAACATTTATTAGAATTCCCCCATGGGGTATGAACATGTGATATAGTACAACAAGCACTTCCCAGAAGTACTTCCAAAGGTCTTTTGCAGTCCGAACAAGTTAACCGTGTCCAGTTCACCAGGCTCACTTGATAAAAGCCACTAAGTACAACTTAGGTGGTAACACCTCCCAAAAAGAGAGTGAAACAAGAAAGTGAAGACTCTTCAAGTGATGAAGAATATGTTCTAATCTCCGCTCTCACGGGAACTGTCACACATGGAAGCAAAGATTGGCTTATTGACTATGGGGCTTCCAAGCACATGACAGGATTCAAGGAATCTTTTGAGAAACTATCCGAACATAATTCACCCGACAAGGTGAAACTTGGGGCTGACTACCAATATCCCATAAAAAGTAGTGGTGAATCCTCCTACAAGCTAGAATCTGGACAGTCTATGAAAATGAAGGATGTCTTGTTTGTACCAAGACTAAAGAAGAATGTTCTCTCCATATCGGCACTAGATGCAAAAGGCATGAGGGTTGCATTTGTAGATGCCCAAGTCCCCATGTGGCTAAAAGGAAATACTATTGATGATGCAATAGTAATTGGAGAACAAGAGGGAGGATTATACAAATTGAAGGGCCAACCAGAACAAGCTTTCATTCATGACTCAGTAGAGCCAAATGAACTTTGGCGTAGAAGGCTTGCACATGTACACTACAGAGCACTACCACTTGCAAGCAAAGCTATTGAAGGACTTCCAAAAATGCAGTCAAAACATGAAGGAGTCTGCAAAGGATGTGCAAAAGGAAAGAAAAAAAAGAAGACATTTCCAAGTAGTGAAAGCAAAGTAAAAGGAATCTTGGAAATCATTCACTCCGATGTATGCGGTCCAATGTCATCCAGTTCATTAAGCGGGTATGTATACTATGTTTATTTTATTGATGATTTTTCTAGGAAGACATGGATATACTTTATGAAGAACAAAGATGAAGTATTCAACAAGTTCAAGGAATTCAAAGCCTTGATCGAGAATCACACAGAAAATAAGATCAAGAACTTTCGATCAGATAATTGTGGAGAATTCACATCAAATGAATTTAAAGAGTTATGCAAAGACTCGGGGATTAAGAGGGATTTATCCACTCCATATAATCCACAACATAATGGGTTTGCAGAAAGAAAGAATAGAATGATCATGGAAGCTACAAGGGCCATGCTTCATGATCACGACCTTCCCATGCATCTATGGGAAGAAGCTTCCAGAAAAGCGGTATATGTATAGAATCGTACTCCACACAAAGTACTAGAAAACAAAACACCTGAAAAAGTATTCTCTGGAAAGAAACTAGAAGTCATCCATCTCAGAATATTTGACTGTCCAGTATACATACATATTCCAAAAGAAAAGAGGACAAAGTTAGATCCTTCAGGAAAAAAAGGTATATTTGTGGGATACTCTAAAAGCTCGAAGGCTTATAGAATATACTTCCTAGGATTCAAGAAGATCGACATTAGTAGGGACATAACATTTGACAAAGACTCAGCTTACAACAAATTCAGAAAGAGACTTACTGAAGAACATGAAGAAATAGAAGCACCCAAAATTCATGACATAACCATGTATGAATAAATTCAAGAAGAAGATCAAGAATTAGAAGAACCTCAAGAACCTGTAGATCCACCTCAAGTGAAGAATCCTCACAAGAGGAAACCTACTTGGGTATGAGAAGCTATCAAAGGTGCATAAAGATATGGGGCTCCAAAAGAAAATCACAAAGAAAGAAAAAGAACCAGGTCCTGCTCCGGGTATGTAGGCTTATTATGTGACTTCATCGATAAATAACCCTGCAACTATGAAGAAGTGTCAGAAAGGAAAGAATGGAAGGATGCTATGATCGAAGAGTATCAATCGATCATGAATAATGATGTTTGGGATATTGTCCCAAGACCAAAAGGGAAGTTTGTTGTAACTTCCAAATGGATCTACAAGATCAAGCATGCTGCAGACAGTAGCATAGAAAATTATAAAGCAAGATTTGTGGCTCGTGGCTTCTCCCAGAAAGAAGGAATAGATTATGAAGAAACTTTTCCACCTTTAGCCAGATACACTTTCATTAGATCAGTACTTGCTCTAGCTGCGGTGATGAAATGGAAGATACACTAGATGGATGTCAAGACTACTTTCTTGAATGGTGTAGTGGAAGAGGAAGTGTATGTGGAACAGCCACTCGGTTTTGAGACACATGACAGGGAGTCTCATGTGTGTATATTGAAGAAATCCCTGTATGGTTTGAAAAAGGAACCCAGGACATGGTACAACAGAATTGATGGCTTTCTATATAGTTTAGGCTTTACCAAAAGTAAAGCAGATTCCAACCTTTACTACAAGGTTGAAGAAGGGAACCCAGTGATACTCCTACTGTATGTAGATGACCTATTTGTAACAAGGGGAGATGGGTTGATTACTGATACAAAGAGGAAGATTGTTGTCGAGTTCAAAATGAAGGACTTGGGTATGATGCACTATTTTCTAGGCATGGAGGTGTGGCAGAATGCAAATGGAATATCCCTCGGACAAGGGAAGTATGCAGTAGAGATCCTGAAGAGATTCAGGATGATGGACTGCACAGCCATGACCACACCTATGGCATTGAACCTGAATCTATTGAGTGATGCTTCATCAGAAGTGGTTGATGCTACGATGTATCATCAAATGATTGGGTCCTTGATGTACCTGACGAATACAAGACCATATATTTTCTTTGCTTGAACACCTTGAGCCGGTACCTGACAGATCCAAGACATGTTCACTTGATTGCTGCAAAGCATATTCTGAGGTACCTAAGGGGTACAGTTGATTATGGGCTCAAGTATAAGGAAAATTAGAAGATTAACTTGGAAGTTTATGTTGATTCAAATTGGGCAGGAAGTGCCATCGATAGAAAGAGCACCTTAGGGTGTTGCTTCAATATGGGATCAGGTGTGATCTCTTGGTTTAGTAGGAAGCAATCCTATGTGGCACTGAGTACAACTGAAGCAGAGTATGTCAGAACTTGTTCAACTAGTTGTGAGGCAGTATGGCTAAGGAAGCTATTGTCTAATTTATTTCATCTCCAGTTAGATGCTACTTGTATATATTGCGACAACCATAGTTGTATGAAGTTGTCGGAGAACCTGGTGTTCCATGACAAGTCGAAGCATGTTAGGATATTTAGACACTTAGGATTTAGTTAAGATCAACTTGTGTAATATATTTGTTAGGTAAAAGTGTGTTTCTTTAGTATGGATTAGTATGCATTTGTAAATATTCTTATCCGACAGTCATGATATGTTCTAGACATAGAGTGATCCGATGGTTCAACTTCTCTTAGATCATACCTACCATTGATCCGTGGCTTAGCACCCGATTGGTCTATGATCTCTATTTAAAGAGAATAGAGGGTCCTTGGCTAGTTGATCAATTATGAGAAGCTCATGTAAATTTCTTTCTTTTGCATAATAAATTGCTCCAAGTAGCTATTTGGCCGAGGCCATGGACTGTTTCCCTCTCAAGGGTTTTAACCACGTGACAAACATTGGTGTGTTGATCTGTGATCTATTTGTGTGAAACGGTTGCTCAAGGTGTTCGATATTTTGGGAGTACCCTGTGTACCTGAACATGGTATCGAAGCTTTTATGAAGAGCCGCTTTCGGTTTTGATCTATATCTGGAACCGATGTTGCCAAAACTTTGAAAGGGTTTCTATTTATAGATTTTCTATGCATTCTTGGATTATGCGAGCTATTCCATTGTGTTTGGAGCACTGTTTCCATTGGGAAATAGTTTTCATTTCATCGAAAACTGTTTCTGTTTGTTCCAGAAACACCAATTTCAGTAAATCTGAAGGTATAATGTTACAGTGATGGATTTGTTTTTTTTTAACCTCTCATATCTTATCGGTTTTATTATTAGATCTTTTTATTTTAGTCTCGGTCTGTTTCCTTCCTTGACTGCGTATGCTCTTTTTCGTGCACCTTACGCGACCACGACGAATCAGAAACATTAAGGGAAAGTTTTTTTCTTGTCTTCTCAGCTACATATGCTCTTTGCCATGCACCTTGTGCGATCACGGCAAATCAAAAAGAGCGAGAAAACTTGAAAACGCACACTTTTCGAGTAAATTAACTAAGATCTAACCCCATTGTGTGGAAAAAGTTTTTTTGTTTTTGTTTTTCATTTTTCTTGTGATTTGCAAGAAAAAAAAGGCAAGCACGGAGAACGAGAGAGAAGAGTGGAAAAAAAAAACCCTTCCTCTTTCCATTCTTTTATGTACCTTATAAACTTAGCTCACTTGGACCAAAGTTGCTTTATTCCTTAATAGGTCTTGAGTTCAAGTCTTATTAAGCTACTTTTTAGTGCATGCAATTTCTATTTTCAAGTTACTTTATTGTAAAAGTGCATCTCACATAAATAAAATAAAATAAAAAGTGAGTCACTTAAGTCTTTTAATTTATTGCCGCACTATTTAAAAGTAACATTCTTGTAAAAATGAACCTCACTTATTCTACAAAAGTGATTCACTTCAAAGCAACTTTATTGTAAATTGATTGTCAAAGGTTGATCTTGGGAAGAGGGGTGTTATTTTTTTAGTTGGTCAAGTTAATATCTGCCACGTCACTATTGGAAACATCTTCAATATTTTCTTTGATCAAGCATAACTTCATAATCCAGAATTGGTTTTCAGTGCCTTTTTTTTAAACCGTATATTTTTTCGAGCTCTTTGCAACCAGATAGTTAGTTTCTGGTTTTTTTAGCCACTATTTTATAGTATGGCCGCCCCTTGTGATATTATACTTACAAGTTCTAACTATTTCTCATGGAAATCTTGTATGAAGGATGTTCTACGAAGTAGGATACTTTTCAGGATAACCTCAGGGAAAGAAATAGAACCCACTGACGATGATAAGAAAATTAAATAGGCAAATAGATTTGATGAAGCTCGTGGATTGATTGGGATGTCAATCTCTACTGATTTGCAATTCCACATATCTAGAATTGTTGAACCTGATAAAGCTTGAGAAAAGTTGGAATCTGTGTTTGGTAAACACAATGAAATTCGGGGTCATCAACTTGAGAATGAGTTGTTTTGCTTGAATCGAAATGATTTTTCATGCATTCAAGACTATTTATCTAAGTATAAAACTCTTAGACTCTTATGTGTAGAATGCAAGATTAAGAAAAAAGACAAATAATGTATTTATCATATTCTTTCCAAACTTGGACCTGCATATTCTGTTTTTGTATCTACATTCTACTCCATGAAAGAATCATTGAATGGAGCTAGCTATCAAGAGCCTAGTCTTGAATCCTTTTGTGATTCCTTAATTAGAGAGCAAGATAAGCTCATTCATCTTGGAAGAATTAACAATGCAGATACATCTGGGAAAGCCTTATTGTCCCAATAGAAAGAAAAGTCCAAGCCTCCCAAGAAACAAAATTTTCGCAATAATAAGCCAAACAACAAGGGTCTGAAACCCTCTCAGTCAGCTCCTTCTTAAAAAAATGACAAAGGATCCAAGAAAAAAGGAAAGAAGACTGAGCGTCATTGCAATTTTTGTGGGAAAGATAATCATGATGAATCTAAGTGTTTCAAGAAGATGGCAGCCTTGGAAGCAGCAATGAAGAAACACCATATCAGCATAGATTCTTCTTCAGAATCTAACTCTCATGGACATACACTTTGTGCTTCTGGTTACTCTTATACTACATCTTCTTTTTCTACTTCAAATGAATGGCTTATTGATTCTGGAGCATCTTATCATATGGCTAAGGATCAAGCCATATTTTCTACTATGCATGAATGTAACACCAAACAAATATTTGTTGGTGATGATAGATCTCTAAGTGTTGTAGGATCTAGAACCATTCTAGTAGAAAATGGTCATTTCAGTGGTGTAATATGTGTTCCAAAAATTTCCTGCAATTTGTTATCAGTCTATCAAATTACTCATTCAAGTGAAGGTAAAACTGTGATGTTTACACCTCACCAAGTTGTAATCAAGGATTTTAAAAATCCTCAAAATGTCCTAGCTACTGGAACTGTTGATGATCTTACCAGGTTGTACAAATTTAACAACTTTGGGTCATCACCTTTTCCTTCAGTTTTTGTTGCTCATAGTGATAACTTGAGCAAACTTTGGCATGAGCAATTTGGTCACTTAATTTATCGTTCATTGCAACAACTATGTAAAGACAATATGGTAACTGGTCTTCCAATGGTATCTTGCAAGGATGGTGTTTGTTCTGGTTGTGTACTTGGAAAACATCATCGAGACAGTTTTGACAAACATGCCTCTTAGCAAACCTCGGTTCTTTTGGAGCTTGTGCATAGTGACTTGTGTGGTCCTCTTCCATCTGCATCCTTTTTTGGTTTCAAATATTTCTTAACTTTCATTGATGACTACTCCAGATGCACTTGATTTTACTTCCTAAAACTTAAGAGTGAAGTATTTAACATGTTCTTGGCCTACAAGGCCCTTGTTGAAAAATAATCTGGTCATCAAATTATTAAGTTAAGATCTGACAATGAAGGAGAATATGTTCACAACAAGTTCACTACTTTATGCAATGAACAAGGAATCCAACAACAGCACACTGTTCCATATACACCACAACAAAATGGTGTAGTTGAACAGAAGAACCGCACTTTAAAATAAATGGCTAATTTATGATCCAATCTAAGGGACTAAGTCTTCAATATTGGGCTGAGGCCATAAATTGTGCAAATTACATAGTTAATCACACACCCACTAAAGTTTTACAAGGTATAACACCAGAAGAAGCATGGAGTAAAATTAAACCAAATGTAAGTCACTTTCGCGTGTTTGGTTGTGAAGCATGGGATCACTTTCTAGATGAAAAATGGAAAGCATTACAGCCTAAAAGTGAAAAGTGCATATTTTTTGGATATTCTGAAGATGTAAAAGGTTATAGAATTCTTCAACCCCATTCACATGATATAATCATTAGAAGATATGTTAAATTTGATGAAAATATCTTATCCTACGAGCCTAACTTGGCAGGTGTGCCATCTTTGGCCTGCGAGCATGATTCAGCAATCGTGCCTTCTTCTTCTTCTTCCAACTTCCTTGACAGGTTTCCAACTCCAGTTTCTGATGATGATAGTGAGGATGAAAATCCACCTCCACCTGCTCATGTTCCTTAAATTGCACCAGCGCCAATACTTCCTCGATGGGTCCGTTCAACATGTGAAGCAACTGGTGATCCTAGAGATCAACGTCAAACATGTTCTCAGTTTCAGCGAGCCTCTTCTCTTTTGGCTCAAGTTTTCGAGAATCATGATCCAGAAACTTTTGTAGAAGCTTCAAGAAATCCAGATTCAGATGCAGCTATGGATGAATAATATCGTTCCTTAATGGCGAATGATACTTGGGATCTTGTTCCTCTTCCAAAAGGAAGAAAACTTGTCATATGTAAATGGGTCTGCGGAACTAAGTATGCATCAGATGGAAGTGTTGAAAGACTTAAGGAAAGGTATATTCGATATTTTCGAGGTACAATTCAGTTTGGGATTCATTACAGTACAGGGGGGAAACCTTTGTTGGTTGGTTTCACTGATTCAGATTGGGCTGACGATCCTGATGATCGAAATTCTACTGCAGGTTATGTTTTCAGTCTGGGATCTGGACCTGTCACTTGGGCTTGTAATAAATAACAAGCTCTTGGTCTTTCTTCAGCAAAAGCAGAATATCGAGTTGTTGTTAATGCCAGTCAGGAAGCTTTATGGATTTGATATATCCTTTCAGAGTTTGGATTCGAGCAACAGCAGCCTAATCGACTTTGGTGCAACAATCAAAGTGCCATCAAGCTTGCCAAAGATCCAGTTCTACATCAGCGCAGCAAACAGATTGAGCTACACATTCACTTCATCATAAATCTTGTTCATGATAGTGTTATTGAAGTTCTCTATTGCCCTACAGATGATCAAGTTGCAGACATCTTCACCAAGTCTCTTACAGAAGTGAAGTTTTCTAAACTTCGGTCTATGTTAAGAGTTCAGGAATGTGTCCTTCAAGGGGGATAGGCTCTAATTCCACCTTCCTTCTCCTAATAGTGTCACTTTTGTAAATCCTTCAATCCTATCCCAAGTTGTTCTTAAGGGGGGATGTTAGGATATGTAGACACTTAGGAGTTACTTAAGATCAACTTGTGTAATATATCTGTTAGGTAAAAGTGTGTTTCTTTAGTATGCATTAGTATGCATTTGTAAATATTCTAATCCAATGGTCACGATATGTTCTAGACATAGAGTGATCCGACGGTTGAACTTCTCTTAGATCATACCTACCATTGATCCATGGCTTACCACCCGATTGGTCTATGATGTCTATTTAAAGAGCATAGAGGGTCTTTGGCTAGTTGATCGATTATGAGAAGCTCATGTAACTTTCTTTCTTTTGCATAATAAATTGTTCCAGGTAGCTATTTGGATGGGGCTGTGGACTGTTTCCCTCTAGAGGGTTTTAACTACTTGACAAACATCAGTGTGTTCATCTATGATCTATTTGTGTGAAGCGGTTGCTCAAGGTGTTCGGTATTTTGGGAGTACCCTGTGTACTCAAACAAAGCATATCGAGATCAAATATCACTATATCAGGGATATGGTGCAGAGAGGAGCAGTGAAGCTCCAGTATGTTGTGCTAGATGAATAAATAGCTGATGTGTTGATGGAGCCATTAGCTAGATTGAAGTTTGAGTACTTCAGGGAGAAGCTTGGTGTTCTCTAGATCGAGGTTCCTTCCAAGGGGAAGTGATGAGTCCATGATCCATTCTGACATGGTGAGAGGATTAGTTCCTTCCATGGTCGGATGTAAGGGCTGAGCCATTCTATCATGATGAGAGGATTAGTTCCTTCCATGGTCGGATGTAAGGGCTGAGCCATTCTATCATGATGAGAGGATTGGTTCCTCGCATATCAGACATAAGTGCTAATCCATTCTGATGTGACTATAGGATTGGTTCCTACATGATCAGATATAAGTGTTGAATTCCATTCTATGAATGGAGGCACCTGGTTAGTTACCAGGAATCCTCAGCCTAGAGTTGAGAGCCATTCTGATGTGATTATGGGATTGGTTTCTACATGATCAGATGTAAGTGCAAAGCCTTTCTGACATGTATTCTAGATAGGTTCCTTGCATGGGAATATGTAAGTGGAGAGCCCTTTCGACATGTAGGTTGGATTGGTTCCTCGCATGGTCGAATGTAAGCACAGAGCCTTTTTGACATGTATGTTGGATTGGTTCCTCGCATGGTAAAATGTAAGTTCAGAGCCTTTCTAACACGTATGTTGGATTGGTTCCTCGCATGGTCAAATGTGAGTGCTAGGCCTCTCTGACATGGTTCTTGGATGTGTTCCTCCTATGGTCAGATGTGAGTGTTGGGCATGCCTTTCTGACATGTATGTTGGATGTGTTCCTCGCATGGTCAGATGTAAGTGTTGGGTGGGCCATTCTGACTTAGGGTCAAATATAATTGCTGAATAAGACCTACATGGATACTAGGCCTACAACCATCATGAAAAAGGATTGGCTCTGTAGAAATTCCTGTGACAAGAAGACTCAAGAGATAGCACCTGTGATGATGATCCGGCAGAGATGTTACAGATCCAAAGATGATCAAGATCCAGTGATGATCCATATCCAAAGAGGATCTAGATCGAGTGATGATCCAGATCCAGTGATGAAGATGACTTGAAGATGAAGATGACGAGAACTTGACGATGATTTAGATGATACATAAAAGAAGACTTGTGCTGATAAATTGTGTCGAGAGAATAACTTCCTAGTTAAGAGGGAGTGTTGATTTAATTGTAACCTCATAATGTAATCACTTGTATATTTTATGTATTGTACCCTAATGTTTATTCCTGGAAGTGTCTGTGATGTGTTTGAGTCATGTCATGCCCCGATGTTCCTATCAAGAGATTCAATAATGTAAACATGTCATGTAAAGTCATTGTGGGTAACCCTCCTATTAATCAAGGTTTAAAGTTCCTGCAGTTGTGGAGCCCTAGGGTTATTAGACTTTCCTAGTGAAGTCGGCCCTAGTGAGTTATTGTCAAGTCGAGAATTAGTATAAATAGAGAGTAAGCCTCTCTATTTATCACACACTCACTCACACTCAGTTGTAGAGCATAACTGAGAGAGAAGTTGTTGGGACAAGAGAGAGAGAGACTACTGCTATCAGGAGATCATCTTACTATTTTGGGGTTTTACTTTTGGTGCTAATTCTATCTCTGACGAAGTTGCGGTGTTTTCTCCTTTATGGTTTCCCCGAGGAAAATCTTTGTGTCCATTGTCTCTTATGTTTGATTGTTGTTCTTGTTATTCTCTTAGTTAAAGATCCTAAGATAATGCTAGCTTAAATGTTAAAAATCTAATAATTTCCATATATGAATTGATATAGTTATTATTTTTACAATAAAAAAATTCCTTTAATTTTACAAATACAAGAAACAAATCTTTCTTTTCGCATGAAACAATTTCTTAAGGCTTATTTTTGCAGTTATTTTCCTTTAGGCTTTTTTATTTGTTTTTAATAAAGACCTAATTAAAAAAAATATTTTCTTTCTTTTAGTTAGTGATACGGTTGTGATATTTTGATTTGCTTTTGGTTCTGCTTGTATATATGGTTTGATTTTATGATTCCTACTAGTTTGTTTTGGGTTTTCGTGATTTTCACTTTTAAAATAAAAGAGCTTATCACTCTTTTACAGTCTTGAATTCTTGTCTATTAAGAAAAATTTTAAATGTTTTCTACTTGCTGGAAATCAAATGTTTTGATTAGTTAATCTCTGATTGTGAAAAATAAATAACAAATTGTGCTGATAATTCTATTTGAATCTTTTCATCATTATCCTTAGAACTTTATGTTTAACTGAACATAAACATATAAGTTTGAATTTAGTAAAATTTAAGGGAATCAATTCCGAGAAAGAAGTTTTAATCTGTAAATATCAGTAATCTATAGATTCCTTACACCATCCTTACTCTTAAGGAGTTTCTAAGTCTGATCCCCCATTAACTAGGCTAACTCAAATTGAGATTAGCACATTACACATAGTTTGCATATTTCTTTAAACTTGCTATTTGGGATATAAGCCATCAGGAAAAACAGGTTAAAAGGCATCCCTGTTGAGGCTATGGACGCCTACGGGCTGCAGTGGTTTCTTCTGTGGTTTTTGGGATTCCAAATCATAAATATTATATATATAAATATTTAAGAATTATTTGGCATCCCCCATTCATAGAGAGTTATCTGATGCTGCTTACCCATTAGTAAATTGAGTCACTGTATAGCTATGTATCTAAATCAGTAAACTGAGACCATAGCACTTGGAGGTGTGGTTAAAAGGCATCCCTGTCGCGGTTATAAACATCGGTTGGCAGTAGGGTCTTTCCTGTGGTATTGGAGTCATTTCTTAATACTATTTCTTATATGAATAGCTTGATTTCCCGAGGTTAATTCTCAGTAAAGTTCTTGATTCTTACATCTTATTAATAAATTTAGTTTTTAAAAATTGAGTTTATCTTTAGAAATTTTTTTAGCTAATGATGGGAATGACTTGGATGTTTTAGAAGCTTTGAATTCTAACCAATACTATATCATTCACTGATAAAACTATTCAGATTATTTGAAATTTAGTATGTGAAGGAATTTTATTTTTATTCTTAATTTTTATAGATTTAAATACTGTAATTTAAAGATAACTGGTTCTTCCCAACCAGTCCCCATTTGCTGTAGCTACAACAAATCTCATGTTTTATCCAAAACATGGGAGCCCAAACCCAAATTTTTATATGCAAAAGATTATGATTAAGTTCCTCATTCATTTTGGGGTCCCCATAATGTTTATCATGGTTTCTATCTCTTTGTCAAAATTTGATTGAGTTAACTTTTTGAAAATTTATGCATGTTTTGTGTGTTTTTGGTGATTTGTGGAAAAGACTAATTTTTCTAAAAAGGGTGTCTTCCCCACAACCCGCAACTCACAATGCATATTACGAGAGATTGGTTTTGTGTTTACAACTTTTCAGTCCCTCAACCCACAATGTGGATTGCGGGCATGGAAACATTTTTTATAATTGCAGTTTTCCAACCCGCATCCAACAATTGTGGATTGTGAGAACTAGTTTCATTTATGATTTTGTGGTGCAGTTCCACAAACCACAAGCCATAATTTGTGGATTGCAGAAAGGATTAATTAAAATTTCATTATTTTGTATTCCCACATTCTGCAACCCGTAATTGCGGATTGCGGGAACTATTATGCACGTTAGTTTGTTCAAATGTTGAACCCGCATCCTGTAACCCAAAATTGCGGATTACAGGAAAGTGAATAAAATTCAAATATCGCGACTTGATTCCGTATCCCACAAGTTTTGATCCTGACCATATATTTATTTTAATCCTATGGCCTGGATTCGAACCATGCAAAATCTATAAATATATGGGTCCTTTGTATTTTCTTTACTATTTTCACTTTCAAAGATTACCTTGCCGCATGAGGTTTTACTACGATTTTTACCAGAGATCATTTTCAAGGTTCCAGTTAGTTCCAGGTTGGTTTTTTCTGTCATTTTTACATTTATTGTTTAATGTTTCTTTGTTTCTTAATTGGTCTTGATTTCTTGTTTATATGTTTAAACAGAGTTTTTCAATTTTTAAAATGGCTTGAATTACCCACTGCAAGCACATTCAAAAGGAACAGGCTATGCATGGTAGATGATGGTACGCTTTGGATAACATCATGGAAACAATGCATTTTCCTACCATGGATCTTATTGAAAATGCTTGTCCTCCAAAGTTGATGATTGGGCAGGTTGAACGTCGTTGCGATGGAGCTAAAGGGAAAATCCAATGCCTCGATCATCAGTACTGAAGATGTGGATCCATGGATAAGACAACCTCTTGCTGTTGAGGGCAAGATCCACATTTTTTTTCCGCATTTGGCACAAGCCGAATAAAAATGAAATGGAAAATTTTGAGTGTGATGCTCAACTTAGTTTCGAATCAACAAATTATCCCAACATAGAGGAATTGCTGGATATTTGGACTAGATGGCAAGAATTTCTTGGCCATTAGTTTTTATGATCCCAGTTTCATGGGGATTCATTATTTTGTAATTATTATTTAAAGGGTAGATTTCTCATGTATTAAAAAAGGTAAAGAGAGCTGGTCTTTGCAAACCAGAAGGATTGTAATTTTTCCTGCTAAACTCTTTTCTGTGTATTTCTACTTGGAAGAGAGCTAGACTAAGGAGGCTGCTGATCGTCACTGTTTAGCTTTGTAAATTTCTTTATGAAAATGAAATGATGATGTGAACCTTTCCCTTTTCTATAGTCATTATTCATTTGTTCATTCGTGTCTAATAAGATGTTTCTATTACGCACTTTTGAATAGTAATTAGATTCATTTTTATACATTTTTGTAGTATATTTGTTAATCTGATTATGTTTAATGATTTGCAGAAATGATTCTATGTTCAAACAATTTTAACATAGTGAAGATAATGTTTTACTTCTCATGTTAGAATTGATGTGTTGATGATGTTAATGATTTAAATTTTTTAAATTTATTGACAATCCAATTATTCTTTTAAGCATTAGATCATTCTCTCCACATTAAATTACTTTTCTTTCAGGATATGTTATTAGTTTAATTAAAATTTATATAGGTTAGTATTATTGTTCATATATGTATTTCTGTAACTGTACAATTTCTTCTAATAGTTTTAGAATTAATAATTGTATATTACATTCAAATAACATTTAGGATAAGTTCTAGATCTAATTCAAAGTCTCCCTTTTGGGGAGCAAACTCACCAACTCATAGAGTGCCAGCAGATCCTAAATATTCGTGGGTGTTAACCACACCAAACAACTCAAGGATAGGGTAATACTTGCATTGGATTATCTGAAGCCTTTGGATGGGTTTTCATCCTGTGTAGTTTTCCTTAGACACCATTCTAGCACCTACACAACTAAGGCATCAACACATCGGAACATATCAGTTTTGACTGTATTGAGCAGTTGGAGAAGAAAGCAGAGGAGGTACATGAAGAAATTTCCCAAATACAAGGAATTGTGAAGGAATTTCAGAACAAGGTTGGACCCGTGGCGCAGCTAGCGCCGGAACCATGAAACCTACTTAGTGGCTCGGGATGAGCCACATGTGAGTATTGGGGGCTTGTTGGCTAAGGAAAGAGCACAAGGAAGAACCCAAAGAAGCACAAGAGGAAAAGTAGGTGCACGACGGGGTAAAAGATGAAAATGGATGGAAAGAAAGCGCATAACAGAGGAAGCTATGACGAGGAATGGTGTGACGGAGGAAAAGAAGACCTAGAGTTGGTGGAAGTGTGGCAGGTATAAGAATAAAGGATGGGAAGAAGCAAATCAGAATACTGTGGGAATTCAAATTGACAAAAGACTAAAGGATAGTTTTGTGGCTAGTCAGGACCTATACAAACAAAATGACAGACGTTTCTGCGGCTAGTTATGGCTTGTGATTAATGTAATGCAAGATTTTTTATGGAAATTATGGCCTATCATTAATGTAAGAGAATATATTTTGTGGCTACTTATTACTTTAATAACTGAGTTGTACTCAGTCGAACCTGCACGATGTTATAGTTGATTTTACCACTCCAGGTGAATCACACTTTGTATGGCCTTCCCCTGTCCCACTATAGACTCCTTAGACCCCATGGACCATTTTTTGTCCTTTGATGTTTCCTTGATCATCCCTAAAAACATGTGAAAAATGATACACACGAATTTTAAACCTATAAGAACGTATATACGTGGGTTTGACCACTAAAACCGCGTATATCGAGATGTGTGCATAATCCAAATCCTTTTGGAGTTTTCCTTTACATGGATCCGACTCATTTGACTCCTAGCCTTCCCTATACCTTGAGATTGCTTGGATTCGACCTTTCATTACCCCTTTGAAAAGCTATATAAGGAAACCCTTGGTACATTGAAGGGGGAGAAGAGAGAATTGAGAGCAAAGAAACTATAGTCCATTGTTGCCAAAACTTATGCTTGAGTCTACATCCCTTTGCCCCTTGGAGCACTAGTGTGTTCTTCCCAAGATTTCCTTTTGCTTGTGAGCTTGCTATCGAGAGATGGAGGATTGAGGTAGTGGAGGCCCAAGTGGGGGATTCAATTTCTCTGGTTCACAGATGTGCCGTCAGAGGTTGCATCTTGTAATCTCTGATTTACATTAATAGAAATATCTTTTCCTGTCCAATAATGTGTGTTTGAATGAATATTTTATCCATGGGATTATGTCCAATGCTTATACATTATTGATTATATATGCTAGAATAGATCTAACACCATGATATATAGAATGCTTGTATTGTTTACTTGTTGTTGAGGAAGTAATCTATCAATTCAAGCTGAAGATTGGAAAGCTCAATGGGGATCTACTTCAACCGTCCAGAATAAGGTACGAGGTCTGATCCTTTAGTGTTAGACATTTAATTTCTATTGCATATTGGAAAGGATTGATTTCTGGAGTCAAGCTGTCTGTTGTGGTACCCCAAGCCATAGGAATTTCTCTCCGTAATAGAATTGGAAACTCCACTGGGGAGTTCCTAGTAGTTGTCCTTTGGGGGTTGTTTTATTGGCATTCAATGAATTTGAATTGCTCTTTCTCTCTTGTTTTTGTGTCGGGTCTGGGGGTATGTATGCCTGGTAGTGTCTGATTGGTGTGAAGTTTGTCTCAGCCTATCTATTTGTCTTGATTTTATGCACCTTTCTTCATGTACATGAGTTTTTAACTCACAGTCGTGTATACACGCGGTTTTCTCTGTGATTTCCGCGTATACACGCGGGTTTACTGCGAACAGTCGTGTATGCCATAGATTTTTCCTTTTTGTGGGAGTTAATTGGTTACTGGGTGAATTCTGATATTTGCTGAGTCTCCTTTGGCACTGCTTGAGTCTATTTAGACCTCTGTTTCTGACCAGAAACGTTTTTTTAGGCTAAATTTTTTTTTAAGAAGGTTCTTGTCATGGAATTTTCGATTTTTTGTTTGAGATTAGTGCATTAGAGTTCTTTTACCTTAGTGATTTGCTTGAGTGTTGTTTGTGTGTCCTTGCAGAGTCTAGGGGTCGTAGAATCATTCTTTTGCTTTTTGCATCTCATTTTATTTCAAAAAAATCCAAAAACATTTGCTTATCATCATGCATTGCATTTTGCATCTTTGCATTGTACTTGCACTAGATTTTCTTTGGAGTACTAGTTAGGACTTCATATAGGAAAATTTGCATTCATCATTTGAAGAGAATTGTGAATTTCACGTAGTAGCATACCCTATTTTCATGGACATAATGCATTTGCATTGATTGTTAGGTGTGCATTTTACTTCATGTTGCGTCATAACACCATTAGTTGCATAGTCATATCCCTATTTTAAGTAATAAAGCCAATTAAAATCAATGCTAAATTAAAATGAATTACCCTCTTTTATTTTCTAGGGTGCACCAATAAGCTTAGGTTTTATGATCTTGGAATAGTTCATTGTAAGTTAATTATCCAAGATCACTAAACAACAACATGTATGTGTGTGTCCAGGTGAGTGTGTGAAATCCTTGGTATAACCAGTGTTTCTCAGGATCCTCCTCTCAAAAGGGAGTTAAGCATGAGACAGTGTGAGCAGTTATCGATTGGGATGACCCCTAGTCATAACTAAGTAGCACCAGAGATATTTCCAGGATTGTATTCGTATCTGGGGGCTCTTTCGAGAGTTTCGGGCTTTGCTACCCTGCCCATACGGTCAATCTCGCCTGCGACTGTCTGCCTGAGCATTGATTATATTGAGGTGACCTTAGTGGCCTTACCTAGGATATCGAGGGGGTACTTTGCAGGGGTTATTCTGTGGGTGTCCCAGCCAGGTTGGGGTCGGACAGCACAGTCGCTTTACGCGTTGAAGCTGAGGGCCACAATAATTGGTTACGTACCTCCGCTTGTTGTGTATGGGAGTCTCAAGCCTCTCCTAGGCGAGACATGCCTGCTTCATTCGTGAGCTCATTTATCCAGCCCTTGTTTTCCTACATTTGGATTTAGATTTTATTAGTGATTGCTCTATGCATGATAGTTGGCTTAGGGTTTACGTAAATAGAGAGTCTTTTATATGTTTTTGAGTCATTGTGGATTCAGGTGTGGCTCCTCGCTGTTCTCGTCATTTAGCAGGACTTCCGCCTTCTACTTATCCTCCTCCTTTGGGAGAGAGACCTAGATAGTCCAGGAGGACTATTTCACACATTGATTCACACACCATGGGAGACCATTTAGAAGATATTCCTGAACCACCTCCTCCCATTCGTGTAGATGAGGGGGAGTTTACTCCTACTTACGATCCTTCACCTGACTTGGCTGAGTTAGGTCCTGTGATTTCTGAGATAGGAACCATGCACAATAGACCTACTCACTCTAGGGTTGATTCCTCATTGACACATTACCGGTATGGAATGATGGAGGACGCCGAGACTCATTTTGAACCTGCTAGCACTAGCTACGGTAGTTATTCTATGTCTGGTTTCCCTACACATGATTTGGCATTTCATGCCGAATCTGACTTCGAGCCTAACACTATGCGTAGGGGCACTCTCATTCCTTACCATGTGGAGAGGTTTGGGATCACTAGTCACATTGCACCTTCCATCCCAGTGGTGGAAGTTACATCACATATCCCTCCTAGGTCTAGGGTTAGCGATCCAATTAGGATACCAGATCCGAGATGAGTGACGATAGGTGGTAGCACGTATATTATTACTTAGATTCCTTTGTCCTTAGTCCCTAGTTCTTCAAATGCAGATACTCCACCTTATTCGCGTGGTCCTTCGAGTTGACACATGGAAACGAGTCAGGTCCGTACTGCAGTTACTAAAGCGATTGTGTCTCAAGTTTACATACCACCTGTTGCTTCAGGAGGCTATGCTTATAGTGGTCATGTTACTACTTTCGAGGCGTATATCCCTACTTCCGGTATGTATAGCCCTACTTCCTGAGCGTATCTTCTTACGTACAGAGTGTCTCATGGGGCATCACATGCAATGACTTATGGAACCTATTATGGGATGCAGTATGGACAGGGTTCTTCACCTTATGGGGGCAGGTATCAACAACCTACTTATTCTCCTAATTATGGATTTGTAGCTCCTACTAGTCAAGGTCCACTGCACTATGGTGCTTCCACGCCACCCTATACGGGTCATACAGAAGGAGGACACTATGGCCAAGGCCATGGTGGTAAGTAGCCCTAAATGAATCAGGGAGCGGTCCATTGACCTCATCATCCTAGGCTCCCTTTCCTCACAATGCTCAATCTTCCTGACTTATTGAGATTGACGAACGATCCTATGGCTCATGACCCAGCTTGGCCGGTTGTCCCTACCAAGATTCCTTCAGACATACCTAAGTTCGAGGAAAAACCGAGAGAGGATATGAGCGAACACATTACTACATTTCACCTATGGTTCTCTTCGAATTCCTTACATAAGGACTCAGTCCATTTGAGACTATTTCAACGCACCCTTACAGGGCCTGCCGTGAAGTGGTATATAGAGTACCTAGGGGAGCTTTCGCTTTATTCGACGACCTTGCGATGACTTTTCTTAATCACTTCCCGCTACCAGTACGTTATGTCGTTGGTAATGAACTCTTGTCGACATTTTGGCAAGATAAAGCCACACATATCTCTAATCATATTCAAGAGTGGCGTAGACAGAAGAGGTTAATTAAAGCTTTTATACTGCTGGAATTCCTCCTCGAGTGGTTCCTCAAGTCATTATTGCCATATATAGCGAAGGATGTTTCCACATTCGGAGTGAAAAATGAGGAACAAGAGATTTTTAGGGCACATGAACTGGATTTGATTTATGCTCAGTCCGGTTTGTTGTATGAGATTATTCCCAATGCTCCTCGTTCCAGTTTCAATCCCAAAGTCAAACCTGGACCACATGCCGATGGCATTGTGGGTTGTGCTAGTGCAAAACCTATGGATTCAGTTGCAAAATAAGTTAGTCAATTGTCAATCAACCAATTTGCTCCGGGATAAGCTATGGATTTGTCTCAACCCGCCCAAATGACGAGTGTACTTTCTGTGCAATCGTCGGACCAGAAGGGTAACCAGCAGCCTGGACGGAATAGAAAAAAGGGTAAAAATAATCGAAAGGGTGGGAATAAGAATGAGAATGCTAATAATAATGACAAGAATGGCCAAAATGCTGGGGGGGGGGGGGAAAGCAATCTAAATGTAAGGTTAAGTTCCCTTGCAAATTGTGTAAGGACAATCACCTCACTTACTTGTGCCCTCGTATCGAAGAAGCTTCGAGATTCTTGGCACAGGGCCCAGCTGTGATAACTAACCCTTTACCGCATAATAAAAATATGATCTCAAAGTTCCATGACCAGTCTGGTGATGATCATGATCCACCGGAGGGTACTGGTCATGGGTGCATTAACATGGCCCGTGCTGCGAAAGTTGTGAACCGTGTGAAATATTATGGTTCGTCACAACCCAGCCCAGGCAAAGAGCCTGATCCACCAGGGTCCCCTTTGCAAATTGAGAAACCTACGGATAAACCTAAGACTGCACCTCGCATTCCTAAGGAAGTCCTTAAGCATTCAGGGCATAATCCAAATGTCTGAGCCACCCAGAACTATTCAGTTGTCGAGGATTTGGGCCACACTCCTTGTGCGATGTCTGCATTGGAAGTGATTCAGAGTTGTCCTTCGCAAAGGAAGGCATTTCTTTCTGTGCTTGGTGTGAATGATGATGATTCTTCCTCTGTGATCAAATTTGAAACCACAGGACTTCAGCCTCGCTTGCCCTACTATGTTTCTCTTTTGATTCACATAGAATGTCTTAATATGATAGTCAAGTGCACTATGATTGATGAGGGCGCTGCTGCTTTTGTGATGTCTTTATCCTGTTGGAAGGGTCTGGGTTCTCCTGAGCTGTCTAATTCAGCAACCATGTTAACTACTTTTGATGGGAGATCTTTTAGATTGCATGACATCCTTCCTTCCCTTAAAGTCCATTTGGGAGGGAAGACCATGGCGATAGAGTTCGAGGTGGTTGATGCATCCCTTGACTATAATATCTTGCTGAGTAGGAACTGGATGTACAATATGCAAGCTGTTGCTTCTTCCTTGTTCTATGTTGTATGCTTTCCACATAATGGGAAGATCATAACAATTGATCAAACGACATTCAAGAATCTATCTGTTACCGCATCTTCGAGAGCTTCGATCCTGATCTTTGAGCACTCTCAGCTGGCAACTGGGAGTGTGGGTGTAGGCATGTATCCATCCCTCATGGGAAGCTTTAGTTGTCCTGCACTGATCCTCATGATAGGATCTAGTTTCGATGAGGCTTCGACGTCTACGACATCGGTGTCTTTTCACACAAGTCATATGGAATATCCTTGGATTCTTCCTACACCGACTACTTCGAGTGAGCCCGTCGAGACAAACGTGCCATTTCCTGCAGTTATGATATCTTATCAAGCTAATATCAAGTTTGTTGTAGAGCCTAGTCCTTCCTCTTCACGGACGAAGGAGGAGGACCCTTATGTGCTGCTGGCATGGGAATTATAGTCTTCTCATGCACATGACTACCTTGATATGGTTTTCCCTTCAAATGAAGTGATTATTGAGGCTATGTCAGGAGTTGAGCAACCATGGGAGGAACTTCATCATAGATCGTACTTTCTTCCAGAGCTTGACCGTTTGGAGCGTGAGGATTTTAGGGTGGTTCATAGTCATAGAGTTGATAGTCATGTGGTTTCATTAAGCTCTCCTGGTCCAATGGCTGATGGAAACATGGCAAACATATCTACAATGATTCCTATCAACATCTCTCACAATCCTGGCACAATAGAGAATGTCTATATTGGGGCAGAATGTTCCCATGCTGAGATTCTTGAATACACCGAGCTATTTAAGGAATTCTGTGATATTTTTTCTTGGTCTTACGATGAGATGCCAGGTATTGAACCTCGTATTGTCGAGCACGAGATTAATACTTACCCCAACGCTAAGCCTGTTCGACAACGTTTACATGTAGTGAAGCCTAGGAAAGCACCCACGATTAAGGAAGAGATAGAAAAGTTGTTGAAAGCCGGTTTCATCTATCCCATTCCCTTGATGGAGTGGGTTTCAAACCCTGTTTCGGTTGATAAGAAGCAGGGAGCGATCTGCATATGTACTAATTTCCATGATTTGAATCATTCTTGTCCTAAGGACAACTTCCCCACACCATTTATAGATCAAATTTTGGATGAGTGTGCGGGTAGCGAGGTGTTTTCCTTTATGGATGGCTTTTCCAGATATAATCAGATACAGATTAAACCCGAGGACCAACATAAGACGACGTTTATTTGTCCTTGGGGAATGTTTGCATATCGAAAAATGCCTTTCGGCCTTAAAAACGCCGAAGCTACATTTCAACGGGTAATGACCTTGATATTCCATGATCTCAAGTCAATTATCGAGGTACTTTTGGATGACCTTGCTGCTCATTCTCGCATGAGAATGCGTCATCCTTATCACTTGAGATTGGTATTTGAAAGATGTCGGCACTATTTGGTTAGACTAAATCCTCATAAATGCATCTTTTGTGTGAAATCAGGGCGTTTGTTAGGATTCATCATGTCTAAAGAGGGTATAAGAGTTGACCCTTTGAAGGTTGAGGCAATACTTCAGTTGTCTCCCCCGAAGAATATTCATCATCTTTAGTGTTTGCAAGGCATGGAAAAATTCTTACGAAGATTTGTTGTCAACTTTTCCAATTTGACTAGAGGCTTCATGCGTCTCTTGAAGAAGGACACCCCCTTTTATTGGGATGAGTGAACCCAGGAGTCCTTCGATGCACTCAAGCAAGCCCTAGCATCGGCCCCGGTGATTAGTCCCCAGATTACAGCTGTGATTTTCTATTATATGTGGCTGTGTCCTTAGAGACGATTGGTATGGTTTTGGTTCAAGAGGATGAGGATCTCCAAGAGCATGTCATATATTACTTGAGCCGAAACCTTATTGATGCAGAGATTCATTATTCTCATGTCGAGAAGCTTGCTTTAGCTACTGTACATGCGGTTCAGTGGTTGAGACATTATATTCTCCTTCTCCAGACCTTGGTTGTAGCCCATGTCAATCTGTTTCAATTCATCCTCACCCGAAGGATGATTGGGGAAAACTATAATAAATGGATTGCCATTCTGCAAGAATTCGATCTCGAGTTTGTTTCGGCAAAGTCGAAGAATTCTTTAATTTTTGCAGAGATTATATCAAATTTCCCGAGCGAGGCCGAGGAGTTGGTTTGTGAAGATATGTTTGTTGATGAACACATCTTCTTAATCTCAACATTAGACCCATGGTATGGGAATATCATAATATATTTACAAACACTGAAGACCCCTACTCAACTCTCGTTAGATGAACGACGACGATTATGTCATGTCTCTAAGAACTACCTCATAGTGGACAATACTTTGTACCACCATGGGGTAGATTCTATTTTATGGCATTGTTTAACTAATGAGGAGGCTGAGGTAGTGCTGAATGATTGCCACAAAGGGGCGTGTGGTGGTCATTTATCTGGGATTTCTATAGCTCAAAATATTTTAAGAGCAGGTTATTTCTGGCTAACGATCTTTAAGGATTGTGTGGATGTGGTCAAGAGGTGCCACCCTTGCCAAGTGTTCGCATGTAATATGCACTCAAAACCTGCCCCGTTACATCCCATTATCACTGCTGGTCCCTTCACTAAGTGGGGGCTTGATTTTATGGATTGCAACCTAGCTTCGGCTGTGGGCCACCATCATATTATAGTGGCTGTTGATTATTTCACGAAATGGGCTGAGGCTATGCCTACAGTAAAATCCGACGATGAGATAGCCGCTCACTTTGTGTTCAACCAAATTATTACTCGGTTTGGGATTCCGAAAGATCTTGTCACTGACCATGGCTCGCACTTTCAGAACCGTATGATGGAAGAGTTGGCATCAAAGTTAGGGTATAAGCAAGAGAATTCCTTTTCTTACTACCCCGAAGCGAATGGATAGGTAGAGGCAGTGAATAAATCACTCAAATCCATTCTCCAATGAACCATCACACAAAGAAAGAATAATTGGCACATCATGTTATATCTTGCTTTGTGGGAATATCGAACCACTGTTAAGACTACCACTGGTTTCTCTCCATATCAACTTGTACATGGAGTGGAGTCACTATTGCCAGTTGAATGCGAAAATCCTTCATTGAAGCTAGCTTTAGAACTCTTACCAGACACTTCCCCATTAGAGGAATGTTTGGTTCACCTTGAGCAACTTGATGAGCAGTGTTGGGATGCCTTGGTCGCTCTAGAAGTCAATAAATGTCGCGTAAAGGTCCAGTACAATAGGTCTGTCTGTCTGTCCAAGGGTGTTTAGTGAAGGAGACTTGGTCCTTTTGTGGGATCAACCGAAAGAACCCTTGGGGGCAAGGAAATTTAATCCTATGTGGTGTGGTCCTTACGTGGTCAAGCGGGTGTTAGAGAAGGGTGCGTATGAGCTAGTGGATTATGAAGGAACAGCCTTGGCGGAGCCTAGAAATGGGCTCTATCTCAAAAAATACTATGCATAATATTCAGCCAAGGCTACTTATTGTATATTATTGTACAGCTTTGCATAGTTAGGTCTTTTTCTTATGGTGATCGGGTTTGTGATTAGTTTCCATTTATTTTGGCAGATGTCAGTGGAATCTTCCACCTACATAGGATTCGTGGATGGTGCAAACTGTCACACTCAACACTCAGCCTTTGCTGCTTGGGTGATTTATACTCCTATGCATCAGGTACTATCATCAGGGGGCATATGTCTATGGCCATCTTCCAACAATGTTGTTGAATACAGCGTAGTTATCGAGCTTCTATGAGATGCCATTTTGCATGGCATTTTGTCTCTTGAGGTACGTCTTGATTCGGAGTTAGTAGTGTCACAGCTCAATGGTTTGTACCATGTTAGAGATCGGACGTTATTGAGAAGATTCTTGCGTGTAATATTGTTAGAATGGAAATTTGACAATATAACATATATACACATTCCAAGAAATAATAATCAAGTTGTTGACTCACATGCTAACTACGTGTTAGATTAGAATTTGTTTCATTCACAATAAATTAATCACAAACACAATTTTAACACATGTAAATAAATAAATCGATCACCATAAAACTTTTTATATATACATCCAAAATGTGATAATACATAGTGTCATGATACAAAATTGGGTCTTTCGAGCCACCATCATATAATACACGGTAGTACAAAATGTATACACTCCTAGGTGTCTAATCCTATGGAGGAGGAGGAGGTTTGTGATCATGGAAGGTTACTACGGCTCTAGCTAGCCGTCGAAATAAATGCACCCATGCGCGTGGTACACCCACCACCTACCGTTGCATCGCCTTAGGAAAGTCCTCGACTTGCACCATGGGAACTTTATGTGTCAGTCTCACAACATTGGTATGAATGCTCTGGAGCATCTGCTCCACATCCACACCCATGATGTCATCTCCTCTTCCCCTCCATCTATGACGAGGGAAGCCCTCTGGCCACTGTGGTCCCACATCTTCACACAAATGGTAGATGTCACTATGTGTTATCACCCAAAAATATTTCTTTTTGATTCCAAATAATCACAAAAATACAAAAAAATTAAATAACTCAAAATTTAAAAAGAGAAGGTCGAGATTCGTTACCTATATCGCCATATGTCGATCCTGGTGGTAACGGCATGTCCGGGTCCCCCCAGAAATCTATCCCTGCGTAGGGGTAGTCATTGATGGAAACTATCTGTCATCGCCACCACGGAAAGAAGTCAGCTGGATATGGGTTGGCCACCCTACTACCCCCTAGTCTATGCATAGCATCTTCCCAACGCAGTTGGGCCGGATCGCGAACCCCGTGAAGAGGAACGTCCACTCTGGGGCTCAATCCTGGAACATGCTCAAAGAAAAATGTGCTCAAAATATTGCTGAACCTGAAGTTCCGCACCCTGCCTGCCTTACACTCACTGAGATGATGTTTCATGTTGCTCAGTGGTGTAGTGATCCAATCATAGATCGTGGGTCTCATGCACTCCACAACATAGAACATCAGAGGCTGCGAGGCCTGGTGGAGTGATGCCAAGCCAGCTATCCTGCCCAGTGTCAATAATATGGCCTTTAGGCCCAACACCTGTATAGCGTTGGTAGGGAATTGACTTGCCACCTTCTTTGTGTCTGGATAATAGTACACCGCAATGTACTCGTCAATAGTCAGGACACCTCCTGGACCACCATGAGACTGAAGGTTCACCACTTCCCCTCGTCTAGAAAGACCTGTAATGAAATATATGTCATCCACCTCAATGGTGAGGGACATCCCATCTATATGGAAGGACTTCGAGTCTGGATCCCAGTAATCCACCAACATCTGTAATAGTCTTGGTTTGGCCCTCAAACCACCAAGACACCAAAACTTGTAGAGTCCGCATGCACGTAGAGCTTGTTGAGCCATTAAATCGGCCCTTACTGCTTCCTCTACTTCACCATGCTCACACTCTCTCCACTCTAGGACCATCCAGCACAATAAATTGCAAATTTTCCCATTAGTTTATTGAAAAAACCATATGCGCGGCCTCATACGCGATTGTTTTCAAAATAGCCGCATATGTATGCGGGTTTGAGGCCATTTTCTGTGTATATCCAGCCCTATACATGGAAAAAACATCGATTTTCGTGTGGGCCGCAGCGCCCAATTTGGGTTGGCCTAGAAACCTTATTTGAACATGGAAATTCATAAAAATTGTATCAAAATGAAAGAGGAGAGTATGAGTAAATACCTGGAAGAAACAGTAGTGGATTCTGCCGACTGGATCTCCTGGAATTCGTTGTTGAAAATCAGAGCTCAAATGGGAAAAAGTTTCAAATGATTTATAATATTTTGAATTATTTACTATTTATAGAAAAATTTCAAATATTTGAAAATTTTTACCCCCTTTCCTATAGTTTCGACATTTTCTAACCATTTTGGACCGTTTTTGACATAATTTGTGATGTAGAGGACCTTTTTTAGTGTCGTTTCAGCCATTGGATTGAACCGTTCATGCCGATCTCAGTTATCATGTCATACCTATAGATTAGGTTTCATCACTATTTGCATTTTTCATCACCTTATGACCATCTCATCATGACCTTAGGTACGAACCCACTCTATTATGTCATGGAACCTTCTTGCTGCTTTAGAAGTGGCATGATATGAGTGGTAGAGATTCACCTTACATGGGTACCCTAGTTAGCGCCTTATTTGCATTTGGTGCCCATGCTGATTTTTTCTACTTTAGGGTGTGGGAGTCCTTTGTATAGTACCGCCATGACATTTCACAAGAGCCTCATACTCCTCTTGATCTTTTGCTGGCCTATTTCCCTCAGGACTCCCTCATGTCAAGTTGTGAATACATTATCATGAGCTTTTCCTACCTTATTGAGCTTTATGTCGGCTTCCCTGACATTGCGTTTCATCCATATAGCCTGAGCTTGTCTCATGTCTAGCCATGCAAAGCCATTTTTTATATCCTTCGTAGCTTGATTCCCTTTTTTACCGAGAGGGGATTTTCCCCCGAGTGTCGATATCATACACATGTATCCTTGCATTGAGCATAGGTATGTTCCACTGCTTGGAACTAGTTTTTTTTTCCCTTATGACACTCATCTCCTCCTAGTATGTAACTATAAAGCTATTTTATTCTTTTTTCAAGCTTTTTGAATAACTGGAAAAGTCCAAAAAAATAAAAAAGCCAAAAAACCGGACAAGGAAAGATGTTATCTGTGGCAGTTGTCGAGTCGTGTCTCCTTCAAACAGAGCACTGTATATCACATCCATTGGTTGGGTTATAGTTTGACTTTAGGAGCTGTACTCGTTTATCTAAGTTTATCTCCACCGACTGGTTAAGCTTCCAGTCCCTATGGAGCCTCTATTGATGCCTCCTGTGTCACAGAGATGTCCCAGTTTGTATATCGAGTCTATGCTACCTTCATTCAGTCACCATACATCATTATGCTCTTGTTCGAAGGAAGTTGAAGCCTGAGTCGGCCATTCCTCAGTTATATTGACTTTGCATGTCGTCCATTCCCAGTACAGTTACTGGTTCGTGCACCTTATGATCGAGTCCTTCCACATTATACAGCTTTGTTGAGTACCTCGTGTTGGATGATGGGGGATGCCTTAATTACCTCCTTCCAGTGGATTCCATCCCATCGACTTCAGATCATTTATTCTGGGATTGGAATCTAGATTCATTTTTGAGTGCCTTGAGACTTGCAGTCATCATTGGCAGGTTCTATCGCCATCGACAGTTTTTGGGAATACATCAATGTCCCCTGATCGATGGATCCTCTCAAGTGTTCGACCTCAACACATTTATTAACACTTGTTAGTTTGCAATCTAGTACATTGATTCCCATTTTCATCATTGGTGGGTGATCTCGCGTCTGTTAACGGTATACATTAATGACCGGTAATCAGACGATGGACTACTATGTTCGACCTCGACACCTCTATTCACATAGTAGGACATGTACTCATAGTGGTTTGGGTAGAAGACTTTCCAGATTGGTGGCATCTCTTATATGCTACCTCCTTGACCGTGCCAGTGTTCATGATATTTCAGCTCTCATGACTTGATTCTAGTATATGTCAGATATTTCTAGCCACTATGGAGATCTTGATCTGTTATATCTTCATCCATTATGGCGATCATGGTCCTTTGTATATCTTCATCATGGAGATTTTGATCTATGTATATTGTATGTGGCGATGACCACATATGTGATATCATGTATCATGCCTATTCATGGCCATTGTACTCTTATGTATCCGAGACTGCTATATGTACTTGCAGTTATGTGTAGAGTTGCGTTAGTGTACTATGCTGATTAGGTGGCTGGTCTTCCATTTGGGATCCTTCATCACTCCACTTCTGGGATGGAATTATAATGTATTTCAGCCATCGTATGACCCCTCTGACCTCGCACATTAGGGGGCATATGTTATAGTTGATTTCACCACTCCAGGTGAATCACACTTTGTATGGCCTTCCCCTATCCCATTGCAGACTCCTTAGACCCCATGGACCATTTTTTGTCCTTTGATGTTTCCTTGATGATCCCTAAAAACATGTGAAAAATGATACACGTGACTTGTAAATCTATAAGTGTGTATATACGCGGGTTTGACCACTAAAACCGTGTACATTGGGATGTCTGCATAATCCAAATCCTTTTGTAGTTTTCCTTGACATGGATCCGACTCATTTGACTCCTGGCCTTCCCTATGCCTTGAGATCACTCGGATTCGACCTTTCATTACCCCTTTGAAAAGATATATAAGGAACCCCTTGGTACATTGAAGGGGGAGAAGAGAGAATTGAGAGCAAAGAAACTATAGTCCATTGTTGCTGGAACTTATGCTTGAGTCTGCATCCCTTTGTCCCTTGGAGCACTAGTGTGTTCTTCCCAAGCTTGCCTTTTGCTTGTGAGCTTGCTATCGAGAGATGGAGGATTGAGGTGGTGGAGGCCCAAGTGGGGGATTCAGTTTCTCCAAGTCACAGACTTTCCGTCAGAGGTTGTATCTTGTAATCTCTGATTTATATTAATAGAAATATATTTTCCTGTCCAATAATGTTTGTTTGAATGAATATTTTATCCATGGGATTATGTCAAATTCTTATACATTATTGATTATATATGCTAGAATAGATATAACACCATGATATATAGAATGCATATTGGAAAGGATTAATTTCTGGAGTCAAGCTGTCTGTTGTGGTACCCCAAGCCATAGGAATTTCTCTCCATAACACACGGTCTTGTAGAAACTATAAATAGGAGGAACCCGTTCTGTATAAGGGCTAGCTTCAGAGATATTGTAGTTATCTAGTTAGTTGGTAATAGTAGAAATATTTTGAGGAGATCATAGAGGAATCTAATAATAGAAGGTTGTTGAGCTGCATGTCTACAGCTAAATATGCAGACCATTTTGTAAGATTCATCCTACAGCTGAGTGTGCAGGTAGTAGAGTAGAAGAGTCGATCCAATATGTGTGTGGAACACTAGGAGTTATAAGAACAACACAAAACAAAGAGCATGAGAGAAAGAAGAGTCTGAACCAAATATACATGTCTCAAAATAGTCTATAAGTTGCAGACTATAAGGTGCCATATATTTCTCATGACAGATGAAGAGCACATTGGTGGTTTTTCCTAGACAAGTTTCCACGTTATTTCCTGTGTCAATGAATGATGAATGTTGAATTTTTATTGGTTAATGTTGAATATTTGATTATCTTGCATTGTTTACGATTATTGTTGGAATGAATTTCAAAATATTGGTAAAAGCAGTAAATGAATGAATTATTAACCATTGTCGAGCACTTGGTATTATTTCATGTTAAATACTGTTAAGGTTATAATACAGTAGCACTACTGTCATTTACATTTATGGAATCAGATGTGTCGCATATTTGTACTAGTTATTAATTTGACAAGGACAAGGTTGTACCGCATGCCGAATGTGTCACCCTGTTGCGCCACATCATTTTAGAGATTGTTAAGTGTTTATGTCTCGATTGACTTCCCTATCCACATCCTCATTCTCATGCTCTCTCCATTCAAGCACCATCCTGTAAAAAAAATTCAAGTTTTATGAGTTTTTGCCATTAAATTGGGTATAAGTGACCCCATACACAACTTTTATTGGTAACAATAGCATATGTACTCGTGTAGGTTGTGATTTTCCTGCGTACATCAAGCCCTATACGTTACCCTGTAGCTTGTGACCTACATGAACCGAGATACCCATTTATGGTTTCCTAAAACTTAAAACTATACCTTGAAAACTAAAAATAAATGCGTGGAATAAATGAGGAATGAGATTATGATCTATCCAGTCCTGACAGCTCATGAATTCGTTGCTCCTAGCTCCTGAAATTGACGTTTGAAGTTTGTAGTCCAAATGGATCCAAATGCACTAATTGTGGTAAAAAACAAAATGGTATGGTGAAAATGTCAAATTTTTAATATTTATCAAATTTCTTTTGAAATTTTTACCCACTTATCCTATAGTTTATACTTTTATTAACTCTTTTGAGTTGTTTTGGCCTAATATGGGTGTGTCGGGACTCATTTTGGGTGCACTTTCATCAAGGTTTTGACCCGTTTGTGCCCGTAACAGGTATAACGTTGAACTGACATATAGGATAAGATCATTTTTCTGTATGAATCATGAATTGTCCTATGACTAAGTATCCTTAACTATAAATACAAACCCACTTTGTGATGTTACAGAACCTTCACACTACTAATAGAAGTGGCATTACGCAAGGGGTAGAGCTTTCCTACTCATGGGTTCCCTAGATAGATCCTGTTTTTCTATTTGGTACCAATGCTGATTGTCCTCCCTTAGGTCTAGGATTCCTTGTAGTTCTGTCATGTCTTTGAGCAAGAACCTCATATTATTTCTTGAACTGTATATTGTCCATATTCCACAGGGACTCCCATTTATATCAAGTTGTAATTGCATTTCATGCATCCACTTGTCATATTGAGCTTTATGTTAGCTCCATGCTTTAGTTTTATAAGCCTTATAGCATGAGCTTGTCTCAATCCTAGCCAAGCAAAGCCTTTCATATATCTTTTTCAACTTGATCACCCCATACTCGGAGGAGACATCACCCTGAGTATCCTTATCCTGCACACGCTTCCTTGCATTGTGCATAGGTATGTTCCACTTCTTGAAACTAGTTTTATTTCCTGTGACACTTGTTTCCCCCTAGTTCTATTCTATAAGAAATTGTATTCTCTTTCAAACTTTCCAATATGAAAAATACCAAAAAAAAATAAAAAACATAAAAATTTGGATGAGAAATGATATTACTTTGGCAGTTGTCGTGTCGATTCGCCTTCGAACAGAGCACTGTATATTCCATCCTTTGGTTGGGTTATTGGTATGAATTTAGTAGCTTTACATGTTACTCTGAGTTTTCTCCACATACCGGTTATGATTTCAGTCCCTGTGGAGCCTCTGTTGTTGCCTCCTATGTCACAAAGTTGTCATAGTTTCCATGTTGAGTCTATGCTTCCTGTAACACCCTGATTTTTACCTTGTTTGCATTAATATATATATATATATATATATATATATAATGTAAATATTGTATTTAATCATGTTGTGGAGCTAAAGGCCAAGGACCCACCATTGATTTAGTGGTTTATGTTTCGACAATTAAAATTGATGTCGATGGTATTTCTTACTAGCCTTGCACATTATAATTTAGACATCATGTACATATGCAATTTAATTAAAATAACCACAAACAAATACATAACTAAAAAATTAAACAGATGGGGGAATGATTTCCTAAGGATAAGTGGGCAGGGAGGGGGAGATAGCCAATGGGGAAAAACCAGACGTCAAAGGGAAAACCCATCAAACTATCAACTACTGATTTTTTCTTTTGTGCCCAATCATTTATCCAGAAATAAATGATTAGGCACAAAAGACAAAATCAGTAGTTGATAGTTTGATGGGTTTTAGTTAGTTAACGCATGGGGATGAGAAGAGTATGTCATTCAAATTCGAATTTGAGAAGCCATCAGATTTTGGAAAACGTGTTTTTGACTTATGGGGCAAGTAAATGCCCAAAAATGCTGCCCATTCCCTCATGCATTCACGTCCTCCATTCCTCATGGAAGTGGAAGCTTGCAAATATCTCTCTTTCACGTTTTTTGTATACCTGTGTGTTTTCCCTCACGTTGGCAGCAGTTTTTCTTCATTTTTACCATGGCTGGGAATTTGTTTTTCTAATACTTATGGGTTGGGCTCTCTCCTGGACGTTTTTCTATCGTTTCCACATTCACACGGTTGGGGAATTTCATGTTTTTGGTATTGCACATCCAATGGGAGAATAGATGCATGAATTGAGGGACTAAAGGGGTCATTTTAGGCCATGTGAATCCCATAGAATGTTTCTGAAATGGATTGCTCACCTGGTTTGTTTTTCCACATTCACCATTATCGAATTTGGTTTCCAAGACGTTTTTTTCCATGCCCAAAACTTGTATTTTACTATGGATGCATATTTTGTGTTGGTCTAAACTAGTATGGAGTGGACTTGGGTCTGAATTATCTTGATAAAACGAGTGTAGAAGGGAACCTCACAAACAGATCAAGAGGGGTTGGTTTTCTTCTTTTCACACCCTAAAGAGCATTGGAAGGGAAGGCATAGCCTAAGGCACTACGTATCAGAGAAGGGGATGCTTCCTTGTGTTGGGTCTGTAGGTATTTTAGAGGCCAAGCCAGATCAGGTGTAGGTGTCCCTAGCTCTGTGGTTGAGCTCACTAGCTTAGCAGTTCAACCTTTCCACCTCCTAAGCAGCCTAATAAACCCAAACGTAGTTTTGGCTTGGCTGAGTTTTGATGTGTTTTTGGCTATGTGTGAGCCTGCTGTTGTTCCCTTATTCCTTGTGGGAATCATGCCCGGCTCAGGGGTGGCAGTGGTGCTGAGAGATTGATGAGCACACTAGCCTATGGTTGGGTGGAATGTTGTAGCAACATAGCTGGTTACGGGACAAGCTCCTTTCATGATAAGTATCTCTTATGTATTTAACCTCTACAACTGTATTTGTTTTAATTAATTATATGAACATGTTGAATTCTTGAATGGATGAATTGATTTTGCTATATAATTTCATTTGTTATGCATTTGTGTATGTTTTATGTGCAATGCATTTTTATTATTGTTTGTGTTCACGGGGATTAAATCCCCTTCTAAATGATAGCAGCAATGTCGTAGTCACATCCTCTCGGACGGGAGGGGACGTGACACTGCCTATGAGTATTCATCTTCCTTATTCTCTTGTTCCAACACCTGCTCCATGATATCTATGGTTTTCTTGATGCATGCACTCTCTGGATGCCATCCCTTGTGGCAGTAAGTGCATTTGGTCTTCTCCTTTCCCTTCTTTTCCTTGTCCTTGCAAGGATTCGAACCCCCATCAGGAATTTTGGGTTCGTCTTATTTATTCTTATCTGACTATTTCGAATCCTTGGATTTCTTCTTACATTAGAGGAAATTTCAACTCAAAATGGGCCTCCTAAAAAAAATTAATAAAATAATAGTTAAAATAATAAAATAATATTTCTTAATTTTGGAGGAAGAAAAGAAAAAACTACTTTTTTTGTATTTTTGACATATCTCCCTGTCTTTTTACTCAAATTTCGATTGGGAGAGCTCATTGGATATGGAATTAAATTCTGCATCCAACGAGTACCCACTCGGCATACTTTTGACGAGCCCTGCTACCCCAAAAACAAGAAATACCTGAAAAAATGTGATGATGATGACATCATCATCACGTTTTTTAGGTATTTCTTGTTTTTGGGGTAGCGGTGCCCATTAAAAGTATGTCGAGTGGGTACTCATTGGATGCAAAATTTAATTCCCCATCCAACGAGCTCTCCTCATCGAAATTTAAGTAAAAACACAGGGAGATATGTCGAAAATACGAAGAAAAAAAATAGTTTTTTTTTATGATACCTATCCCCAAATTTATATTAAAAATTTGTTTAAGAGGTGCTCCCTTTTTGAATTTTAAAGCATTTTGATTGGCTAATACATGATGACATGGAATTTGTATTATTTTTGGAAGTCCCATTTTAAATTGAAATTTCCTTTAATGCCTTTGGATGCATTTGAAACCCCTCCATGAAGATCTTTCTCTTTGCTTGCTTTGATGGTTCCCATATACACTACCTTATCTTTCTCTTGGGTCAAAGACTCCATGAATCTTGTGTTGGAATATAATAAACCCACTCATAAAATAATTAATCATTAGCTTAGATAGCTTAGATAGTTGGCATCCACTTGCACCTTAGAGTCAACACTTGCAATCTATATCCTAGAAATTATTTATTTCTGATTCTGGGTTGATGTTGACCACTTTATGGCCATCCAAAATTGGTAACTGCGCTTTAAAATAGATTCTGCTTTATTATCCTTTATCCTGCTTTTCTGTGGATAAGGTAAACCTAGTCAACTAGGAAACTGGCAGCTTTTGTTGCCAACCCATCCTCCATTATTTTCTCTCCATATTCTAGGATTAGCAAGTCTTTCCTTCAGTCATCATCACTCACACATGCTATTACTAATTCATGAGGTGCTTGATATATTGGGAAAGTGCTTTAGACAACTATGGGGTTTATCATAATTAGTAAGCCTGATTTAAGAGCTAGCTTGAGTTGTCTTTAAGCAACTTTATTTTCCTTTATAAGGATGTATTACCTATGTAATAATATCAACTATCATTTATTGATCATTCATTAATTTGTGTTCATTAATTCTTCTTCTTCTCTCCTTATGCTAATTCTCTACAATTCTATGTGAGGTTAATTGTGTACATAGATCCTTAGCATGTTTATGAAATTCCTTAGGCCATCAAGGCTTTATAATTTCTACATGGTATCAGAGCTAAGGTTCTCAAAGTTCTACATGGTATCAGAGGTGCGGATATCAAAGCTCTACATGATATCAGATATTTGAGAGTTCATTAATTAATCCTCCTTTTCAAATTTGCAGGTTTATTTTGCAGGTTCAACTTCGAATGGATTCAAGAGTATCAGTTCCTCTTCTTTCTCCATTCACAAGCTATTAAGAGTGGAAATTGAATATGATTTCATATCTGAAGAGACAAGGTCTCTATGAGATATCTATTGGAGCTGGTGAAGAGTATTATGAAGAGCCAAGTGACTGGTTGAATGATTGTGATAGAGGAATTGGAGCTATTTGTCTAGCTATCTCTCCAAGCATGCACTACCTTATTGATTTTGTTGAATACCCAAAGGATCTGTGGACAACATTGGATAGAGTTTTGGGGAAGGACAATGAAGATCCTTCTAGTTATGTAGAGAGTGCCTCTAACTCCTCAATGATTTCTCTCTCTCAAGATGTCTCAGCCTCTATGGTCTCTGATGAAGTTGATCATGAAGAAGAAGTTTCTCGTACAGTTCTTGTATCTACTACTCTCTTTGATTTGAATTCTTCCTCTTTCAATCAAGAAGCAAATATTGAAGAGCCATATTTTTTTGTGTCTCTTGAAGTAGAAGATATTGATTCATCTTTTTATGATGATATTGATGAAAAAGAAGTGACTAATAGAGCTGTTATTGCTATTGATGATTCACTCACATATTCAGTGTTCTCTATGTCTTCTATCATTGATTCTGAGATCCATATGCCAAACCTCTCACACTTTGTGCATGCCTCTCTTCTTGATGGTGTGCAACCCAATGACTTTAGGATGTTTTCTTAGCCAAATCAAGTCCTTCTACTATTTTTCCATTTACCATACTTGATCCAAGGTGCTTCTACAGCTCCTCCTTTGTTCTTGGTACTCATTCTCAGAGCCTCCTTGAAGATTTTGAACATCACTACCTTCCTTCCTTACATTCTTCTACCATACAGGATTCTTTACCAGTATATTCCCATGAGTCTACTATTGTGCTTATTTGTAATCTCTTGGATTCTTTGGAAGCTAGATCAACCCATGGATCCCATGCATTCACACTCTTTGATCCCATGCCCTCTATGTGTTCCTACAAGATCACTTGCACACATCCTCTCTATGTAAATGAAGATGGATACATTATACATTCACTTGGATAGTTATTTCACCTATCTTGAGCTCATTTCATCTCTATTGGTTCGAATTTCAAGTCATCTCATCATCTTGAAGCTGATTACAAGTCTCAAGATCCTTCATTATTGCCTTCACATCATTGGATCTTAGTTGTTCTACATGGTCCTAGTATCCATCTTGCACTTGTTTATGTTTTTGATCCAGGTGAGCAGATTTATCTTCTTCCCAAGAAGAATATTCCTCTAAACATCAACATTTAGTTTTGAGAAGCAACAACACCAGCAGTTCAGCATTTTTTGCTATTGCTTTTCATGTCCTTTCTTGAGGGAGGATTTTCCCCTTGAGGTTTTTCCTCTTTCCTCATTTCTTTGGACACGATAAATTATAAAAGGGTGACCATAGCCTTGTTGTTGGGCCCTATATGCATATATATTTCTGATTAGTTCAGGGATATCATCATAAATTCAGGCTTAAAGGGGGGTGTTGGAATATAACAAACCCACTCATAAAATAATTAATCATTATTTGATTAATTTCCTACCCACTAGCTTAGATAGTTGGCATCCACTTGCACCTTAGAGTCAACACTTGCCATCTATATCCTAGGAATAATTTATTTCTGATTCTGGGTTGATGTTGACCACTTTATGGCGATCCAAAATTGGTAACTGCACTTTACAACAAATTTTGCTTTATTCTGTTTTTTCTGCTTTATCCTACTTTTCTATGGATAAGGTAAAGCTAGTCAACTAGGAAACTGACAGCTTTTGTTGCCAACACATCCTCCATTATTTTCTCTCCATATTCTAGTATTATCAGTGCTATAGACAACTATGGGGTTTATCATAATTAGTAAGCCTGCTTTATGAGCTAGCTTGAGTTGTCTTCTAGCAACTCTATTTTCCTTTATAAGGATGTATTACCTATGTAATAATATAAATTACCATTTATTGATCATTCATTAATGTGTGTTTATTAATTCTTCTTCTTCTTTCCTTATGCTAATTCTCTACAATTCTATGTGAGGTTAATTGTGTGCCTAGATCCTTAGCCTGTTTATGAAATTCCTTATGCCATCAAAGGATTTAGAATTTCTATAGCTTTCTAGTGATGGAATTTCTAGCTTTCTAGTGATGGAGTTTCTCTTCTTTCTTGTCAATGCCACACTGCTTGAGTTGAAGCACCAAAGACTTGAATTTGGTGAAGAAATATTGGATGGTCTCATAATGCATTGGGCTCAAGGAGATGAGTTCATTTTTGAGCTGGTGACCCCTCATCTCTTCATTATTCCCAAACAGAGATTCGATCCTGATCCAAATGTCATTTTGGGTAGCTAGACAGTCACCATGAAACGAGAGTTCTCTCGAAATGT
This sequence comes from Pseudotsuga menziesii, assembly GCA_001517045.1. Lineage (NCBI taxonomy): Eukaryota > Viridiplantae > Streptophyta > Pinopsida > Pinales > Pinaceae > Pseudotsuga > Pseudotsuga menziesii. Next base: position 62,579 of record LPNX011207046.1, read on the forward strand.
TGAGACAAATAATTCTTCATCAAGTCTATTGAAACACTTCAATTTCTCTACTACATAATTTGGTTCAACCTCTATCCCTATGGTGACCCTGTATAGACCCTTGGACCTCTGTTGGATAACCATATCAGCCTTCCATTCGAATTAATTGAATGGTGTTAGCAATACATGATTTTTCTCCATCTCTTCTTGCACTAGTGGTGAAAATTGTTGAATCATACCTGTAATGAAAACTCACATTTCTCTCCAGAGAATCACTCTAATAGAAAATCAAACACACAAAATTTGAGTTGTAGCTTCAATTAGCTCTGATACCATGTGAGAATTGACTCACATCTGGATCTAGAAGCCAAGGAATTCTCACAATTCGCTCTAGTTTGCAAAACAAGCACAAATTAGTTGAAATGACTAAAAGCACATTCACACATGAAGTCAATAGTGGTTATTATTAACACTGCCTAACATCTAAATATGTTTAGAACATACATATATTACATTTGGAAAAAATCGTGAGGCTTAGGAATCCATTTGGGAGTGCACATGTGTCATAACTAAATCTGACCTACATTACCCCTAGGTGGACCAATTAGCTATTGAATCACCCCAAACGGTCACAAAACCTGGTGTGAACGTTGGTGTGGAATTATGGAGCATAAATGAGTCTATGACAGGCGTGTGTGAGCAAAATGAGGTGTGGAAGTGGCTCAAGGTGAACAAAAAATGCACAAGAATGGCCAAAATGGTCCAAAAACATCACTAGCACTCTTAGCCAACCAAAAATCCACAAAAACAGAAAGGGTAGGAATATAAGAGAGAAAGGGTCATTAATGAGGGCCCACATGTTCCAGGTTTACCAAGTTAGAGCATTGGTGTGTGTGTGAATGGGACAGAAGAACCAGTTTACTTGCTAGACCAATTTTCCTAAGTCTAAACCATAGCAATCAATGCATATAAGCAAAAGAATTTGTATAAGGTATAAACTAAGGTAATAAGGATGGATTATTTTTCTAAAACACCCCCTTAATATAGAATTAGTACAAATTAACCAAAAATATCATGGATTCCTTGGAAACGAAGGCTCCAGTCACCTCATACAACAGAAAATTTATTTGTCCATAAAAACAAGGAAAAGAGGAAAACCACATGGGAACAAAACCTCTCCTCAAAAATGGACATGGGTCCAAAAATTTGAAGGTGAATGGAAGCTGTCACCATGTATCAGTCACTCCAATAAATTATCTCAAGTAACTGAAGGTATTCTCTGTGAAGCATTTGGTGAAAATATCATTAGTTTGCTCAACAGAAGGGAAATACTGCAAGGCTATCACGCGATCATGCACTAAGCCCATAATGTAGTGCATATGAATCTCTATGTGTTTGGTCCTTTTTCTTTGTCCTGGATCTGTGGAAATATTGATTTCACTTTGATTTTCACACCAAATGAAAGTGTGTGAATAAAATGCAACACCAAGTTCCTGAAGAATTCCTTGTAACCACACACATTGTGTAGATGCATTCACTGATCCTATGTAGTCGAAATCAAATGAAGAAAGGGAAATAGTGTGATGTTTCTTAATTGACCAAAATATGGGAGCATTATAAAACATGAATAAAAAACCTAAAGTGGAATTTTTGTCATTGGGATTTCCAGCCCAATCAAAATCAGAAAATCTTACTAGTTTTAGTGGAGAACTAGTAGCATAGTGTACCCTGAAGTTCCTGGTGCCTTGTACATACTAAAGGGTCCTATTGGATTAATTCCAATGGATATCATTATTCTTATTCATATATCTAGCTACAAAACCTACATCATATGCTAAATCAGGTCTAGAATGAGTAAGATACAACAAAATCCTGACTAGTTCTCTATACAATGAGAAATCCACCAATGGAGAGTCACTGAATTCACCTAGTTTGATACCAGAAAGGAATGTGCACTTGGATTCCTTACATTCATCCATATTAAAATTAAATAACAGGTCTGAAGCATAATTTTTTGGTTTTCCTTGATCCCTGCTTCAGATTGTACAATTATCAAACCAAGAAATTGTTTCAATCAACCTAGATCAGTCATTGAAAATTCGTTGTGCAAAGATGCCTTAATTGACCTAATTTATTTGGTACAGATAGATATAATAAAATTTTCATCAATATGCAGTACAATAAAATTCAATGCATCACCATTATGCTTCAAATAAACATCAGGATCAAACATTCATATAACAAAGCCAAGTGATAGCAGAAAATTGTCCATCTTGGCTTTCCAAGCCCTTGGGGCTTGCTTGAGGCCATATAGTGACTTATTTAACCTGCATACAAGGGAATTATCCTATTGTAAACCTTCATGTTTCTACATATATATCTCTTCCTGTATATCACCATAAATAAATTCAGTTTTGACATCCATGTGGTGAACCTCCCAGTGCTTACTAGCAGCAATGGCTAAAACTAGCCTGATAGAGTCCATCTTTGCAATCGGTGCAAATATCTCTATATAGTCCACTACTTGGAATTGAGAGATTCCTTTGGAAAATAATATGTCCTTATATTTTATATCAGACCCATCATCATAAAATTTGGTCTTATATACCCACTTTCATTGCACAAGCTTCATCTTGAAAGGAAAAGGAACCAATTCCCAAGTCTCATTTTCATGTAGAGAGTTGAACTATTCTTGCATGGATGATTTCCATAATGGGTCATAATATTATTCATGATATGATTTCATATCCTATAAAACCATCATATATCAATTCTCAGCAAGACTCAATTCATTTTCAAAATAAGCACTTTGGAATTGTGATCTAGTCTTCCTAGGATCTAGAGGATTTCTTGCTAAATCCCCATCAGCTTCTATGATTTTATTTTCCCACTAGGGACTTAAGGGTGAGTCATTTTCATAAAAATCATCTTCAACCATCTTAGAATAAAAAATATCAGAAATGGGATTATCACTTACATTATCTCTGTGTTGAGGAGAAGAGCATTCCCCCGGTGCTAGTTCAAAATATGGAATAATTTCTTCTTCGAATTGCACACTTATTTCTATGAAAGTCTTGTGTATGGATAGATCAAATAGCTTGTAGCACTTTTTATCTTCACCATGTCCCACCATGATGCACTCCTTTATTTTTCGCTGCAAGGCCTTTCTCTTTTCTGAAGGAATTCAAGCCCATGCCCTTGAGCCAACAATATCGAAGTGTGAAATATTTGTCTTGTGACCAAACCAAGCTTCATATAGTGTTTTTCTACTCACTGATTTGTGTAGAGGAATATTTTGAATGTATGCATAATATTTAATGGATTCATCCCATAGCTTAGGACTCAAATCCTTAGCCTCAATCATACAGGTAGCCATCTACTAAAGCGCCCTGTTTTTCCTCTCTGCCACACCATTTTGTTGTGGTTTGTAAGGGACATAATGCTGCATTTGGATGCCACATTATTCACACAAGTACTGAAAATTATTGTTCAAGTACTCTTTAAAATTACCCATATGAAGGATTTTTATCTTATTCCCACTTTGATTCTCAACCAGGGCCTTCCAAATATTTAGAGTCTCAAAGACTTCAGATTTGAGCTTAAGGAAATATACCCATCAAAACCTTGAAAAATCATCTATGAAAGTGAGATCACACCTTGATACTCCATATGAGGGAGTGGGAAGAGGAACAATTAGATTTGAATGCACCAACCCAAGTACTTTTGTAGCTCTCATTTCCTTCCCTCTCTCATATCTACGCTCTGGATGCTTTCCCACCACACAACCAATGCATGCACCATTTGAGGTCTTGATAGGAGGAAGCCCTTCCACCATGCCATCCCTTTTCAATTCTTGGAGGTATTTGTAGTTAATATGGATAAATATCTCATTCCACATCTTGTTGGTTTCATTGGCATGATACAGAAGCACTTTAACACTGGAGTTGGGAAGAAATTTGGAGAATTTGTACATCTTATCTTGGTGATCAACATATCACAATGCCACCACTTTGTTGGAGGATATTTCATCTATCTCAACCTCATCTAGAGTAAATGTTAGTCTTTTGGATTCTCTAGTATGTGTCATTTGGTATAATGACAGCACGCTCACTGCTAAGTCTGGTACAAATAGGACATTGTTGAAATATCCATCTTCAAGATCGATCCTTCCAACTCCCTTGGCCTGGCTCAATGCATCATCACCCATTCGAACAGGTGGGCCACTATCTGAATACATCGATGTGAAGAAATATATGAGAGATTCCATGTGCCTTGATTCTCCTGAATCAATGATGAAGGTGGAAGAGTATGAAGAAACAACAAACAATGCATGACACCTCTCTTTGTTGTCAGAACCTGAACTTCCATCCTTCTTCCTTACACCCTCTGAGAGTGGGATGTTGTTCTTCTCCAATAGCTACGCCATCATATCTATGTTTTGCTTCATGCATGCACTCTCTAGATTCCATATCTTGTGGTAGTAAGTGTATTTGGTATTCTCCTTTCCATTCTTCTCCTTTCCCTTGCAAGGATTCAAAGCTCCATAAGAAATTTTGGGTTTGTCTTGTTTCTTCTTGTCTACCAGTTTCTAATCCTTGGTTTTCTTTTTGCTTTTGTATTCATTCAAAACCCTTGCATCAATATCTTGGTATTTTCTTGCTTTCATGATGCTCATATGCACTAGCTTATCTTTCTCTTGGGTCAAAGACTCCATGAAGCTTGCTAGTGATGGCATTTTCCAATTTCAAGCTATGAGCTTGCTTGAGTGAAATGTTTTGACAAACACATAATACTTAGGCCCTAGCTTCGAAAGAATAGATAGTATGAGTTGCTATTATTTCTTTTTAATGCCACACTGCTTGATTTGAAGCACCAAAGACTTGAATTTGGTGAAGAAACCTTGGATGGTCTCATAATGCGTCGGGCTCAAGGAAATGAGCTCATTTTTGAGCTAGGAACCCATCATCTCATTAGTCTTCCCAAAGAGAGATTCGAGTCTGAGCCAAACTTCATTTGGGGTAGCTATATTTTCAACATGAAACATGAGTTCTCTCAAAATGCTGAGACAAAGCATTCCAAATGCTTCATCAAGTCTATTGAAATACTTCGATTTCTCTACTGCAGAATTTGGTTCGACCTCTGTCCCCATGGTGACCCTAGAGATACCCGTGGACCTTATCTGGATAAATATATAGACCTTCCATTCCAAGTAATTAAATGGTGTTATCAAGACATGATTTTTCTCCATCTATTCTTGTGCTAGTGGTGAAAATTGTTGAATGACCTGGAATGAAAACTCACAAATTTATCTAGAGAACCACTCTAATAGAAAATAAAACACACTTAATTCTATTTGAAGATTCAATAATATATTATACCATGTGATAATTGATTCAATATTGTATCTATAATCCAAGGAACTCTCACAATTCACTCTAGTTTGCAAAACAAGCAAAAATTAGCAGAAATGACTAAAAACACATTCACACGTGAAGTCAATATTGGTTATTATTAAAAATTTATAACATATGGATATGTTTATAACAGACATATATTACATTAGTGAAAAATTTTGAGGCTTAGGAAGCCATTTGGGAGTGCACATGTGTCATAACTAGATTTGACCTCCATCCCCCCTAGGTGGACGAATTAGCACTCAAATCACCCCAAACGTTCACGAAACCTGGTGTGAATGTTGGTGTGGAATTTTGGAGCATAAATGAGTCTATGAAAAGTGTGTTTGAGCAAACAGAGCTATGGGAGTGGCTCAAGGTGAACATTAAATGCACAAGAAGGGCCAAAATGGTCTAAAAACATCACTTGCGCCCCTAGTCAACCCAAAATACATAAATAGAGGAAGGGAAGTGCTCCAAGAGACCAAGGGTCATTAATTAGGGCACACATGTTCTATTTTGACCAAGTTAGAGCGCCGGTGTGTGTGCGAATGGGCCAAAATAACCAGTTTACTTGCTAGGCCAATTTCCCTAAGTCTAACCCATAGCAATCAATGCATAGAAACAAAAGAATTTTTCTAAGGTATAAAATAATGTACTCAGGATGTATTATTGTTATAACACCCTATGCAGACTCTTTGGACCCCCTTTGCTCAGTTTCACTTTGATGATCCAGAGAATCCCCTTAAAAAGTCATTTTTATGGGAATTCGTGGGTCAACAACTTACAGACCGCATGTACATGCATCTTGCTCCACTATGACATGCGTAAATCAGGAAATGTGCTCAAAATAAAAATATTTGAAGTTTTCCCTCATCAAGTAATGAATAAGTTATTTTTATTTTAATGTTTATACAACACTACTTTAGGATTTCCTAAGTTTTGAAAATATTTTTGTATTTTTTTAGTGAGGACTTTAATGATATGGCCAATAGTTTCATGAATCTAAGGAATCATATACAACACTTGGTGAGGGGAAGTGGGATGGTGGGATTTTATTTCATATGGAGGTTAGATATAAAATATTTGCTAATTTGGTTAGTATAATATTCATTTTATAGGAGGATGTTGGTGAGGCAATAAAATAGTAATTTCACCCCATTACAACCTCTCCCTTAAGCATTGTTTACCTCCTCAAATGCCTATCTCTCCACATTGAATATATCATGAAAATTAAGAATAACAAATCCATTTTTCCTAGAAGTTCAGTTAGATGTTATTTTGATGGTTCCCTGCCCAATCATGCTTATGAAAAAAGAATCATGTTGATTGGTACCTTCATGCTCAATCCCATCATCATCCAACCTACAAATCTATTTTTCTCAAAATTCTCATAACAAGAGCCATTCAAATTTATACTACTAACGTCATTAACAAAAAAATATCCCACCTAATCAATGTCCTATAAGATAATATCTATTTTATTACCCAAATTAACAAAAGAAAAAAATCTCCACCCTTCTTAAATCCTCAAATACACTCCCATACATTCATGGAATCACTACCATATTTCTAATATCCTAGCCAAAAATAATATTAAAACTATTTTCAAACACCCCAAAAACTAAAAATATATATTTAGAAGTGTTACTACTACATATCATTACCATAACACTAAACACTTGATTTTCTTTGTTCAAACTAAAATTCTATGTTCAAATCCCTTACTCCTCTTTCTTAATTAGAGAATCAGTCAAAATAAAAAACATCCTCAAAATTTCTATCAAGAAGATGGTTGAAATCCTCTCATCCATCATATAAAATGTCATACCTTCCCCTCTCTCTTCTCTTTACCCATTTTTATCTCTTTTACTAACTACTTTTAAAACCTTTTGCTCCACTATAACCTTATTGAATTTAATCCTTCTTATTTATATTAAATATCCTCAATTTTATTGTCTTTCTATTTTTTTTTGGTTCATACTCTATTGTCTCATTTCTCTTATTTTCTAGTTATCCTTTATCTATTTACTTATATCTTATATTAGATTGATTTTCAAAAATATTATTCCAGAAGGAACTTCCTCCAATAAACAATGAGAATGAATGATATAATAGAAATAACATAGCACATAAGAGATTTTATTGATTGCAGGCACGGGGACTTCACTTAGTGAACCTCTCACATAGCACGTGCAATCGTGGGATATTAAAGAATACCCTTAATTTTGAGAGATATTGACCCAAACTATTTTTGTTGAAACCCCCTCCCAATACTTAAAAACTCCTCCCCACCCCTTTTTATACTTCAATCCTTATAAACCACCCTACCCACCCCAACCTTAAACCCCTCATCCCCCCAATACCTGCAATATATTGGAAAGGGGATACCTCCTTTGAGCAAGCTCAATACAAATAATTCTTGGATTCCTCCATTAGCCTCAACACGTACTTATATACTAAGTCTAATATAAACAACTATTACTCCCCATGAATGTGGGATAGTGCAACATATTAACTTGATGACTTAATGATTATTACTTACTCCCCATGAATGTGGGATGATACAACATACTAACATGATGACTTACAAATCATATGAATTCGACAAAATATACTAACAAAATAAAGAGGAGGGTTGACACGGGTTCTTAACATCCCCTTCATCTTAGAAAATCTTTGTCCTCAAATCTTTAGATGTGGAAACTGTTGTTGAATCTGAAGGAGTGGTTCCCATGTAGACTCCTCTGGTTCCATCCCATGCCACTGAATTAAGACCTTTGTGATGGACCGAGAGCGAAGATGATGAGTGCTCTTATTGAGGATGGTCTCTGGTTCCAAAATGATGGATCCTTCCTTATCCAATTCTGGTAAAAAATTTTGGCCTCTGATGTTGGTGCCAATCACTTTCTTGAGACAAGACACATGAAATATTGGGTGAATGCGAGAAGAAGGAGGAAGATCCAATTTATAAGAAACTGATCCAATATTTTGAAGAACCTTATATGGACCATATAAATTTGGAGCCAGCTTCTGATGCCCTTTGAGTTTCATGGAGGATTGCTTGTAAGGTTGCAGACAAAGAAAAACCATATCATCGACTTGAAAGGTGCTGATTGGCCTGCTGTTTCATGTGATTTATTTCCATGTGAATATTGTCATATAGAATGTGAATAATCTTATCTATGTTTTGAAGAAAAATGTCAACTGCTTGAACTAGTGAATTTTTGGGGGTGTATGGAAGGAGCACTAGCGGTGCCTGACCATAAATTTCTTCATATGGAGTCATTTTAGATGCAGTATGGTAGGAATTTTTGTACCACCATTCAATGAGAGGGAGCCACTTTTCCCATTAATGTTGTTGTTCAGAGGTGAATCAACAGAGATAAGTTTCCAAACATTTGCTGATGACTTCAGTCTAACCATCTATTTGTGGTTGATATCATGAACTCATATTCAATTTGGTTCCAGTGAGGCAAAAGGGTTCGGTCCAAAAAATGACTTGTGAAAGTTACGTCGTGGTATGAGACAATGAAAGAAGGGATTTCATGAAGACAAAATATTTGGTCCATGAAAATTTGTGCCACTGAGGAGGAGGTATATGTATGCCTGAGAGCACAAAAATCAGTATATTTGGAGATCCGATCAACCACAACCAAGATTACAGTCTTCCCTCCAAATTTAGGGATACCTTCAATTAAATCCATTGAAATATCTATCCAAATCCTTGTAGGGATGGTAAAGGGTTCGATCAATACAGGTAGGAGTGTAGCTTCACCCTTGTGGCGTTGGCAGGTATCACATTTGGCAACCATATGTTGAATTTTTTGTTCCATTCCCTTCCAAAAGAAGTTACATTTTTCCCGCTCATATGTTTTGAGAAACCTAAAGTGCCCTTCCGATGGGGAAGCATGGAGTTCATAGAAGACAACTTGGTTAAGATTTGTTCTCTAGGGAATCACCAAACGACCCTTATATCTCAAAGAAGAACCATCCCAAGAGTAATGCAATACAACAAAAGGATTACTGGCCATCTATTGGATGATTTCAAATAAGGAAGAGTCATTGACATAGCCTTACTGAACAAATTGTAACCAATTTGGAATATGCATAGAAATAGCCGAAAGAGAAGCATGGTCATCAAATGTGTGGGAAAGAGCATTCATCACAATATTGTCCTTACCCTTCTTGTAAGTGAGGTCATAGTCATAACCCATGATTTTTCTAACCCATTTATGTTGTGTTGAGGATGGGACTCATTGTTCCAGGAAATATTCAGACTCTGGTGATCAATCTTGATGTATAAATGATTCCCTAAGAGGTATGGATGCCACTTTTGTACTGCATGCAAAATAGCCATTGTTTCCTTCTCATATGTAGAGGCACCTAAATTCTTACCAGAAAGGGATTTGGTGGTGAACGCAAGGGGATGTTCATCTTGAAGGAGGACAACACCAAGTCCATTATTGCAAGCATCACTCTCAATAGTGAAGGGCTTGGAAAAAACAGGCATATCTAGAATAGGTGTGGTAACATAGCTTGTTTCATTTTATCAAATGCACACTCAAAAACAGGTGTCCATGTAAAAGAAACAATTTTCAGTAGAGTAGTTAATGGAGCTGCAATCTTCCCATAATCCTTGAAAAAATTGCGGAAGTATCTAGTTAGTCCCAAAAACTCACGAAGTGTCTTCATGGTCTCAAGGTGCAACCAATTTTTCATGGAATCTGTTTTGGTAGGATCGACGTGAACCCCTTGTGTTGAAACAGTATGCCCAAGGTACTCTAATTCCTTCTGCCCAAATACAAATTTATACTATTTGGCACATAGATGATGATCACAGAAAATTTGCAGTACAAGATCCATATTTTGGAGATGCTCAGCGCATGTTTTACTATAGATGAGGATATCATCAAACAATACCAAAATTAAGTTTCGCAAGTAGGGCCAAATTTTTTTATTAATTAATGCCTAGAATGTGGAAGGAGCACTTGTGAGGCCAAATGACATGACAAAAAAATCATAGTAGCCATCATGTGTGTAGAAAGCTGTTTTAGGGATATCATCCTCATGAACCCGAATTTGGTGATATCCAGAACAAAGATCCAACTTCGAGAAAAAATGAGCACCATGAAGCTCATCCGGAAGCTCATCAACAATAGGAATTGGAAACTTATCCTTGATTGTGACATCATTAAGTGCTCAAAAGTCAATGCAAAGGCACCATGACCCATATTTTTTCGTACAAGAAGAACTGGTGAAGAGAAGGAACTGGTACTAGGGAGAATAACACCTTGCTTCAGTAAGTCTGGAACAAGCATCTTAATATTTGTCTTGTGGTGAAATGGGTAGCAATAGGGCCTGATGTTGGGATAGATGCTTCCCAAAAGGAGCGGATTGTTGGAATATATTATATTCCTTGAAAGGTAATAATGTCTTTGTATTATGTCGAAAGTTGTCTACAATCTTATGTAAAAGAGTAATACATTTAACCCATAGTTATATGGTGTTGTATTTACTTGTGTAGAGTATTTGTCCGATGTTATTGTATTAAGAGATGTTATTTTGGATAAATGCAATATGTGAGAGTAATTCCTCCTGATCTCTTAGTATATAATAGGGTCAAGTGAGTCTCTACATATCATGTATTCTTGATGTAGTAGTGGTACTATTGTGACACTGTTGTACATCATCTATATTCTTTGGGGTATTTGTGCTTTTCTCTCTTGTAATATTGGAGAAGACATTCCAGAGATAATAGAAAACTACCTTCCCGTGGATGTAACCTATTAGGGTGAACCACATATATCGGTTTTCTCTTGTCCTTTTCTTTTCTCATTCTTATCTTTTATGATATGTTGTTGGTTGCTCAAATATGTTAACTAGTTCAGCTTAACTCTACCATTCTAACATGGTATCAGAGTGGGTTGCTATGATCTAGTACCTTCTATAGCTTTCAATCAATAATGATTATCATTTGGGAATTGTCATTTTGTTATAAATTTTCTTTCTATCTAGTAACCATTAGGCTTCTCTTCAGATTTGAGCATATTTCTAAATTTTTTCTTTTTTACCCTAACCCTAACTTGTTGTGTAAGATTTTTGCAGAATTTTTTCAAGGGTTTCTTAATGTTTTTTCCGTAGATCTACATGATTTTGGGGCTCTCCTCAAGGAGATATTTCTTCCGATTATAAAAATGACAGTTATAAAAAAGGACCGTAACTTGGTTAGTTTTTAGCGGAAGTTTTATTATAACCTGTTTTTGGAATTGGAAATGCCATTTTGGATCCACCTACACAACCAAAATAGAAAATTGAGTGTCTCTGGGCTTCCTTTCGGTAATAAAAATGACAGTTATACAAAAGGGCCATAACTTGGTCATTTTTTACCGTTTTTTATTATAACCTATTTTTTGAATTGGAACAGCCATTCTGGATCTACCTTCATGACCAAAACAAAAAAGCTGGGTATTTATGGGCTTCCTTTTGGTAATAAAAATAACAGTTATAAAAAATGGTCGTAACTTGGTCATTTCTTACCAGATTTTTTATTATAACTTGTTTTTGGAATTGTAACATCCATTCTGGATCCATTTGCGTCACTAGAACAGAAGACTGAGCTTTTCTAGGCACATTTGTTTTCACAGGGTTGTAAGTGAAAGTTTCTCCTCTTTTCTTTACTGTGCTTTTGCAGATTCAGATTAGTCTAGTGTAACTGTTTTCAAGTTCTTCACTCTTTTTTTGTCATTTTTCAGTATTAGAGTTTCTTATTTTTTGACAAAATTTCACTCATTATGACTTCCGAAGTAGCTTCTGCTCTTGAATTAGTTGGTTCTAAATATCTTGCCTGGAAGAAAAAAGATGATTGATGTTCTCATGAATAAGAATATTTGGAGGCTAGTTAATGGTGAACCCAAGACACATACTGCTACTGATGATTTGGCTATAGGGGAAGCTAAAAGTGATCAAGAAAGGGGGCTCATTGGTCAAATTGTTGTAGATAGTCTTCAGGTAAGTATTGAGGCAGAAGACAGCTCGGTTCCGGTATGGAAAATTATTTCCTCTTTATTTGATAAATCTAATGATGTTTCTGCATATCGTCTTGAAAGAATATCTTTGACCTAAAACCTTCTAACTTTGAAAGAGTTGAGTTATATCTTGTTGAATTGAAAACTTTAAATGAGAAATTAAATAGTTGTGGTAAAGATTACAAGAAAACTAACACTGCTCTTATTATTCTTGTAGAACGTAAAATGTCATCTTGTTTTGATATGTTCATCCAAACTATGAATAGAGCTTTATAATTGTCTCAAATTACTATGAAGCAAACTTTTGATGATTTTTGTAAAGGATTGATCAATGAGCAAGAAAGGTTAATTGTTTCAGGACAACTCACACCTAATAAAGCTCTAACTGCACTTAAATAAGCATCATAAGAAAAGTTTTAATAATGCTAAAGGTTCTAATCCTTCTAATACTAATTATGGACTTGCTTTTCATGTTTCTAACGGAAATAGTAAACAAAAGAAAGTATATGATCCTTGTAAACATTGTGGTAAAACTAACCATCTTGGAAAGAATTATTTTAAAGTAAAACGTTTAATGGCTAAAGCTAAAAAGAAAACTCGTGACTCTCAAGCAGCTTTATGTGCATCTATTGTTTTGCCTAGTAATTCTTCTTCTAATGCAGAATGGAAAATGGATTCTGGTGCATCTAAACATATGACCAGAGATACTTCTTTATTTACTTCTTATGACAATCGTAAACATATATCTCAAAATTTTTCTATAGGTGATGGTAAACAATTTTCCATAATTAGTTCTGGTAATGTTAATGTTACTAATGGTCAATTGGAAGATGCTTTTCATGTTGAACACATGCCCATTAACTTAGTTTCTGATTATCATGCTTGTCAAAAAGGGTTTAAATTTGAAGCATGGCCTGACAAATATGTTCTTAAAGATATCAATCAAAATTTCAAAGTGGTTTCTTCTGGTCATGTTGATCATACTGCTGGTCTATATAAATTTGTTGGTTTTAACTCAACTAAAAGACAACCTTTTTATTCCTATGTTTCCCACGCTGATGAACAAAATAAATTATGCAATGAAATATTAGGTCATTTGAATTATGGTAAAATGCAATTTTTAACTAAAATGGTACATGTCTTGCCTCATATTTCTTCTACTAACGGTGTTTGTGAAGGTTGTGTCCTTGGTAAACATCATAGAGAAATGTTTGAGAAAGGTAAAGCTTGGCGTGCTAAAGAACATTTGCAATTAATTCATAGTGACATTTGTAGTCCTCTTGAAGTTCCCTCTTTATCTTGTACAATCTATTTTCTTACTTTTATTGATGACTTTAGTAGAAAATCATGGGTTTATTTCTTGAAAAATATAAGTGAAGTTTTTTCAATATTTCAAATTTTTAAATCTTTGGTTGAAAATGAGTCTGGTAAGAAGATTAAGACTTTAAGATCAGATAATGGGGGGGGATTTGTTAAGAATGAATTTGAATCTTTTTTTATCTAAACATGGTATTCAACACCAAAAGACTGTACCTTACACACCTCAACAAAATGGTGTTTCTAAATGGAAAAACAGAACTTTAGTTGAAATTGCTAGATGTATGCTTTATTCTAAAGGATTACATTAAACAATTTGGGCTGAATCTGTAAGTTGTGCAAACTTTATTTTAAATCGGGTTCCTACAAAAGTCGTTAAGCATGTTACCCCCGAGGAAAAATGGAATGGTCGGAAACCTAATATTAGTAACATTAAGGTGTTTGGTTGTGAATGTTCGGCTCATCTTCCTAATGATAAACGAAAAAAGTTAGATCCCAAGTCTCAAAAATGTATATTCATTGGTTATTCTGAGGATTCTAAGGCTTATAAGTTATTTGATACCTCTACTCAAATTGTTATCATTTGAATGGATGTTCACTTTGCTGAAGTATCTTCACCACCTGAGTCTGTCGAACCTCATGTTACACTGCATATCCCATTGTATCATGTTACTCCTATCTCAGTTTCTTCTTCCAGTTCTATCCCTATTGTTGATCCTATTTCACCCTCTTCTTTAAGTATTCCACCTGAATGTATTGAAGCTGAAGAAACTTATGTTTCCTCTAACCTTCCTGTTTGGGCCCGAAAAAATCTTGAATCTGCAGGTAGTGAGGTCAGTAACCCTTCCGAACCTTGTAGAACTATATCTAACTTTTCCCTTGTGACCAAAGTTTTGGCCACAAATGATCCTACCTCTTATGCTCAAGCTTAAGGTAAACCTCAATGGGAACAAGCTATGACTGTTGAGTATGAGTCTTTTATGAAGAACAATACTTGGTCTCTTGTTCCTCTTCCTATTGGTAAGAATTTAGTTAGTTGTAAATGGGTTTATAAAACTAAGTTCACTACCGAAGGACATATTGAAAAGTATAAAGCTAGGTTAGTTGCAAAAGGTTTTAATCAACTTGAAGGTATAGATTATAATGAGACTTTTTGCTCCTGTTGCTAAAATGAATACAATAAGAACCATTTTATCTATTGCTTCATATTATAAATGGGAAATACACCAAATGGATGTTAAAAGTTCCTTTTTAAATGGTGATATTAATGAATAAATTTATATGCAACAGCCTCATAATTTTATTAATGTTGAATCATCAAATTTAGTATGTAAATTACACAAGTCTTTATATGGTCTCAAACAAACACCTAGGGCTTGGTATGATAAAATTGATGCATATTTTTTGAAGAATGGTTTTTAGCATTGTATATTTGTTATATTTTTATCATTCAAGCTACCATTATGATCTTAGGATCTTTAAATGAGAGAATAATATGCACAACAATAAAACACAAGCACAACACAAGAGACAAGAGACACAAAGAATTTTCCTCGGGGAAACCATAAAGGAGAAAACCCTGCAACTTCCTTAGAGATAGAATCAGCACCAAATGTAAAACCAGAAAATAGTAAGATGATCTCCCGACAGCAGCAGTCTCTCTCTCTCTCACTAAGAGAGCTTCTCCTCTCTCACTCATGCGCCCCAATGAGTGAGTGTGTGTGTCCTAAATAGAGAGACTCACTCTCTATTTACATTCTTCGATTCACTTGGAACCCACTCCATCATGTCGGCCTCACTTAACAATTACTTACTAGAGCTGACATCTCTAGAAGTGTCTAATAACCCTAGTGCCCCACAACTTGTGGGGACTTTGCCTCCTCCAACCAACAAGGAGGTTTATCCTTAACACAATGGTGGGGACTATTGCCCCAACTTACAATAACTCACCTAGGGTTGACCTCACTAGGATAGTCTAATAACCCTAGGGCCCCACAACTGTGGGGACTTTAACCCTTGACCAATAGGAGGGTTACCCACAATGACTTGACATTACTTTCTCATTATAGAAACTTCCAGGAATAAACATCGGGGTATGATATGACTCAACTACATTACAATACATCCCAGAATGAACATCGGGTTACAATAGATAATAAATACAAGTGAATAAATTCCAAAGTTACAATTACATCAACACTCCATCTTAACTAGGAAGGTATTCTCTCGACACAATTTATCAGCACAAGTCTTCTTCTCTGTATCATGTAGGTCATCGTCAAGTCCTCGTCATATTCAAGTCATCTGGATCTGGATCATCATCACTGGATCTAGATCATCACTGTATCTAGATCATCATCACTGGATCTGGTTCATCACTCGATCTGGATCATCATCACTAGATCTGAATCATCATTACTGGATATAAATCATCACTTGATCTAGATCATCATCACTGAATCTGGATCATCACTCGATCTGGATCATCATCACTAGATCTAGATCATCACTGGATCTGGATCATCATCACTAGATCTGGATCATCACTCGATCTGGATCATCATCACTGGATCTAGATCATCACTACTAGATCATCATTACTGGATCTAGATAATCACTCGATCTGGATCAGTACCATGGGTGCTATCTCATGATTCTTCTCGTCACAGGAAGTTCTACAGTTCCAGCCCTTTTTCATGCTGGTTGTAGGCCTACCCTCCATGTAGATCTTCTTCAGTGCTTATATCTAACACCAAGTCAGAATGGCCCACGCAACACTTACATCTAACCTACTCGTCAGAAAGGCATGCCCAACACTCACATTTGATCATGTAGGAACCAATCCTATAATCATATCAGAAAGGTGCAGCACTCACATCCAATCATGAGGGAACACATCCCACAACCCTATCGGAAAGGCTCAGCACTTATATTTAGCCATGCAGGAACATATCCTACAACCATGCTAAAAATGCTCTGCTCTTTCACGCATGCGAAAACACATCCTACAACCATGATGAAAGAGCTCTGCACTTACATCCACCCATGTGATAACACATCCTACAACCATGATGGAAGGTCTCTGCACTTACATCCACCCATGTGGGAACACATCCTACAACCATGATGGAAGGGCTCTGCACTTACATCCACCCATGCGAGAACACATCCTACAACCATGATGGAAGGGATTTGCACTTACATCCACCCATGCGGGAACACATCCTACAACCATGGTGGAAGGGCTTGCACTCATATCTGATCTTGTAGGAACCAATCCCACAGTCACATTAGAATG
Source organism: Pseudotsuga menziesii (assembly GCA_001517045.1). Lineage (NCBI taxonomy): Eukaryota > Viridiplantae > Streptophyta > Pinopsida > Pinales > Pinaceae > Pseudotsuga > Pseudotsuga menziesii. The sequence goes on from LPNX011207046.1 coordinate 79,594, forward strand.
GACCTCAGTCCTAGACTGAGATACCTGGTAACTGACCAGGTGCCTCCATTCTCCTAGAGAATGGCAGTTGCCCTTACATCCGACCTGCTCGTCGGAATGTCCAGTACCCACATCTAACATGGAAGGAACTTAATCCTTTAGCCATGACAGAATGGCTCATCCCTTACATTTGATCAAGTGGGAACACATCCCTTTATCACATTAGAATGGCCATGCACTCATATCTGATCATATGAGAACACATCTCACAATCATATCAGAACGGCCCTCAGCCTTAGACTGAGTTTTCCTGGTAATTGAGAAGGCACCTCCATTCCAAGAATGGCAATAGCCCTTATATATGATCATGTAGGAACCAATCCTACAGTCATATCAGAATGGCTTAGCACTCATATCTGACATGGAAGGAACCAATCCTCTCACCATGACATAATGGCTCAGCCTGTACATCTGACCATGGAAGGAACCGATCCTCTCACCATGTCAAAATGGCTATGGGAATCATCACTTTCCCTTAGAGGAAACCTCTATCTTGAGAACACCAAGCTTCTCCTTGAAGTACTCGAACTTCACCCTATCCAATGGCTTTGTCAATACATCAGCTATCTATTCCTTAGTTGCAACATACTAGAACTTTACTGCTCCCCTTTGCACCATATCCCTGATATAGTGATACTTGATCTCGATATGCTTCGACTTGTCATGGAACACCGAGTTCACTGACAACTTCACATGACTCTGGTTGTCGTAATGTATACAAGAAGCATCAACTAGAGATCAAATAAATCAGACAGTAGCTTCCTTAGCCATACTACCTCACAACTAGCTGAACAAGCTGCGACATACTCTGGTTCAGCTGTACTCAGTGCCACACAGGATTGCTTCCTGCTAAACCAAGAGATCTTACCTGATCCCATACTGAAGCAACACCTTGAAGTGCTCTTCCTATCGATGGCACTGCCTGCCCGATCTAAATCAACATAACCCTCCAGGTTAATCTTCTAATTCACATCGTACTTGAGCTCATAATCAACTGTACCCCTTAGGTACCTTAGAACATGCTTTGCATCAATTAAGTGAACATTTCTCAAATCTATCAAGAACTGGCTCAAGGTGTTCAAAGCAAAGCAAATTTCTGGTCTTGTGTTCGTCAGGTACATCAAGGACCCAATCATCTGACGATACATCGTAGCATCAACTGACTCTAATGAAGCATCTCTCAATAGCTTCAGGTTCGATGCCATAGGTGTGGCCATGGCCTTGCATTCCATCATCCCAAATATTTTCAGGATCTCTACTACATACTTCCCTTGCCACACCTCCATGCCTAGAAAAATAGTACATCGACACATAACAGGAGCATCACTAGTCTTCCGCCTTCAACCTTGAAGCAAAGGTTGGAATCTGCTTTACTCTCAGTAATTCCTAGAGTCATCATTAATCTATCCATCTTGTCGTACAATGTCGAACCTTATATTTTCTGTAGTCACTCCCTTTGAAGTGAAGCATCATACTCCCTCTGTCTTTTGTACTCTATGTACTGAAACATTTTGTACCAGAGTGACAAGTAGCTTCCTATGCTACTAGTATTCTATGTATCCATCTAGTGTATAAAATTTCATCTTCAACCTTGTAGCAAAGGTTAAGATCTTCATCAATCTCATCATGTATGTGTTTCAATTCTTACTGGCTGCAACTGTCTCTTTGTAGTCTATGCCTTCTTTTTGTGACAAGCCTCGTGCTACGAATCTTGCTTTGTATCCCACAATGTTTCCATCTACTGCATGATGGAACTACAAACTTCTCTTCAGGTCTCGATACTTCATCATAGACATCATTCTTCTTGAATTGGTCTTCTTGGTTACTTCTTCATAGATGGAAGGTTCTGCATCAATGATGTTGCTACATTCGTCATATTATTCTTCATCTTGAACTGTCGTCACTTGTTCTTCGAAACAAGTTTCATCATTCTTTGCTTGTAGGTGATTATGTATGCGATATTTCCTACAAGTCAAATGCATTTGTATGGTTAGAAACATTTCATAAGGAATATTCATACTGGAAAATTCTTATGCATAAATATATGATCATGCAACTATTTTAGCCAATACAACATTCATCCATATCTCACAGAAACTTTTCTAGATGCCTTCCATCTCTACCAGGACAACATTGAGATTGCGCACTAATCCAATATGTCAGTAAAGAGGTTTCATTCTAGATAAGTAGAAATGGAGAGTTGTATAGCACCATGAGCTACTTACCCATCACATGCATATTATTAGTATACTGTCGTTAATGCAAACATTCTATCATGCATAATACATCAACTGAATATAAACAAATGCATAACAAAAACAATATCATGAAATGACAATTGAATACTTATCTTTATTTGTTTCATGGGTAGACTCCTTCTTGATCCTTCCACTTCATCATATTCTTCATTCATGACTTCATCATTTCTTATCCAATCTCTCAAGATGGATAAGAGGTTCTTCAAGAATCAAGTCCTTCATATTCCTCATCGCTTGAGGGATCTTCTTTCGATGGTGAGAGCTTGTTCTTCAATTGCTCCCATCTTCTCTTCTCTTCTTATGAGTCGAGCTTCTTCTTCTTCCTAGAGTCTAATGAAAGTAATCACTTCCTTCTAGCACACATTCCTCGAATTAATGAATCCCATGATCTTGGGAGGCCATTCAAGGTGGACATCACCACTACTGCATTCTTCACTTCTTCTTTTACCGCTACAAGTTGTTCTTTGATTTGAGAGACCCTTGTAAAGTATGACTACATGATCTCTGCATTTTGTATCTTCACATTCTTGAACTAGTTTCTTAAGGTCATATTCTGATTCTTGTTCTTCCCTTCAAATAGCTTGGTCAAGGAATCAAACATCTTTGGTGTCTTTAAGGAAAACATTTGTAGTACAAGTTGATTCATGACTGAATCGGCAATGATCTTCTTGGCCTTGACCAAGTTCTTCTTGTGTAAGGCTTCTAGCCTCATCTCCCTCTGGAACTGGATTCTCTATACTCATGTAGGTGTCCAATCCATTTTCTTCGGAGAGATCATACACTTCCAAGCTTGGAAGTTGTCAACTTCCCCAAGCTTTTCATCAAGCTGATGTGATAGATCACTTTGAAATGAGAACTTCAAATGAAAATAGTGAAAGATTAGATCTTACCGTTTTGAGGTGTCCGTCCTGGTTCCGGAGCTGGCTGATCTAGGGTTTGTCACAGAAACCCTAATTTTCAAGACTTGGAATCTTCCATATCTGATTGGATAGAAAGATAGATCTCTTCAAATGGAGCTTTCAAATGTACTCCTTTTTTGAAAACAGTGGAGGGAAGCTCCGAGAACAGAAAGCCCTAGTTTTCCACTTTCTTCTACAGAAATGTCTGTTACTGTTTCTACGGTATCTCCAAAATTACTGCTCCTATATGTCTAAAATTTTGCAGTGAGGTAGCTTCATATGTCCCTATTTCAAAACCACATGTTTCATCATAATTGGTTTCACCAATTGGGACTTATGGTCATTTTCTCAAGGTGACTTTTTATAGGACTGTTCAGAACAGTGAAGTTGTACAAACTTCCATGTGTCACTAGTTCATCTTCTAAGTTTGAATATCGGACCACAGAAATTACAGTGTGTTCCTTTTCTGGAAAATATTCATAAATTCCATTTGGACCTGTGTATCCCAATATATAGCAATTATCCCCAGGTGTCCTGTTTAGGGATGAATTTTGGAAGAGTCTGGAACCCTAAAGTGGAGGGATCAGATCTCCCAGAATATAGCAAATCTGAGGCTGAGTTTTGGACACAATGTAAATCAGGATTTTATATCCAGCATCTAAAAATTTCCACTCCTAAACCTTCTCCAATATTTGGATATAGAGAATGTACCAAAACTTAGTAGCTTTTGGTATTTAGGGTTTTTCTAGGTCGGGGTCAAACTAGGGTTTGACTTTCCCAGAGTTTCACCCAACCAAAAAACTTGATCCAGGTCTCTAAAGTTCAGTTTTGATGAGCAAATCAATCCTATGCTGGGCTCACTCAAAAATTCCTCTTCTGTAGAAAGCCCTAATTTCCGCAACGAAAACTGAAAATGCTCGAAATCGAATTCTGCTTCGACAGAAAGATGCACCCTTCAATGGAGAGTCATCCTAGCATATTTTTTCTGATGGATTGTGGAGAGAGACCCAAATATTAAGAATCCCTAGCTTCTGCAGTTGCACAATGTCTTCTTCTTAGGTTAACTCCGATTCCATGTTATATTTTTATCATTCAAGCTACCATTATGATCTTAGGATCTTTAACTGAGAGAATAACATGCACAACAATAAAACACAAACACAACACAAGAGACAAGAGACACAAAGAATTTTCCTTGGGGAAACCATAAAAGAGAAAACCCTGCAACTTCCTTAGAGATAGAATCAACACTAAAGGTAAAACTAGAAAACAGTAAGATGATCTCCTGACAGCAGCAGTCTCTCTCTCTCTCACTAAGAGAGCTTCTCATCTCTCACTCATATGCCCCAATGAGTGAGTGTGTGTGTCCTAAATAGAGAGAATCACTCTCTATTTATATTCTTCTGTTCACTTGGAACCCACTCCATCATGTCGGCCTCACTTAACAATTACTTACTAGAGTCGACATCTCTAGGAGTGTCTAATAATCCTATTGCCCCACAACTTGTGGGGACTTTGCCTCCTCCGACCAACAAGGAGGTTTATCCTAAACACAATGGTGGGGACTATTGCCCCGACTTACAATGACTCACCTAGGCTCGACTTCACTAGGATAGTCTAATAACCCTAGGGCCCCACAACTGTGGGGAATTTTTAACTCTTGACCAATAGGAGGGTTACCCACAATGACTTGACATGACTTTCTCATTATAGAAACTTCCTGGAATAAACATTGGGGTATGAAATGACTCAAGTACATTACAATACATCCTGGAATGAACATCGGGTTACAATAGATAAGAAATACAAGTGAATACATTCCGAAGTTACAATTACATCAACAATATTTGATCCAAATCTATATGTTCAGAACTTTGGTACTAATATTCTCGTTGTTTTATATGTATATGATCTAATCATCACAAGTAGCCAACTTACATTAATTTAAAATCTAAAAGTTATCTTCAAAAGCAGTTTGAAATGACTGACCTTGGTTTATTGCATTATTTCTTGGGTCTTCAAGTTTGGCATATGGCAGATGGTATGTTTCTCTCTCAGTTGAAGTATGCTACAAACTTGTTGGCTCATTTCCATATGAGTGATTGTAAATATACTCCTACACCATTTTAGTCTGGTGCAAAGTTAACTGTTGAGTGTACCACACCACTTGTTGATGCTACTCTTTATCGTCAGGTTGTAGGAAGTTTGATATATTTAACTCACAGATGACCAGATCTCTCTTTTGTCATCAGTTTGGTTTCTTGGTTCATGCAGCAACCTCATGAAATTCATTGGCAGGAAACCAAGAGGATTCTGAGATATTTACATGGGACATTACACTATGGTGTTTTTTATTTGAGCAGTACTACATTTCCACTCTCTAGTTACACAGATTCTGATTGGGCAGGTGACAGTTCTGGTCTACGGTCCATTGCAGATTATGTATTTCAAGTTGGCTCAAGTACAATTTATTGGTCGAGCAAGAAGGTGGAAACTCTTTCTTTATCTTCATGTGAAGCAGAATATAGAGCAGAAAAAGAAGCAGCTAAATAAGTATTTTGGTTACAACATGTTGTTACAGAATTGGTCTGGCTCCAAAATCCTCCATTGTGTTGAAATGTGACAATTAGGGTGCAATCCAGCTTGCTTATAATCCGGTATATCACTCCAAGACAAAGAATATTGACCTTAATGCTCATTACATTCACGGACTTGTGTCAGATGGTATTCTTTCTCTTTAGTATTGTCCTACCGAGCAACAGGCAGTAGATATCTTCACCAAATCCTTCACTGAGGGGAAGTTTGTGCATCTTCGTTCCTTTCTTGGAATGCGGGAAGTTGTCATCAAGGGGGAGCAATAATGACTCCTTCCTTCCTTAGTGTTAGTGTGGGCCTTCTCCCAGCCATTATTAAGAGGGACTATTGGAATATATTATATTCCTTCGAAGGTAATAATGTCTTTGTATTATGTCGAAAGTTTTCTACAATCTTATGTAAAAGAGTAATACATTTAACCCATAGTTATATGGTGTTGTATTTACTTGTGTAGAGTATTTATCCATGGTATTGTATTAAGAGATGTTATTTCGGAGAATTATATTATCCCACATGCAATATGTGAGAGTAATTCCTCCTCATCTCTTAGTATATAATAGGGTCAAGTAAGTCTCTACATATCATGTATTCTTGATGTAGTAGTGGTACTATTGTGACACTATTGTACATCATCTATATTCTTCAGGTTATTTGTTCTTTGCTCTCTTGTAATATTGGAGAAGACATTATGGACATAATAGAAGACTACCTTCTCGTGGATGTAACCCATTAGGATGAACCACGTATATCGGTGTTCTCTTGTTCTTTTTCTTTTCATGTTCTTATCTTTTATGATATGTTGTTGGTTTCTTGGATAGGTTAACTAGTTTATCTTGACTCTACTATTCTAACACATATTACAATGGTACTCTAGTCTTGAAGGTGTAAATCCCATTGGATCAGCAAACCCACATGCATATCGATCCAAAATTTGTTGTAGATCCAAGGGAGTAGTTGATACCACTAAAGGTTGCATATGAATGAAATGGAGCTAAGTGATGAAACCATGCCAACTATTATTAAGGATATTTTCTATGCGATGTGAACTGATGATGCTGAGAGACCTTGGTTGTAATCCCCACAATGTTTGTTTTTTCCCATTGACTGAAAACTGCATCCAAATTTCAGCAAAATCCCATAAAATGGGTCTAAGTGTGTGTAATCATTGAGCACCCAAAACCACATCACATTCACCTAAGGGCAAGGAAAACATGCCAGAGCGTAAGTTATAAACCCCAATAGAGATTCACACATTACGACACTTTCCTTTGCAAGGTAAATTTCCCCCATTGGAAATCATGACCTCAAAACTAGAGCAAGGATGGACAAAACAGTTAACCTGTTTGGCGATCCTGGGGTCAATGAAGTTATGAGTGCTATTAGAATCAATGAGTATTGTAAGAGGGAGTTTTTTGAAGAAACCTATGACCCACATTGTTTTTTGGGTGGTGACTGTGGCTAATGCATGGAGAGATATCTCTGGCTGGTCGTCTTGAGCAGGAAGGTCAATAGGAAGTTGTTGAATTCCACCCTCAGTATATACTAGATCCTAAGCATCATAAAAATTTTAGGTGCAGGTGGAGAATCCACATCCAAGAGATAGAGCTTTTTCTCGACACATCGATTTCCCCAGGTGAATTTCTCATCACAACGATAACAAATCTCTTTTTCCCTATGTTCCTGCAGACAAATGCTTGATATGAGTGGTTCTAGGAGCTAGTGGAATTGGAGTTCTTTGGGGAACCATATTTCTGATTTGAACAAAAGTGGATTTGGAGCATTTTTGACCCATGATCTTGTCCTCCACCAACTTAGCCAATCCTAGGGATTCCATCATTGTGTTGGGATTGAACATTTTAACCTCAAATCGCTTGCATCCTTTAGACAACTGATAAAACAACTCCTGTAGAATGTATCCAGCAATCTTTCTATGTAATTGGCCAGTTCTTCAAATTCTGTCTAATACTCACTCACTGTGCCAGTTTGATGAAGTTGGGTGAGTGCTCCTGTGAAGTCATGAAAATAACTAGGGCCAAATTGTTGCAAAAGTAGTTGGAAAAAATATGTCCAGTTTGGCTCTATGTGAGCCTTTATGTACCAACAAAACCATTGAAGGGCTTCATGTTCCAAATGAAAGGATGCAAGTGGGCCTTTATTGACATCAAAAGTGTTATGTAGACTAAAATATTGTTCTTCCTTGTAAATCCATCGATTCAGATCAAACCATTGAAGCGAGGAAAATCAAGCTTCGACCCACAAAAGTTGCTAGAAGAAGAGAACCCATTGTCTCCAGAAGACTCCGGTTGTCATCGATTTCTCATGGTTGAATACTGAAGATGGAGTCCGATAATTTTTTGATCCAGATATTCAAATTTGGTCTTGAGGGCAGCAATTTCTTCTTCCATTTGTCTATTTTCTCTTGGGAGGGTGACAACCATAAGCATGATTTTTTTTCAAATTATTTTTTTGTGGAAATGTGTAGAAAAAAAACACACACAGGGTTTTAGAAAAGGAAAATATTGAGTTGGGAAAAAATCGGGTGGGTAATTGGGGTTTGAATAGGATTTGGACACTTTCTAAGGGACAAAGAAACATAAAATGTGCATTTCAGAAGTGGGGTGAAAGAATGGGAAAATTTGTCAGAGAGGGACAATGAAGCAGAAATGGGAAATGAACATTGTGGAAAAATTTGAAGGCGTTCAAAGAGAATCGAAGAAGTTATGGAAAACCCTAAAAATAGACAAATGTAGAATTTCGGGCTTCAGGAAATGGAATTTGGGATAGGGTCCTCAAGGAATGAAATTATATGTAGAATGGAATTACGGGGGTTACAATGAACTTTCAAGGAAAATGGAGCTAAAACAAAGAAGATATGACCACAAATCATAAATTTATACTGAGTTTTTTTATGCTTGGTGGAGATGATCTGTGGCGGCTCTAAAAAAATGCGCTTTATCAACTAGAAATAGATATGGACCCTAGGTATGTTCGTATTCCTAAAGGTTTAGGGGATTAACTCGGCCACCAATGTTGTCTAATGACTTGCATATTAGGGCAGTACCCCTCACTCCACGACTTAGGTAAAAATGATAACCATTTTTCCACAAACGACAGCTCTTGGTTTACCTCACGAGTGGAAACTAGTCAACCAAGTAGGTGTCGTTTTCCTTTTCACTTCGTGGGTCCTCTCAATGGCTAGCTACTTCGAGGTTCATGTGGTACTCCTCATAAGGAGTTTTAGGGATGTGCCCAAGTACTTCCCATAGTTAAGCGGATAGGGTTTAGTCCTCGATCCGAATGAATAATACTGATGCAAAGAAGAAGCACTACTGCAATAATCATAGGTCTAGGAACCATGGAAAAAGAAAACAAATTGGTAGAAATTCCACCCAGTGAGACTAAGAAAGTGCTCTGAAACCAAATGCAAGGAACCTCCTGCAATAAACAATGAGAACGCTGATATAACAGAAATAATAGAGCATGGAAGAGATTTTATTGATCGCATGCCACTTCGAGGGAGAAACCTCCTTTGAGCAAGCTCAAAACAAATAATTCTTGGATGCCTTCATTAGCCTCAACACATACTTATATACTAAGTCTAATATAAACAACTATTATTCCCCATGAATGTGGGATAATTCAATATATTAACTAGACGACTTAACAACTATTACTTACTCCCCATGAATGTGGGATGATACAACATACTAATGAGACGACTTACAAAACATATGCGCCTAACAAAATAAAAAAGAGTGTTGACACTCATTCTTAACATATTCTTATATGTTGATCAAATCCCTATTTTTTGGATTATTATATCATTATTCTTTTAAGAGTTATTTTATCAAAAATGTATATCATCAAAACAAATAAAAATACTCATCTTAAAATGAACTAGAAAATCTCTTGATAATGAATTATAAAATTCAATATAAATCAATTTGATAATATATTTATATTAATTAAAAAATATTAACACTAAATACTAAATATAAATACAATTAATTAAATATATCAATATTTAAGTAACATCTACATAGATAAGTTCAATACCAAAGAAAACTTCATGAAAAATAAAAAAAATATTAATATTCAATTTTATTGGTATTTTTTATTATTTTTTCTAGTTAGTAAATTTATACATGACTATTCAATAAATAAAATAATTAAGTGTATATATATGAGCATGTCACACAAAAAAAAAATTCATGAAAAATAAAAATGATGATGATGATGATGATGATGATGGTTAACCTCCCGTGAGACCAAACTTTAGTCTATCCGACCTAAAGAAACGAATTATTTAGTTTGTTTTAAAATTGTATTTCTATGCTCAAAGAGCTTGGAGAGAAGTGTCGGGAGCTCACTATAATTTTGACAAGTTAAAAGGCTAGGAAGGTGGGTATTGCAACAAAAATTAGGGAACTAAGATCTAATGTGGGTGTACGCACGACACTCTAAGAGGAAGTGATTTTCATCCTCAATGTTCATATTCTCATATGTTTTAGGAACTTCCATTAATACTCAATTTTATTGGTATTTTTTATTATTTTTTGTAATTAGTAAATTTATACATAACTATTGAATAAATAAAATAATTAAATGTATATATATCACCACCACAAAAGAAACTTCATGAAAAATAAAAATAATATTAATACTCAATTTTATTATTTTTTATAGTTGATCAATTTATACATGACTATTCAATAAATAAAATAATTAAGTGGTGTGTCAAATTTATAACATTAATACTTAAAAACTTATTATTCTCATTGATTTGATTAACCAAATTAAATCCACATTTATAACGTAATACTTAAAAAAAATTTTTTTTTTTTTAAGTTGAGAGCTATGCTATTAAAAAAAGAAAAAGAAAATGTTGGTACATACAGAGTTACAAAAAAACCTGCTCAGGTGGAGCAGGTATGAAGTGCCAAAATGAGACTGGGCCCTCCCTCTCGGAAGGAAAATAGGTCCGTGGAACCCTCCCTCCGAGAAGGAAAATAGGCCATCGAGGTACAAATTAACAAAAAAACCCATAGTTTTGGGTAAAGGCAAAAGCCATCTAGTAAACTGTGCTGAAAGCAAGAAAACAAAAAAACGAGATAATTCCAAGATGTGTACCATGTGGCCAAGAAGACACCCGAGCATGATCCGTCTTGCATGTGGGAAGAGAGGACATGCGGCCTTGAACCATGTTGCATGTGGCTGAGCATATTTACGACCACTGATCATGGTTGTTGCAAGGGTACCTCCTCGATACAGTAGGTGTACCTCAGGGAATCTGGTTGTGCGATCTTTCCTGAGGACGTCTCCAAGATGCTAATGGAAGTGGCCATGTCTTCATCACTGGAACTATTCTTTGCCTCCATAGTCCTTACAGAAGGTGATTTGGTGGGATGGGAGAGGTTTTCCTGGTGACAACTCGGTTGGATGAGAATTTGCAAACAGGGCTGGTGGACAGTCGACATTGAGGTGGGGGGATGGCGCAAGGTGAAGGAGAAAAGGAGGTTGCTGGGACCGCATGTGAGCCAGGAGGAGCTTGAGGTGCCTCAGCTTGACGGCCATGAGGTGCAGTTGCTTGGTGAGCCGGTTCAGGTTGAGGTGGAGGTGCAAGGGCGGGAGGAACCAAGGGGTTGAAACGGAGGACCAGGTGCGTGAGGAGATTTTTGAAGATCCAGTAGTTCTGCCTACACTCTAGCGTGTGTCCTGCTACACCCAGTGCACCTAACAATTCATCCTCCCAGTCTGAAACGATTCTCTGAACTTCCGCCGGGACCAGGTCAAAGCCATTATTGCTGGCTTGAGCTGAGAGGAGTGTTTTTCCCTCTACTCATGCTATTCTACCTCGCCCCCTGCGAGAAGTACCCCTTTGTCTTTTTGCAATAATGGGAGAAGCTTAGTAGGATGAAGGCACTCATGTAAAAGATGGAGGCATGCCTGAGCAGAGCAATGGGAAGACTGGCTCGGACTAGAGGAATGCCTCTATGGTTCAGGGTGATAACGGTGGAGTAGTAGAGTGGAGAGCTAGGAGCGGAACAACAATGGGAGCCAGGCATCAGGGAGCCACAGTGTGAACCAGAGCAATGGCGGAGAGTGGATTAAACTCACGGGTCGACATCTTCCACAGTGAATGCTGCTTGTGCAAGTATTGGCAATGAGTGGGGAGATTAATGGCATCCGAACAATAATGAGACAGCTTAGTCCCGTCGACATGCAGAGAGACAACCACATTGCTTGGGGCATTTAAGGCTCTGAATGACGGCATGGAGGGAAGGTTATGCATGGGCGGGAGAGGCCACATCAGCCTCCACGCTGGCACTGATCACACCCGCATCCAAGGAATATTTAAAAACTTCTTAGAATCATTATAAAAACATTTTATTATCATTGATTTGATCAACAAAAATAAAATTTTTATTTGAGTTGCATATTTAAATATGTATACTGTTAACAAACATAGATATCAACGATTATACTTAATTTATAACATTAATTAAAAACTTGTTATTCTCATTGATTTGATTAACTAAATTAAAGCCACATTTATAACATTAATAATTAAAAACATTTTATAATCATTGATAAAAATATTTTATTATCATTGATTTGATTAACTAAAATAAAATTTGTTTATTGAGATGCTCATAAATTCTATAATATTAAATATGTATATTGGTGAACAACTGCGAGAAGTACCCCTATGTCTTCTTGGCATAATGGGAGAAGCTTAGCACGATGAAGGCGCTCTTGTAAAAGATGGAGGCACGTCTGAGCAGAGCAATGGGAAGACTAGCTCGGACTATGAGGAATGCCTCTCTTTTAGGGCGATAACGGTGGAGTAGTAGAGTGGAGAGCTAGGAGCGGAACAACAATTAGAGCCAGTTATCAAGGAGCCACAATGTGAACCAAAGCAATGGCAGGGAGCAGATTAATTTCACGGGTCAGCATCTTCCGTAGTGAATGCTGCTTGTGCGAGTATCGGCAGCCACTGAGGAGATTAATGGTGTCCAAACAATGATGAGACGACTTAGTCCCGTCGACATGCAGAGGGACAACCACGTTGCTTGGGGCATTTAAGGCTGCGAATGACAGCATGGAGGGACGGTTATGCATGGGCGGGAGAGGCTACGTCAGCCTCCACGTTGGCACTCATCACACCGGGGAATACTTAAAAACTTCTTAGAATCATTATAAAAACATTTTATTATCATTGATTTGATTAACAAAAATACATTTTTTAATTGAATTCCATATTTAAATATGTAGACTATTAACCAACATAGATATCAATGATTATACTTAATTTATAAGGTTAATTAAAAACTTGTTATTCTCATTGAATTGATTAACTAAATTAAACCCACATTTATAAGGTCAATAATTAAAAACATTTTATTATCATTGATAAAAACATTTTATTATCATTGATTTGATTAAGTGAAATAAAATTTGTTTATTGAGATGCTGATAAATTCTATAATATTAAATATGTATATTGGTGAGCAAACATAGATATCAATGATTATACGTAATTCTTTAAGTTTCCCACTTAACTCAAATACATACTATAGACATATAGACAAAAAATAAGTATCTGATGTTATCTTTGATTTGTGATTGGAGTCTGCCCAAAAAATATTGGTGTTAGATTGATTAAATAAAAGGCACGCCGTTTGACATTGAAATCGCACCTTTAATTTTAAATGAAAGTCAAATGATTTAATATATAAGCGGTGGCCTTCCATTGCAAATAATGAAAAAAGCCTAAGTCATTTTTTTTGTTTTAATTGAAAGTAAATTGATTAATGGTATTTTTAATTGAATGAAAATTGATTAATTGCAACTAATATAGCACCCGGATCTGCACAATTGATTAAATATACAAGAAGAAGAGGCTGAAGTCTAGATAAGCTCTGTGTATACTGCATGATGTGAGAAAATTCATAAACAAACTGCATAACGTCAAAATATTTTTTCATCTGTGTGATGTCTCCTAATAGTTTGGAGAAATGACGCCATTGCCGGGATAAAGGGGATCTAAGAGTTGCATTGCAATTGATGGATCACCCTTTGACTTTGATGAATGATGAATTTATGGGTCATGAACGTGGAACTCTGAGAGATCTGGATTTATTTGATCATAAGATTTGTGTGGCCATAAGAGTAGGATTCGGTTCAGAATATCTTCTATAGTCTGATTTTCTGAATCCTGCTTACGTCAATGGAAGCTTCTTGTGGATTTATATGGGCATAAGAATAGGGTTTCAGCCCAGAGTATCGTATCTAGGGCTGGTCTCTGAGTCGTCCTTACATAGTCCTTCAAAGCTTCTTTATCGAATGGCTATGGCTGTTCAGTATCCTCCAAAATTTATTCTCTGAATTCGATAAAGGGAAGGAACTCGGCAATAATCTTCTGGAAAGGAGCAAAATATTCTCACTTAATCGGTTGCCATGGCCAGGTCGAGGGTGTCGAACTTCGAATGGGAGATAACCGTTCTCGAATGGGAGATCGGGTCTTTCGAGCTCAGCCCTCCGGCTCCCGAACGCTTTCATAATCGGTTGTTTGATAAAATCCTCCGAGTCTTCGATGGCTTGAAATCGGGCCTCGCTCCACCTTTCAAGAAGATCTGGCGACTTGTAGCAGATGACCCAGCGAGAATTATGCATTCTTTGAAGGTGGGAATAGCACTTGTTCTGGTTTCCCTCTTCTATTTCATGAATCCATTGTTTGACAGCTCGGGGGGAATGGCTACCTGGGCCATCATGACAGTTGTGGTTATCTTCGAGTTCACTGCAGGTATTCACGAAACCTTCATCCATGCTAATACCATCCTATGTATTCATTTTCAATATACTGTGCAGTGTACAATAGTATTACTCCATTAATATTTGTAGTAGACTCAGTAAGAGAAGATGATTTGAAGCTACAGTACTGTATATTGATGCAGGAGCAACCTTGAGCAAGGGATTAAACAGAATGTTCGCAACGTTCTTGGGAGGGCTGTTTGCTGTTGCGGTAACCTATACTGCACGTCTGGCTCCACACAGAGCCCAACCATTTCTAATTGGTGCCTCTGTGTTTTTATTAAGTGAGTGCAATATTTCTATTTTTATCTACAAAGAATATAGAGGATTCAATTGAGTAGTAAATATTTAATCACGTTTGTGGCCATTCGATCTGACGTACAGGTACTCTCGCGACATTTGCACGGCTTTCCCCCAAAATCAAAGCCAGATATGATTATGGATTTATGATCTTCATTCTCACCTTCAGTTTCATTGCAATCTGTGGATATCGCGATGAGAAATTATTTGAATACGCTTATCAACGGATGGAGACAATACTCACGGGATGCGGCATATGTATTCTGATTAGTTTACTCATCTATCCAATATGGGCCGGAGAAGAACTTCACAAATTGATCATATACAACCTGGAAGGGCTTGCGGGATCTCTTGATGGTAAAGCAAATATTATTGAGAAAGCTGTATCAGTTTTATGTGTTTTGAATTTTGGTTTAACAATTAGGTTTTTCCACTACCGTTGTTAACATTTTTTGTGGGCTTGTGCTTTGTTATGTTGCTTCCACTACCATTGGATTTGGAATCCATTCTACCGTAATAGCTTTTCTCTTGATTCTGCTAAGAATTCTTTTTTTCACTTTGCAGGGTGCGTCACAGAATATTTCAAGGAATCCACACATGACGACGGTGACAACGATGCAGATGTCACCAAAGGTTACAAATGTGCACTAAATTCAAAAGCTAGGGAAGAAGCTTTGGTACGCAGTAAATTATTATTTATTCACTTTGTTGTGATAATAAATATGGTCAATGCAAATGTTGAATTGCTAAACAATCTGACCATATCAGAATTGCATAAGTTGAATTGCTAAACAATCTGACCATACCAGAATTGCATGATAATACTTGTCTCATATCTACCATGAAATATTGTAGAAACAGTGATTTTAGCTAAAAAAAATCGCTATAAGAAGTCATTGACACTTTGTCTGAGCTGACTTAATTGCTTCTTGTATATCTTTGGCAGGCAAACTTTGCTAGATGGGAGTTCCCAGTACACGGGCAATTTGGATTCAGATATCCTTGGATGAAATACGTCAAAATTGGAGCAAGTATGCGTTATTGTGCATATAGCGTAGAGGCTCTGAATGGCTGCCTGAACTCTGAGATTCAGGTATGCTTGCTTGAAATTAAAACTAAGAACATGAAGCCGAATGGTGTTAAATTTTTCAAACACGGCTCAACTAGTGCTGATAAATTACTTGAATCCAGGCACCTTATTTCTTGCGAGAGCACCTTAAAACACCATGCATGAATATCGTAGCCGAATCATCCAAGGTTATATTAGCTCTAGCTGACAGCATCAAAACCATGACACGAATCACCAGTATCGATCACATGAGCGATGGTTTGAACAGAGCGGTGGAGGAATTACAGAATTGCTTGACGTCCCAACCAGAGCTGTTTATAGACAGTAAAATGTGGGAGGTTGTGGACGAAACCCCGCAACAAAAAATTATCAACTTGAAAGCTACTTCACCTTCTGAATCTAAAAGCCCACTTGAAGTTTTGGAAATCAAGAAGGCTGATTGTAGGGCAGGTGAAGCAATCAAGAAACCCAATAACAAAACCTGGCCACATGGAGAGATTCCTGTAACGACGGAGGATTATGGTGTAGCCGGAAAAAACAAAGAAAAAAGGTATGAAACAATCCAGGGTGTGGCATTCATGGACATTCTTCCTCTTGCAACAGTTGCATGCCTTCTCACAGAGATTGTAGCAAGGCTCGCGACTCTGATTGTGGCCGTAGACGAGTTGGGAGAGCGTGCAAATTTCACAGCTATTTTAGACGATAAACCAATCGTTGATAAAAATTATGCTCCATCTGAAATTCCACCCACCAACCAGTCACCGCCTCTGGTACCGCCCATACAGAATCCACCTATTGTTACACCAGCTGCACATCAATAGCCACTTGAATAGCTGGTCACGAAGATTATCAATTGTTTTAGGAAGTGTAAAGGAATGTAGATACGAGAAACAAACTAATTCCGATTTTGATTTTGGAAAATAAAATTTGAGAATATTTATTTTAATATCTCACCGGGAAATCATTGTATTCATATAAATAAATTAAATTATAATAATGTTTTCTCCGCAGCTGTCCAATACACCTGGAATCTTTAGAGATGAATAAAGAAATGTTAGCAAACTATTTGTTGACGCTTGTAGTGTGAGTTGATCATATTAGAGGAAATTTCAGGTCTAAAATGGGCTTTATAAAAAACTATGTCATAGATGAGCTGGATTGAGTTGAATTTTTAAATCAATAGAATTTCAATATCTTTCCTCAATCATTATGGTTGAGTTGGACACATAATACTTATGTGTCATATTTTTATTTGACAATAGCTAACTCCATATCAACCTCACCTTGGTTAAGTTCTTGAAAAGATCACCTAGAAATAAGATAAATAAACTTTAACTAAAGAATATTTTATTTGATCACTACTTCCAACTCCTCTAAAACATAACATTGTCATTAATTAAAATTGTAGTGGAAGCATTTTGAAATACCAAAAACATTTATTAATCATTTTTTTTAAAAGAAAACTAAATAATATTTAATTTTAAATAGACTTATCTTGAAATACTAAATAAAAAATATTTAATTTTTTAATATTATTAAATAATATTAAAAAATTAAATATATTTAATTATTACATCCAAAAATAATAAAACATTTAAATACTAACAAAATAAAAAATAAAAACTATTTTTAATGTTACTAAAATGTAATAAAATTTTATTTTACTTTTTTTTTCTCTTATCTACCTACCTATTAAACCACAAATTTTTTTATATTAATATAAAAAATAATATGAATATACATAGTTTATTGTTTATTTATTTTATGTGATGTAATATTTTTTATATGAATTAATATAAAATTTATATTAAAAAATAATATTGATTTTTTTTAATACTATTATAATTATATTTTCATTATAAATGAATATATTTGAGTTTTACATTTATTAAATATATAAAAACTAATGGTCATCTGATTTAAAATAATAATAATATAAAATTCAAAATTTTCCTATAATTTATTATGTGTGCATAAGAATCTAAATATTTCATTAATATTTTTAATCAATATCTCTTAACTTTACATTAACTCAATATAGTTGTCAACTACCATTAATGAGATGATTTAGGTTGACTTTCATTAGATTTTCATTAGATTTAATTTGACATAGCATATTTGTAGTGTGATGTGGTTGTTTTTATTATTTTTCTTACGAAGTGACCCTTATCGTTATGAAAGGTTTGAGGGGATCTATGATTATATCTAATTAATTACATGTGAATGTTGTTGGCGTGGTCTTGATTTGTTTTGATTAGTCTTGATGGGATCTTTCTTAGTTATCGAAACCATGAGTAGACAAACAATAGATTCCATTGGACTTGTGACATCATACTACAATTGCCCATGGCCTTATGACCACCTTCTACGACAATTTCAAA
The DNA here is from genome assembly GCA_001517045.1 of Pseudotsuga menziesii. Taxonomy (NCBI): domain Eukaryota; kingdom Viridiplantae; phylum Streptophyta; class Pinopsida; order Pinales; family Pinaceae; genus Pseudotsuga; species Pseudotsuga menziesii. The sequence goes on from LPNX011207046.1 coordinate 97,949, forward strand.
CATTGAAGTCCCTCGAATGTGAGACTATGGGTAGTGTGCCCGCATAAGCCGTGTCCAAACAATCTTGGAAGAGTTTATGATTTTTATATCCCGACCACAAATTCACCAAGTGTCCATAAAGGGCTCAACGAGGTGAGTTGCAACTCATTATGAAATGATAGCTTGACCTCATATCGATAGACCATTCTTTTCATTGGAGTCTCTAGAGATCAAGTTTGGAGCTTTTGGTAATTTTGGATGCTCTAACTCAAATATCATATGAGAGGGGAAATTAAGAGGTAAAGGAGATCGAAAAGAGGAGCTAAGGAAATATCTAAAGAAAGACCACCCAAGTTCCAATGCCATTACCTATTCCCATTATTTATTTAAGATGGAAGAGAAAGTTAATATCAAGCCATACCAAGGTATGATCGATGCTTTAAAGTTGAATTATTGGTTTCAGCATTTATAGGTCTATTTTAGTATCCATCAAATAGATGAGGAGAAGAAAATTTAATTCTCTCGACTAAAATTAGAAGGTCATGCATTAAGCTAGTGGGAAAGCCACACGGAAGAACCCAGGCTAGATTTTGATCATCTAGTAACTAAGTGAGAGGATTTAAAAACCCCCATTAAGTCCTACTACTGCCTTACAATTGTTGCAAGAACCCTCTACACATTGTTTTAAGTAATGTGTCTTCCGATCTTGCCTCGAACACATCATGCTATGGATGAAATCTTTGGATGACATTAGAGGTATTGTACTTGAGCATTCCTGCACATGGTTAGGATGCAAAAAATGACGTATATGTGCAAATGTATGATAATATAGATCAAACTCCATGTGGTATCTACAACAACAAGTGTTCGAATGGTATTGATTCTAACATACCAAGGCTTGCATTTTTCAAAAGATATTTTCCTGAGCTTTAGTTCTACATGGGAAAATTTAAACATCTCGAACAATTAAGTTTGTGTCATGTCAAGATAATTTTTAACAAGAGGTTCATTGTTCATAGAACCCCTACACTGTTTTAATAAATCCTTTGTGTTAGAAGAAGGCCTAGTGTTATTGTGCTCAGAACGTGTGCACTAGTCCCTTCACTGCTTTGACTAACTTCATGTCTTTGCGGGGAAACCTACCACTAAATTCCTACAATGTTTCCATTTGTCCCTCTACATCAAGGGTGTCTCTTCTTACTGAATATTTTTTAAGTGTCTTTGGATGTAAAGGCACAATTTGTGATGTGTATTTAAGTAAATGACGTTTCCTTGTGGATATACATACAATTGATTCATCGAATACACGGCGAGCCACATTACGAGTTTTTTTACCAATCGATGTGAATGCAGCAGCAACAGATTTAACAATGTGATTACTTGATTCAATATTATTCAATGTTATTATGCCTAACTTTCTTCTAACAGTTGCCATATTTCTAGATTTAAGCAAAGCTAAAAACAATTGGCATTTACTAGCTTTGGATTTGTTATCAAAATATTGTTTCATTATTTGAGAAAAATGATGAAGGATAGTGCGTTCAGCCACCTTACCTTCCATGGAAGTCAATTAACTCTCATCCACTTGTATGCGCTCAAGGGTTCTCTTTCATTTTGATGTAAGATTTCTTGTCGTCGTGAAATGATGGAGTGACGTTTACATCCACTACATGCTAACAACTTCGATTATGAGATTGAACCACCTCGCATGGTTTTTGCGAAGTCACATTTGCATCGAGAATAACATAATTATTGAACTCTTCACAAGATTGTCTGCTTAATAATGGACCAAGAATATCATCTCCCCTATAACCTACTTCCTTTAATGTTGCATTATCTTACTCAGCCTCGACATCAGTTATCTATTGAGCGAGAATGGGAACTATTTGTTCATCTAATGAAAGTCGATGATTTCTTGAATCTTCCTTCTTCTTTTCTTTTTTATTTTCAGCTTCTTCCGATGTAAGCACCTTCCTTGCTGACTTTCTACCTCTATTACATACATTCCCCATTGAAATCCACCCAAACATGTACAAAACCTATGGATTTGTGTAACAAATGATTAAATTGCAAGTTGGATAGTTCTCTATGCGTGGGTTCAGAAGAATTGTCTTTTTCTACAGTAAACCTGTCCCACAGCACGCAACCCAACATTTTTTATATAACACATATTGCATATGCGATATAGCGCATGTTCGTTTTATCGCATATGCGATATGGATACACTTCCTTTTACTTAACGGGAAGTTTGTATTACATGATTGCTAAATCACACATTTGATTTTGTGCATATCAAATATTTAAACTTGATAACCTTATTATGGAACCCATAACAATGGTTAAGACATCCAGACCTATCCTTGGACCATGGTAGTGTCTTTAGAACTATCTCTTGTCTGGAAATATTCATAATGGTTCCTATATGACCATGGTCAACGCCTCCTGAACAATATTTCATGCATAAAAAAGTCTAATGGCACATATATCACATATTAAGGCTAAATATCTGCTTTAAAGGGCATGTGTAGTGGTTTAAGACTTTTTTCTATTACACTATTGTCCCATTACCATGGTTAAGACCCTAAGACCCATCCTTAGTGCATAAATCCTCATAATGACACCCATATCCCACTAAAGGCCAAATATTCCATCTATAAGCCATGTGTGTTGATTTAGGGACTTATTGTCTTCTCTTCCATGACTATGGTTAGTGTCCAGAGACCCATCCCTCCCATCCAAAAACCTCTAATGGAACCCTTATCCCATTATAATACCATTTAGACTCCCAATATTCCATCTAGATGGTCTATGGGGTGGCTCATGGCCCAACATTACATTGGTTAAGGGGGGGAGGAGTCCAAGGAGGGAGAGGAAGGTGTAGAGGGAATCATGGGAGGGAGGGCTGAGTAGGGAAAATATATGGGGGGGATGAAGGGAGGAGAAATATAAGGGGAAGGGAGGGATGGGTAGGGGAGAGATATGAGAGGGGGCTGGAGGGATGACAAATATAAAGGGAAGGGATTTGTGGGAGGGGAATAAATATAAGTTTGAGGGAGGGCCCTGGGGTCTTAGACATTGTCAAGGGATGAAACATCTACTTTAGGCCCTAAATGAAGCTTCTAGGCATTTAGGACCACTAATAATACCTTAAACCACCATATGTTACCTCTTGAGGCCATTATTAGCTTTATGTGTGGGCATTGACACCATTAGGTTGTTTTAATCAATAATGATGGGTTTAGATACCTTTGACATGGTTGTGTCTTGGACATTGTTAAGGTAGGAAACCTGTGCCTTGTACCATAAAGAAAACTTCTTAGAATATAGTTTTAAGAATGAAATTTGATCCACCATACATGACCTCATGAGCATATCCCGAACATAGTTGTGGGAGAAAACCTAAGTCGTTTTCGAGCACAATGTATACATATTGGAGCCTCAACATAGTCGAGAGATGACACCATGGCCTTAGGCCCTAAAAGATGCTTTTGTGTGTCCACACACAAAAATAATGCTTCAAAACAACATAAATGATCTCGCAATCCTTATCCTCATAGTGGATGTGTTGGTACCATTAGGAATAATTTAGAGCTAGATATGAGTTTTGAGCCTTAGAGAAAGGTTAGGAAATAAAACTCAATCATTAAGTCTAAAAATCATATTCTATGTCTTAAGCGCCATGAACAAGCACCATAGACAAGCGCCTTGAACCTCCAATAATATGACCTCATTATCCACAACCATTCACAAATTTTAGGCTAAGCATCATCCTTTTGCCACATTAAACCACTTTGGAGGGGCCAATAAATACCATGATATTTTATTTTTCGATGGGGTTTCTCCCAAAGACTATCCACTAACTTGGTATTTACTTGTTTTTACTCTCATACCAAGCTAGTTAAGCAAAAACGCATATGCGATATGAATCACATATGCGATATGAATAACCCTAAAACCCATATGCGTTATAACGCATATGCATGTTTTTAAAATATAAAAACTTGTCAAGAATAAGGAACTTGGCACTATGTTCGGAAATAGCTTCGGACTATCAAACCTATCAGCTAGGACAAATAAACCAGGGCTATTGCCTCTCTTTTAGAACTCTATCAATATGCTCAGTTTTGATGGCATGTTTTGCTTTGACAAACACAATATTTTTTTATTTAAATTTAGAATATTGTAGAGTAGGATCTTACGATTCAAAATATGTAATTTTTTCCTTCAAATGTATGTTTTAATTAATTATTATTATTTTTCTAAATGGCACATGTTAGTTTTCGAAAATAGATACATCAATTGTTTTCTATATAACTTTTGATTGCCTTCACCATTTCCCAAGAAAACTATATGGTGCACTACAAGAGAGAAATATCTACAATATTATATATAGAAATCAAGGATTTCATTAATTTTTGCCTCTAAAGTGTTGCACCCGCACATAACGTTTTCATTTTAAGCTTTTCTAACTTCAATAATTAATAAAAAAATAATAATTCATGAAAAATTCTGAAGAAATAGTGTTGCACTAGGCCCATATGTCCTTTATATAACTGGAAGATTTTATCCAAAATTGACATCATTTACCTCACATATTGTTGCACCCGCACAAACATATATGTTATGATGTGCTGAAAATTTGAAAACCCAATTTCACGGAAACTAATTTTATAATCATTTACACACATTTTTTCTACATAAATGTTATATATTATGAAAGATGATTCAATTACCTATCTTTTGTTTTTTTACTTCATCTTCAAATACGTTAGGGAAGTACCCCTAATTCTCACCTAAAGTGAGAGGTTCTAGGTTTTTCCATTATTATGTGGCATCTAAAGTGTCTTTAAAGGAGTCCATGATTGTGCATCAACCCTTTTACAAGCGTTAAATAATCAAGTTCGCTTGTCGATCTTTTCCCATTTTGGGAGTCTGAAAAGAGTTTAAAGATAACTCCAAGGGGGTTCTTTTTTCGTAAATGTTTTGCGATCCTGAAAAGGCGATAAAAGTGTACTCACAAGCTTTTTCATATTTGATAAGGATCATTAAAATGTCAAAAGGAAATCTTCCATAGCCAATTGTCATTAAATTTTATCTCCAATCTCCACAATAAGTGTTAGAACCTAGTTTAACTCAAATCATTAATGAAATATGACCAAACTAGTAATAAGTAATTTAAAATAATGAAATAAAATATTAAAATATTTCATTCCAAATGAATAAAAGGGGTAAAAAGTGAAAAAAATTACCATTGTGCTTTTACCAATTTGGTGTGAGTGAAAAAGCCCTTACTGGTTCAATATTGCAGTGGATAGTTCGAGCGAATCAGACAATCATTCCTCATTTCGATAGGTCCAAGTAAACACTCTCTCCTTGCTCTTTATTTTTATGGTTTAGATTTAAGTTTTCATGTTAAATTTTATTTTCTTTGGTGTTGTTTTTGAAGGTTAAATGTGTGATTGCAGTGCCACACTTCTCCCTTTCGTAGAGTGCATTAACTAGAGGTGATGCAAATCCCAAAAGGGGAGAGTGCAGTGTCAACACACTCTATGTATAAATGGGGTAATCAGTGGCGAAGCGACCCAAAAATTATAAATTTGAGCAAATGATTAGGGTTTTCTATATAAATTTCTTCTAATACATTTTCTAATTGCTTTTCATGTATATTTTATTAAGGAAATGGGGCAATAAAATGATAGAGAGAATGAATTAGAGGATTCTCAAGTGGCCAATGATCCTAACAATATTCTATCCTTGAGAGAATGTGGGATTGCAAAGTTATTTCTAGCTCTAGGAATGAGAGCCCAAATCTATCTTTTAGACCATTTGATTTGAATTTGGGACCCCGAGCAGTAATATTTCTAATTTGGACCCATATTCTTAATTTGGAGGTAGAGGACATTTATTTCCTTACAGTTATTTTGAGATGAGGAGCTCACGTTTCACTTTTTGGACCTAGAGGTGGTGATATGACCATTGAGTCTGTGATTCAACAATATTTCTTTCATGGGATCCGAATTCTAGGTGGGAAAATACTCATCAAACATGTACTATATATTCCTTTGAGGTATATTTTGTTTTCCACTGAAAGGGTAGCAGGTAGTAGGGTCCACCATAAAGATACAATGGCTCATATGCTCTATTCAATAGAGTGCATGGATCCTAATGTGTTTAGCTGGTGTGGGGGTATTTTGGGAAACATGAAAGGAAAAATAACAAAATATAGAAGAGGAGAGCTAAACAAAATTTGGCTATGGGTCGATCTTAGCATCCTTCTTCCTAGATCATGTTCCTCTTTTACATCGGCAGGTAGCGATCAATGACCTTGAGCCACGAGATCCACGTATGTTGAGGTGGGTTGAGGTGATGGCTCATCATGGTGGTGGTGGACAGATAATTACCTATGGGCCTACATTTTTCAGATGGTTACGTATTCAACTACTCATGGTCGAGAACTATGGGGTGAATCCATGGACCTGGGTAACACTTTTTGGCAAGCGCTTTTAGGCAAAAACAAAAAAACGTACCTCGGTCGAGGGTTTAACAAGCCCTCGACCGAGGTTTTAATATCTCGACCGAGGTTTTATCAAGCCCTCGACCGAGGTTTTTTTCAGCCCTCGGCCGAGGTATTTATTAACCCTCGGTCGAGGTATTAAAACCTCGACCGAGGGTTAATAAATACCTTGGTCGAGGTATTAACTCGGTCGAGGTATGGACTCGATCGAGATGCTTATGTCTAAAAAATTATAAAAAGAGGCCACAGGGGGGAAGAAGGGAATAGTTCTATAATAGGCAAATGCATGGGATATGAAAACATGTGTTTAGCTAAAAAATACCTATAGCTTATATGAAGGGGCTTAATAATCTT
>LPNX011207065.1:0-28833 GCA_001517045.1 Pseudotsuga menziesii
ACTAAAAAATTGAAAAACACCTAGGGGGACTTAGACATGTTCATATGACTCAAAAATGATGTCTAGCATGTTTATAAATTGACACATAGACTCTAATAACCCCCATAGGCCTAAATGCCAAGCCGACCACCCCAACTTTGGAGGTATGGAGTGAAAAACTCAGAAATTATCAGTCGTTTATTCAACAACCAATAATAACCAAGGGAGAAAACACCCTGGGCTGATCGGATTGACAAATGAAGTCTAAGAGACCGAGTCTTTTACAGACACTATCATGCTAGAACATTTATTACAATTCCCCCATGGGGTATGAACATGTGATATGATACAACAAGCACTTCCTAGAAGTACTTCCAAAGGTCTTTTTGAAGTCCAAACAAGTTAACCCTGTCCGGTTCACTAGGATCACTTGATAAAAACCACTAAGTACAACTTAGGTGGTAACAGCAGGCAGACTGTTAACTAAAGTTTGCCCAAAAGAATTCACAGGAGCAGTAATTCACCTTGCCATGCAGGTCGCAGAAGGTGAACAATTTAATTGGTGTTTGTTTTTATTAAATATTTTTCTTGCAAATTGTTTGGGAGTGCAGGATGAGCCAAACCACCCCTTCCACTTCTCATGGCTGCTTATATTATGTGCATTCGTCGGGTGGAGAGAGCTGCCCCATACCCAGTTCCTACAGCTACGAGGCGGAGAGTGAAGAGGTGCACGATATGCAAACTTATGGGAAAGCAACAGTCCAGCCAAGAAAAAGATCAATATGATAGTATTCTATGAATACTATAAGCTGTTGAAGAGAGTCATCCATGAGACATCGCGGATCAAAACAGAGTTTGTTGACATGTATCACAATCGGCTTGATTTCATTGTGGACAGGCATACAATCTATCTGAGGCCAAAAGGGTTTAGAAAGGATGACTGGGCTATTGGATTGTTCAGGATGATAGCACAGGATGTAGAAGATGTCATCAAAGACTTTGATGAAGAGTGGAAGAAGGAATTAGAAGATGCCACAATAGGAATTGTACTAGCAGATACCGCACCGATAGATCCATTAGACAAAGGAAAATGTAAGGTGGGTATCAAGAGGAAAGATGCAGTAGAAGGGCCACCAGCAGCACAAAAGAAGAAAAAGGTCAAATTCTCAATGCTAGCTACAGAGACCACACTAACAAAGGATGATTATGATCTCATCGCAACGAGATTGCAGGAGAAGATGTGAGACTCATTTCAGGTGCTGCAAACATCGCAAGACAAGCTGCAGAGCACGATAGATAAGAAGCTTCTGGAGTTGAAAGCACTAAATGAGAAGAATGCCATGATGCAGATTCAGCTAGTCAAGGAAACAGCATGAGAAATCTCACAACCATTTATTTCTCGCGAGGAAGTCTTTGCAAAGGATCACACCAATACAGTGCTGATACCGCTAGGGAGCCTCCAATTCCCTGATTCGATGATTGATGTGCAGATACAGGTTGGGAAACCTGTTGAGGTTAATCTGGCACAATTCCCCATTGATCAACTACAGATGATCCAGCAGCAGATAGCCGCAGAGCTCAGAGATAGAGAGCTTGTGACTTATAACCAGAACACTCAGTTGATCCAACAGAATGCAGAGCTCACCACAGGCTTTCAGACAAAGGCGGTGGAGTTAAGACAATATGGCGGTGGAGTTAAGACAATATGAAGAAAGATAACAGGATCTAAGTCAGGTCCTGCAGAACATCACATCAGAGTTACCCCAATGTAACATAGAGCCTGCCTTGCCTCTAACGTAGAAAGTAAGAAGAATTGTAGATAGAGCAAAGGCTCTGGAAGAGACAATGGTCAATATGGAGGAAGACCACAAGGTGCAGATTGCTGAGCTTGAGGCTCGAGCACCAGGCACACCTGACGCAGACAAGGAATCAAGGGCACATTCCTTTAGAATCACTTCAAAGAAGATGAAGTGTCGCATAGATGATGCAGGGTCATTGCTAGCTAATGCAATGAAGTCATGGTCGGAACTAGAAGAGCTCCCAGATAGACTGGATTTGCAATAGAGCATCCAAAACATAGAGAATGCAACAGCAGAAATAAAAAAAGAATTCAAGAACTTAGGAGCTCTTGCAAAGATGAAGAAGATGACAGAGATGAACCGTTTGCAACAGGAAGCACAGAGGTTGTGAGAAAAAGAGATACAATTCAATAATATGCTTCAACTGTATCAGGAACAAATCGCAGAGCTGGTCGATGCGGTTGAGAAGAAGGTTAAGGAGTTCACTGCAAGCAAGAGTGTAATTGATAGCACATAAGACCCCATGATTAGTCAAGTTATGCTTGTAGTGGCACAAGACTGTGTCAAAGATATGGACAAAGATGTCGCAGGACTTAAGGAGAGACTCGTAAGAACTTCGCAGGAAGCCAAGGAGAAGCTACAGAAAAAGAAACCAGTTGTCAGTGGCTCGAGGATGAGCCACAAGTAAGTGTTATGGGACTGTTGGAGCAGGGCTCCACAGCTATAGGAAAAGCTGCTATTTTTGGTAAAATATGGAGAATTTTTGGAGGAAAGACAGTTTTGGCAATGCCAATAAGCTAGCGATGTGATAAGGGTACGACGCCATAGCGCATTTACCGCCGTGGATCGCGGGCCGGAAATCACGGCAGTCGAAACAAAGAAGTTAAAGGAAATAGTACTTGAAGCGGCCGAGAAGAGAGCTCAACCACTACATTTAAGGCAGCGGCGATGACAGGAGGGCTCAGCTACCCTCATAAATGCAGAAGGAGCAACAGGACAAGGTATTAAAGATAAAGGATAGAAGGGGAGCGATCGAGGAAGCGACGCCCATACCCGTGATCAGCGCCGAAAATCACGGAAGACTGCAAGAAGTTGCGGTGTGACCAGTAAGTGGCGGTTCAAAGTACAAATAGGCTGACTGTCACAGTTAGGGTTTTGGGTTACTCTTGGGATAGGCCCATAGTTTTTTATCGTGGTGAGACCTTTGAGCCACCTATTTAAGCATGTATTTTGTATTATGAAAGGTTCGTTGGTTGTGTTGTGACTAGTTGTCGTCAGTAATGTGAGACATTGAGGAAGAGTCGAGCTCTGGTTCTGTCGTTAAGTCTGTAGTTATCTTACTGTAACCAGTGGCTGACTCCTTGAGCATGAATGTAACAATTTGCAGGGATTGAGAGAGAGAGGAAGGGTATATTGTAGGAAGAAAGCATTATAGGAAGAGAGGAGATCTAAGAGAAGGGCTCCCAGCTGTGTGGGTGGAGTTTCCCAGAAGATCTCATGCTGCATAAGAGGTTGCAGTGGAACTATGTTTACTCTCTCAAGATATAATATAAACATAGTTCCTGTGGACGTAGCTTCCCCCCTGGAAGTGAACCACATAACATCCGTGTGTTGTGCGATTGTTTCACGTGATTGTGCTCTACTTATTTTCTATCTGTTATCCGTTACATGAACTTTGCTTATCATTTAATGAATGTATGTATGTTATCCTTCAGTTTACAGTAACATAGAAGGTTAAATGTGAGTTGAATGTGTCGAGTATTCTATATATGAGTTTATCAATGCTTGATTTATGACAACTAACAGCTACAGTGTTAAGTGACTTATGTATATTTAGTTCAGCGAGTTGAGCGTAATTGATGTTCAGCGTGTTAAACTGTAGGAGCTTAAGTGAAGTTGTTTAACACCCTAATGAAGGTTAACTGAGCTATTATACCCAGGGAGGAAGCCTCTGGACCTTGAAGAGTTGATGAGCATATTGAGTCTTATTGTAGGAAATATCGCAGCGCAGAAAGATTCATCGCACTGTCGGGGGAGCTGCGGTGTGAGATATCGTAGGTTAAGAGTTGAGCAGAAGAGAAATTATGTGCATTGTCCTAGAAGATGCGATGCGATAAGAGTCAGTCCCATAGCAGAGTCAGCTAGGAAGAGAGAAACAGCCCTTACTGAAAGATTTAGCTGGTTAATTAGATTCAAGAGGACATAGGATGCTACAGAACCTGGTTGAGGAAGCCTGATTCTTCAACCACCCCATCTAGGATCACTTCAGGTGAGACTTCAGGCCCTTTTGCGGTCTATTGCCGAAAGGGCCAGTGAGCTAGGGGTTTTGTTGGTACAATAAAGTAAACTTGGGTCTGCCCAATAAGCCCAACAGGCTGTCACCTTGTTCTTGACTCCTCTGTTTAGGCTCAACTCCTAACGAAGACAAGGGGGGTACACTCTATTAAGTTACTAAGGAAAAATTATTCAGTATGATGATGGTATTAAAGAGTATGTTTTTTACGATTTTTGACTTAACAATTCTAAAAAACAAATAACCATATAAGATGATCACAAGTAAGCATGAAATGAAACATCGCATAAAGATTGAAAGAAATAAATAGTTGACCAGTGCCAAAAATGGAGTCGAAAATATTTTAAGAGTGCTTGCAAGTGCTGAAATAAATGTTGTGCAATTGTATCTTGGTTAATTTTAAATTAATTTGAAGATGAGTAATTTAACTTAGGCGAGGGGACTCCATTCAATACCTAGGGGGGTATTGAATGGAGTCTCTGAGGCTGTTGTTCATAATGCACCTGAAGGTGTAACAGATATCAGTGCCCCAAGGTCACTTTCCAGGAGTTCCCGCTTCCTTTGGGTAGTTTGCCACCGTAATGGTTAGATCGAGGCATTGGGTTTTCACCTGATGGTTTGTCAATTTGGGAGAGTGAATCCGAATTATTCTAGTCACTCAAGTGCTTTTGATGTAGCTCGACTGATTGAACAAACCACAACCAAGTACAGAGCATACACACTGGAGTCTTCGTTATTTTTAGTTAATTTTAAGATAGGTGTTCTTGTTAAAAAGAAAACCCTCCAGGAACCTCTTTCGATCCAAGTGGATCTCAATCGGGGAATCAAGGAGGGGTTAATTTTATTATAGCTAATGAAACAATTGATGAAAAGGAATCAAATATACACCATGTTTGTTTTCTAATTAGTCCTACCACGCATCTCTTTCCCCTTGCGGGTCAATCGGGAAGTTGTGGGGTAAGTAGTATGATTACTTTTGAAATTAAAATATGAAATAATAAAAAATGTTATCAAATTATACAATCTTGCATAACAAGACTAAGCTAGAGCAAAAAACGGGGAAAAAAGCAAAAAGGGCGAAATGGACGCGGATCCCCCCTGGGGTATGGGGAGTGGGCTCGGAAGAGCCTACTCAAAATGATTATTATTATTATCATTAGTTACAATATCAGAAAACTAAATTATGCACTTTGGTCCATGTTATCTAGGATCCAAAGGCTTACAACAAGCTTGTAACAAGCTAAACTAAAATCACAGCGGTGGGGGAAGCCTCCAGGAAGCTCTGGTTTGCCCAAGAGTCAGAAAATGGGTAGAGTCTCCTTATCTTTTTTGTTAAACCTGATAAAAAAACAGCGAGCAATTAAAATCAAATGTGCCCAAAAACACTTTAAAGGTGTTTTGGTTTACCAAGCTAGTTACCGAAAAAAACTAAGTAAACAATTGTTAAAAGGGGATAATCTAGTTTTACAAAAAGGAACCAAGGAAAGCAAGATTTCCTTGGGATATTCACTTGCTATTTGGGAAGCCAATGAGATATGCACTTTTCTTGCAGAATTTAAATCTTTAAATAACAAAAAAGGAAACTACCTTATGAGAAAGCTTTAGATCTATGATTAGGCTACTTGCAAAAAGGGAAATTCCTACACCTAGATCTGTCTTTATGAAATGATATTCTTTATGAAATTACAGATCTAAGCAGCAAGACTCTAATGAACTAGATCTAACAATAAATATTCAATTCTTGGAACTAGATCTGATCATAAGAGGAAGAAGCAGGTAACCGAAAGATTGATTTTTTAAAGAAAGGAGGAAAAGAGGAGAGAAGGTCGGCTCGTTGCTTGAATGGAACAAGCTGAAAGGAGGCCCTTTTGTGCAGCACTGAGGGACATAGTCTTGAGCTTATTTGATAAGGAATGGTGTCAATATTTATCCACACCTTCATCCAATCGGGAACCTGCAACTAAATAACACAAGCCTGCACAACACCTCGTGAGATCTGGATATATATGTATAAAGCAACAAGAATGACAGATCATGCAAAAATAATCTTATTTAAGCATATAACTGAAATTATTGAGCATACATAATATGGATAAACAAGAACAAGTAATCTAACTTTCCTAGTTTACACCCTTGATTCAACCGAATCCTTGAACCCAGAAAACAAAAGCAGCACCGAAATTGGAAAGAAATTGCAATTACCACATTAGCATCATGACGCTGGGAATCCACACAAACACATGCACTACACGGTATAGCCTCCAAATATTCTTGATTCACAATAAAAAATATAGTAGTATTACAATGCCAACAGCTCCTCAATCCAACTCTAACTATCTTGGAAGGGGCAGCCTGAGCTCTATTTATACAAAAAAATGAGATCCAGCCCAGGGGGCACAAATCCCAAGGAGATAGACCACTGTAGCTAAAGGAGAGTCCATCAATACCTGATCTATGTCTAACTGAACCATATCTGAGTCTCACTGAGTGCAACTGTCAATCAAAGAGCTGATATGACTGACACCTCAACCTGTTGACTGAAGCATCCACCAAAAATCATCCAGATGAGCCCAAACGTGTGGAGGAGAGAGGGAGGGCGAAATTCCCCATAAAGGATGTTGAAGTTCAACTCTTGATCTGTCCAGATCACCTCCTTCAGTTAAGGATTTGTCAGATCCAGTCAATCTGGTTTAGATCTAACTAATTTCAATCAAATCAGTTAAAAATCCAATGATCTAGGATTTTGGATTTTCTCCATTACTCATCAATTTATTAATTAAAATAATCAAGAATTGAATTTTTGGGGCTTTTTGACCTAAGTGATGGAAAATCACTCAAAAATAGGAAATAGTGGGTCCATGGGTTTACATGGTGCTCTTAGCTTGAAAATGAGCACCTACATGACTGAAACTGATTATTTGTCCCACTTTTATTACAAAATCAATTTTTCCAATTAAACTATTAAAAAATAGCCTAAGTTTTGGAAAAAATTAATTTTAATAAAAAACACTGAAAAAATTAAATAAATAAAAAAGTTAAAAAAACCTGGGGGGACTTAGACATGTTCATATGACTCGACCATGATGCCTAGAATGTTTATACATTGACACATAGACTCTATTAACCTCAATAGGCCTAAATGCCAAGCCAACCACCCCAACTTTGGAGGTATGGAGTGAAAAACTCAGAAATTATTAGTCGTTTATTCAACAACTAATAATAACCAAGGGAAAAAACACCTTGGGATGATCAGATTAACAAATAAAGTCTAAGAGACCAAGTCTTTTACAGACACTATCATGCTAGAACATTTATTACAATTACCCCATGGGGTATGAACATGTGATATAGTACAACAAAGCTTCCCAGATGTAAGACTGAAGGTCTTCTGAAGTCCGAACAAGTTATCCTTGTCCGGTTCACCAAGATGACTTGATAAAAAACCACTAATTACAACTTAGGTGATAATACTCTCCATTGCTACTTATCTAGAATGAAACCTCTTTGCTGACATATTGGATTAGTGCACAATCTCAATGTTGTCATGGTAGAGATGGAAGGCATCGAGAACAGTTTCAGTGAGATATGGATGAATGTTGTATTGGCTAAAGTAGTTGCATGATCATATATTTATGCATAAGAACTTACCAGTATGAATATTCCTTACAAAATGTTTCTAACCATACAAATGCATTTGACTTGTAGGAAATATCACATACATAATTGGCTACAAGCAAAGAAGGATGAGACTTGTTCCGAGGAACAAGTGACGACATTTCAAAATGAAAAATAATATGACGAATGCAACAAAATCATTAATGTAGAACCTTCCAAGAACAAAGGGAAGATCAGTTCAAGAAGAATGATGTCTAGGATGCAGTATCGATACGTGAATGGAAATTCATTGTTCCATCATGTAGTAGATGGAAACATCGTAGGATACAAGGCAAGATTTGAAGAGACATTTGGAGCTAGTGGGAGTTGAGACACATGACAGTCAATTTCATGTGTGCAAATGAAAGAAGACCTTGTATGAGTTCAGAAGACACCCATGGGATAACACATACATGATGAGCTTGATGAAGATATTAACCTACGCCACAAGGTTGATAGAGGACGACAAGCTCACAGATGGATGTGGGAAGAACTTTTTAAAAAGTTCAAGATAGAGGATCTTGGTACCCAATGATCCTAGATGGATACTACTTATCACTCCAGTACATAATGTTTCAGTGCATAGAGTACAGAAGACAAAGGGAGTATGATGCTTCAAAGGGAGTGACTACAGAAGATCCTAAGGTTTAACATGGTACGACAGGATGGAGAGATTACTGATGATTCTAGGCTTTACTAAGAGTAAAGTGGATTCCAACCTTTGCTTCAAGGTTGAATGCGGAAGACCAGTGATGCTCCTGTTATGTGTTGATGCACTATTTTCTAGGCATGGAGGTGTGGCAAAATGTCGTTGAATCTTCATCGGACAAGGGAAGTATGCGTAGATATCTTGAAGAGGTTTAGGATGATAGACTGCAAGGCCATGACCACACCTATGGCATCGAACATGAAGCTATTAAGTGATTCTTCATCAAAGACAGTTGATGCTATGATGTATCGTCAGATGATTGGGTCCTTGATGTACCTGATAAATACGAGACTGGATATTTGCTTTGCTATGAACACATTGAGACATGTTCACCTGATGGTTGCAAATCATGCAAGGGTACAGTTGATTATGGGTTCAAGTATGAGGCGAATCAAAATATTAACCTAGAAGGTTATGTTGATTTAGATTGGGCAGGAAATGCACTTCAAGGTGTTGCTTCAGTATGGGATCATGTGTGATATCTTGGTTTAGCAGGAAGCAATCCTATGTGGGACTGAGTATAGCTGAAGCAGAGTATGTCACAGCTTGTTCAGCTAGTTGTGAGGCAGTATGGCTGTGGAAGCTACTGTCTGATTTATTTGATCTCCAGATGGATGCTACTTGTATACATTGTGACAACCAGAGTTGCGTGAAGTTGTTAGAGAATCCAATGTTCCATGACAAGTCAAAGCATATCGAGATCAAGTATCACTATATCAGGGATATGGTGCAGAGGGGAGAAATGAAGCTCCAGGATGTTGCAACGGATGAACATATAGCTGATGTGTTGACAAAGCCATTCGCTAGGGTGAAGTTTGAGTAATTCAGGGAGAAGCTTGCTATTCTCCAAATCAAGGTTCATTCCAAGGGGAAATGATGAGACCTAGAGACATTCTGACATGGTGAGAGGATTGGTTCCTTAAATGGTTAGATGTAAGGGCTGAGCCATTCTGTCATGGTGAGAGGATTGGTTCCTTCCATGTTAGATGTGAGTGCTAAGCCATTCTGATGTGACTGTAGGATTGGTTCCTACATGATCAGAAGTAAGCATTGAATGCCATTCTGGGAATGGAGGCGCCTGGTCAGTTACTAGGTAGCTTAGTCTGGGACTGGGGGCCATTCTGATATGACTATAGGATTGGTTCCTACAATATCAGATGTGAGTGCATGCCCTTTTGACATTGGTTGTCAGATGTAAGTGCAGAGCCCTTTCGACATCAAGGATTGGTTCCTTGCATGGCCGAATATAAGTGCTGAGCCTTTTCTGATAATTGGTTGAACGGATGTAAGTGTTGATCCTTTCTGACATTGGTTTTCAGATGTAAGTGCAGAGCCTTTTGGCATGGAGGATTGGTTCCTCGCATGGCCAAGTGCAAGTGTTGGGCCTTTCCGATCATTGGTTGAACGGATGTGAGTGATGGGCCTTTCTGACAGGGTTGTGGGCTATGTTACCACATGGTTAGATGTGAGTGCTGGGTGTTTCCTTTCTGATATGATTATAGGATTGGTTCCTACATGATCATATATAAGTGTTGGGAAAGCCATTCTGACTTAGGGTCAGATATAAGTGCTAGAAAAGACCTACACGGAGGGTAGGCCTACATCCAGCATGAAAAGGCCTGGCTCTGTAGAACTTCCTGTGATGAGAAGAATCAAGAGATATCACCTGTGATGATGATCCAGCAGAGATGTTCCAGACTAGAGATGATCTAGATCTAGTGATGATCTAGATCCAGTGATGATGATCCAGATCGAGTGATGATCCAGATCCAGTGATGATCTAGATCCGATAATGAATATGAGTTGAAGATGAAGATGACTTGAAGATGAAGATGACTTAAATATGGAGATGAATTGAAGATGATGATCCACATGATACAGAGAAGAATACTTGTACTGATAAATTTTGTCTAGAGAATACCTTCCTAGTTAAGAGGGAGTGTTGATGTAATTGTAACTTCGGAATGTATTCATCCGTATATATTTTTTATTGTACCTCAATGTTTATTCCTATATGTGTTTGTAATGTAATTTATTCATGTCATACCTTGATGTTTATCTTGGGAAGTTTCTATAATATAAAAGTCATGTCAAGTCATTGTGGGTAACCCTCCTATTGGTTAAGGGTTAAAGTCCTCGCAGTTATGGGGCCCTTGGGTTATTAGACTATCCTAGAGAAGTTGAACCTAGGTGATTCATTGTAAGTTGGGGCAATATTCCCCACCATTGTGTTAAGGATAAACCTCTTTGTTGGTCGGAGGAGGCAAAGTCCCCACAAGTTGTGGGGCACTAGGGTGATTAGACACTCCTAGAGATGTCCGCTCTAGTAAGTAATTGTTAAGTGAGGATGACATGTTGGAGTGGGTTTCAAGTGAACAAAAGAATATAAATAGGGAGTGAGCCTCTCTATTTATCACACACACACTCACTCATAGGGGCACAAGAGTGAGAGGAGAATTTGCTGGGACAAGAGAGAGCCTACTGCTGTCGGGAGATCATCTTTATGTTTTCAGGTTTTACTTTTGGTGCTGATTATATCTCTGAGGAAGTTGCAGGGTTTTATCCTTTATGGTTTCCCCAAGGAAAATTATTTTTGTCTCTTGTCTCTTGTGTTTTATTGCTGTGCATGTTATTCTGTCAGCTAAAGATCCTAAGATCATAATGCTAGCTTGAATGATAAAAATCTAACAAAATTGATCCATATGGGTGTCCTTAATTCTTCCAAGGGTAAGGATCATGCTCTCTTGGTTCAAGGAAACAAGAATTTAAAATCAAAAGAGAAGCAAATTGTGAAGAATCCAAAGTCAAAAATTGAAGATGATAGTTTGAAGCCTACTGATGAAGATGCAGTAAAGAAGGGTAAGAAGAAAGGGAGCACATCCAAGTGTTATTATTGCAGCAAGGGTTTTCATTCAGAGAAGAAGTGTTTCAAGAATAATATTGGAATCATGTCTCATATTCTTGAGAAGCACAAGATCAAAGTACCAGATGAAATAGAAAATCCTATTGATTCCTCATAACAATGTCATAGTGCTCAGTTCCAAGGTGATATAACGTATATTCCAAGGTGATATAACGTATTCCTTGAGTGTCATATTTATATCCTTTTATCATGTGTCTGATATATATTTAGTCTCTGATATATCAGAATAAGTAATATCATATCCTTTCTTTGATAATCCTCCTCTCATTCTACTAAATTCATCTCCCAAAAATTGTGATTTTTCACTAGATAATTACTTGTATTTGAGTAGCTCTTCCTCACAAGATTATATTTCTGATTTAGAATATTCTTTGTAGGCTGATATTTATGTCATGACACATATAATACCACCATCCATACCATATACCATACCTCTAAATAATCCTAAGAATATACAAATCCCAAGTTCACTAGTTGATTCCTCATTGGTCTCTTATATAGTGTTACTTATCTTACATGGTTTGAATTTTTTCCTATATTTCAGTGGTTGGTTATCCATGAACTTAGTCATATTTGGACTGATATTAAAAATGTTTGTATCTTTTCTAAACACTTATCATTCAGATCTCATGTCCATTCATCATTCATATTTTTACACCTATCAGTTTTCCCTAGTTGCTCATAGTTTTCCTAGTCTAGCCCTATATCCTCATGGAGTCACTGAAGCCTTTGTATTTGTTTTTCCATATGCTAATTTTTCTGATATATCATATTTTTATCAGCCTCATATCATATCTAGGAAGGTGCTACATCATATTGGAATATTGACATGTGATTCACATCATAATTTTGCAGTTATTCGGGGAATTGGGTGTGTAATAAATTGTCTTAATTTTTGTACTCTTTGGGAAGGAGTATGCACAGTTCTATTTTCCATTTTAGATTATGTTTTAAGATAATATTTTAACAATATAAAGAATGATTCAGATAATTCTCCTACTTCATCATTTGATGAGTTACAAGGAGTCTCTCCTCTTCCTTCTTGCAGGTTCTACATTCTAGCACATGATCATGGAGTTCATGATTTATTCATCAAGTCTTCCATCCATAAGAAGTTAATTCAGCCCATTCAATTGAAGATAAATATATATTGCAGACATATTATTTCAAAATTTTGTTCCTTTTCCTTTCTTGAGGGAGGATTTTCCCCATGTGGTTTTGCCTCTTTCCTCACCATTTTGGACATGAATAATTGTTAAAGGTTGACAATAGCCTTGTTGTTGGGCCCTATATGCATCCATATGCATCTCTATTTTTTGGCATGCCATCATAAATTCAGACTTATAGGGGGGTGTTGGAATATATTAAACCCACTCAATACTTAGGATAGAATAATTAATCATTATTTGATTAATTATCTACCCACTAGCTTAATTAGTTGGCATCCACTTGCACCTTAAAGTCAACACATGCCATCTATACCCTAGGAATGATTTATTTATGATTCTAGATTTATCTTGATCGCTTTATTGACTCACAAAATTAGTAACAACGCTTTACAACATATTATGTTTTATTTTGATTTATCCTACTTTTCTGTGGATAAGATAAATCTAGTCAACTAGGAAGTTGGGTTCTTTTGTTGTCAACCCATCCGTCATGACTTTCTCTCAATTTTCTAGGATTATAATTTTTCCCATCCCCCTTGACAACTAACTCATTCTTTTTCTAATTTGTGAGGTCCTTGACATATTTGGGAAGTGCTTTAGCCACCTGTGGGGGTTTTTCATATTTTGGTAAGTCAACATTTTTGAGCTTTATGAGTTGTCTCCATACAACTCGATTTTCCTATTAGGAATGTACTATTTATATACACTATTATTCATCATTATTCAATGGAAATATACACACCAATATTAATATCTTCACTCATGTGATTCAGTCTCTTTTCTTCTCTCTATATTTTCCCGTGTATGCTTGTGAGAATTCTTAGTAGCAAGATATTTTTTGTGCTTATTATTAGCATATTTTCTGATAGAATTGAAGCTATTATTTCTACATTTACTCTGTTATAGTACATGGGAAATATGTTAATGTCTCCTACATTGCAGATGAGTCCAGTTGTCTATCTTGAAGTTTCAAGCTACCTTGAGTCATCTCTATGTCATGCTAACTATTCAAGGATCCCTAAACCTCTGTTCATATACCTCATATCTTGGTCATGTTTATCCATGAGTCTTGCCTAACTTCCCCTATCCAGTATACTAGTCTAATCATGTGACACGTTGAAGGATTCAATGATTTCCAGGCTCACACATGTGTTCTTATCAACTCCTATTAATGAGAAATACCGTGAGTTTTGATAGTACCTCAGGAACCACTTTCTCATCTTCGTGGTCTCTTTTACATTGGTTTTCGATACAACTCTTTTTGCCGACATTACGATGTAATCCTTCATATTATACTACAACTACTATTTTCACATGGTAGGATTTGTACTTAGTACTTTGGATTCAAATGAAGACCTTGAGAGTGCAACTTATTAAACCTAAGTTTCACAAGATTATCTCATGATTTGTGACACTACTCCAGTCATTGGAGATCTACTATTGTACTCATGTGTCTATGATCCACCTTGTCAACATACATGGCCTTATAACTCGTATTATATGATGCATATGTTTCTTGTAAAGGAGCTTGTGTTCCACATTATTGAACATGGGATCCTGAGTGATGATTTTGTAACAATGACCTCTATTTTGTTGTTTCAGGTACTCCTGTGAAGACTAGATTTTGATTCCTATTATCTAAAATATTGTAATGTATTTTGGCCATCCTTACCCTCTGACCTCACACATTAGGGGGAATTTGTTACACCTCGAAATGAAACTTTTTTTTCGAGTAATGACACTAAATGTGTGATCCCAAAAAAGGAAAATATGGATAGAAGTAGCCCTAGATTTACAAGAGGTTTGGATCCTTAATACATGCCATTAGCTCTAGTTTCATCTTCCTTTTCATATTCTCTCATTTGGAATACACGATTGTCCTTATATAAATCCACGTACCATACACGAGTCTCCCTCGAGCAACCCTTGTATGGATATTAAGTTTTGAATACACAAGTTTCCTCAAAGGAACCCACATATTATTCGCAAGATTCACCATTACAATCCTCGTATTTCATCAAGAATTGTTAAAAATAAGAAAAAAATGATTAATCAAAGGGAAGTTGGGCTCAGTTTGGAAACCTCCCCAACTTCCCTAACCATCCTAGTCTCAAAGTCCTTCCTCACAAACAAATATTAAAAGAGGGGAAGGGTATTAGGAAAGGGGATCAAATTTGGAGGCAAAGTTATGCTGGAGAACTTTCATTGAGGAGAGGAGCAAGAGGACTTAGAGCTAGGTCTTGCAAAGGATTCTAATCAAGCATAGGATTGTAATGTTTCTAGAATATCTGTCAATAAAGACTTTCATTTCCTTCCATCATTGTGTAATGAATGCTTCAACTTTTTTTTAGTAATGATCTATAGTGTACTTTGTTTTGAATTGCAATCTTTGTTTATGTTAATTTCTCATATGTTATAACAACTGGATATGTTGTTAGCACCCTATAATTTTCCTATGGTTGTTGTAGGAAGTAACAAGGGTAACCATTTCAAACCAACTTTAGACTGTGTTCTAGCCAAGGCAGTTAGAGAGGCCTCTCTCTTGTCACAGTAACCTTCACATACACATTTATATTTAAAAAAGCATGCAGAAGGCTATATTTCTGTGGGTAACATAGTGATTTATGAAAATAAAATGATTGAAATATAGACAAATATTGAAACCATTGAGCGATGGAATCACAGTATGAAACATTCAAGGACATTACCGCAGATAATAAACAATGATCTCTATCATGTACTATGAGGAAAAGTAAGTGCAGCATTTAGTGAAATATCTTTTAAGCGGTGGAGAGAAGAAATGGAAAATCCCATCACGACAAGGGGCACCTTTTGATGGAT
Organism: Pseudotsuga menziesii; assembly: GCA_001517045.1. Lineage (NCBI taxonomy): Eukaryota > Viridiplantae > Streptophyta > Pinopsida > Pinales > Pinaceae > Pseudotsuga > Pseudotsuga menziesii. The sequence goes on from LPNX011207065.1 coordinate 15,368, forward strand.
GAATCCCTTGCAATACCTTTAGAAGAATAACAAAAAGAGGGTAACAATTGAAACAGAGCACCTATCAATGGATGAATTCTATCATATTTTTTACAAATCACATTACGAATACGATTGTATGATGCAGGAGTGCTTACCTAAGAGACAATTCTTGCATACTAATCTAGAAATGTATTAGCAAAAATAACAAATATCGAAAATGAATTAAATAGAGAGCACAAAATGAACACAAACACCGTGATGAATCTCATATTAGTAGAAAAAAATATTCATTAAATATCCCAAAAATTATTTGCAGAACTACAAAACCGGCGCTGAGGCATCAAAAATGAAAATCAGTCCAACCTCTATCCTCCTCTGAGGAGGCTATATTTATAATGTAAACTACTCGTGGGATACGTCCCGAAACAGGGTATCAAATTTGGTTAAAAAATGGGATTAACCTGATCCATCATGCTGAATCCTAACAAACTCTGAAATGGAATATTTGCTATGATTTACAATATAAAACAAGAAATAAGGAATAACATATGAGCTGGATCAAAACGAAAATGTGGCATCTGAGCTCCGTCTCGCTTGACGGAAAGCGATGGCTCGGAAGAAACCCAATGGTTTGGTGCTGACTGAGCTTATAATTTTTCTTCAATAATAGAGATGAAGGATCCTTAGTTCATTAAAAGGACTGGTTCTGATCCAGGTGCCCCCAAATCTTCAACATTTCATCCCCTTCCAGGAGACAGATTGTTGAAAATAGGTCTCGGAGATCCACCTGCATATCTCAAATGGTGATACCTCTGTAAAAAATGAGAGATAGATTTATAATTGACCATGCCCCTAATAAAAACCCATGTTTCCATATGGCCATATTTCCCTCCATCTCTTCGAGATATTCCTTTGAATTTGATGACTCAGACGGAATTGCAAAATTCTGGAAAATTTTCCTCTGAAGATGGCTTCTATTATCCCAAAAAATAGAACCCGTGAAAAAACTAAGAGAGGTTATTGTACATAAGGATTTTATAAAGACAAACCTCTCTCAATGTCATGAAACTCTCATTTTCTTGGCGGAAACATGTCGCGGAAGCTAATGACTAAAACAGTCATTTCAGAGAAAACATGTTTTGCTGCAATGCATAAAATTTCACTGAGCCTTCACAACTTAAACCTCGTGCACTTTACCACTGTGAGATTGACGTGGACCATCAATCGAGATTGACAAGATCTAAGCCATTGAATTTGTGAGCGGTCTTGACACCATTTCACAATGGTTTCAAAACATTAACTTGCTTGCTCTTTGATTGGGCGAAATAGGTTCTGGAGCGTTGGATGGAAGTGGTATGATCTACATTGTTGATCTTCCACTCTGTTTGCAAGGTGCTTTAGTCATATCCCACATGCAAAGGTGGGAAAACGTTTAAAGGATATTTATATGCCAAGAGTTATACATAATATCAAGGAACAAAGCATGCATTTTATTTGTTGGGATCTTGACGCTTGGACTTTGATGGATTGCTAACTTTTTGTTGATGTGGTAGGTACGTGGCTCCCCATGTGACCATATTTTTACACAGACCTCATTTTCCAAGTTAATGAAACTAATAAACATTGGTGAAAAAACATAAAAATTATACTATAAGGCCGAATTTAGATATAAAATCAATTCTCATACTCCATTTTAAAATGAGTAAACTCATTTTAGTTCACCAGGATGCCTTTATTTTTGGCCCAACTGACCAATGAAATCCTTTCCTCTTGCAATCCTACCAAATCGAGAAAACCAACTCCTGCAAAAAATAAAATTTAGCACAACTGCTAACAAAAGCATTGAGGAAAGTTTCTTTCTTTTTGTAGGTGTTGAATATTGGAAGTAAAAGAGAATTTGAGAGAAGAGGCCAAGCTAGGATTGACTATCAAAACAAGGTGCACAACCCTCATTTATTTATCTTTAATAATGCTTGTAATTCGGTTTTTTCTCTCTACAACCTCATAGTATGTTGGTGGCCTTCTAAACCCTAGCCATACAATAGATTTTTCCCTCAAAACACTGACTAACTAGCCTATGAATTTAGGGTTCTAGGAAATGTGCCTAAGAGAATGAACAAACATTACCAAGGTTTTTGTAAAACTAAAGGAATAACAACATATACTTTGAACTAGAGGAATAAAGTTCCATCCTAACAAAAGGATGATAATGAAAAGCCTTAATAGTCCCATCCTAAAATAGAACCGATACTTCCAAATACCCATCCAACCTGAAGAAAAGAATATCATGTACTATGTGCCATCCCATATTCCAACATTAATAAAATGAATGCAAATGATATTTTACTTGAGTGAATTTTCATGTTGACATGAATTTTCAACTTTTATTGGGTTAATAATTTAAGGTCATTAAAGTATGTGGATCATAAAATTAAGGGAGAATACCATATTCTTCATACCCTTGATTTTTCCAAACTATCTCAAGAGGTATATTGCAATACTTGGTGTCCATGGAATTGATCAAGGAGCTTAAACCAGTCAAAATATGATTAAAATTGATTATTTTAATTCCTTCAATTAGTTTTTGAATGCGACGTGACAACTTATTCAAATGGTGTTAATTAGGTGGAGTTTTGAAGGAAATCACTAAGTGTTAAGGGCTCAAACCTCTCATTCTCCAATTTCGTTTCAATGCTATCAATATGCGATTAGGACTCGACCCTCTTGTTCTCCTTATCTTCTTCTTAAAGAGGTGAGTTAGGGGTAGGGGAGAGCCTTAGCTCTTTTAAAACCCCCTTCATATATTTGATATCATCATTATTGGACATATTATGTTTCATATCTTCAATATTTTGATCCTTGTTTTCCATCTTTTATTCCATGTTTTCCATTTGACTTTCTATTTCATCATGTGTCAAGCCCACTTTTTTTTTTCTGTGGCCTATAATTCAGTTTGTTAGAAGTTTTCTCTTACTTTGATAGATGGTTATATATCCCCTCACATTATTACTAATTCATAGGTGAACTTTCTATAGGTTTAGCTAGTGCAACATTCTTTGCACTACCCTTTTCCATGTGGGCCCACAATAATATTTTCTATAGTTATTCTATATTTTAACTTTACCACAATTTTTTGATCACCCCCCAGAACTTTCCCATCAAAATTGATGTCAATTGTAAGTTACATACATTTTCAAACCTTGATTTCGTTATATATATTTGTGGATGTTATATGTCCCTCACTTTCTTCCTAAGTTGTAGTTGAGCTCTTTGGAGGTTTAACTGGTGTAGATTTTTTTTGCACTACCCTTTGTCATGTGGGCCCACAATGATATTTTTCTATAGTTATTCTATATTTGAACTTCACCACAATTTTTGAATCACCCCCGAAAAAATTTCGAATCAAAATTTATGTCAATTGTCATTTACATACATTTTCAAACCCTCATTTAGAGACTTCCTTGCTAGGTGAACTTCCACCTATGGTGAATTTGAAATTTTATCCTTTTTTATTTTTATATTTGTTTGGTAGTAGCATGGATGTGTTCTCTACAATGCCATAGTTTTTTACCAAATTTTGAATTCCAAGAGAAATTTATGGTAACTTTCCCAGAACTTGTTGTTTTTGGCCCTAAAAAGAGAGTGAAGTTGTACAACATGTCATGTGTCCATTGTTTTATATATTAATATGAAAATTTTACATGAAATGATGTGGGTTTTCCACTATCCCATGTAACTAGTGACACTCAACTTGGATCTAAGAATATTCATATATAGAAATTTTACACATACTATTGTTTTGAGACTGTTTTTTGGACTACTAAAAAACCCTATCTTCCATATATTAAAATACTAAGCCCAACACCTAAAATATTTAACAAAAGTACTTAGATATGTCTATTGAGGCTCCTAAAAATTTTGTTGTTTTAAACTTTCCCAAAAGATGTTATAGTGAAAATGACTATGATACCAAATGTTAGGGAACAAATTTTGAAAATAGAATAAAAATAGAAAGAAAGAGGAATTACATTCCTTCAGAATATGTTCGAGGGGAAAACCTCATTCGAGTGCACGAGATGGAATTATCTCTAAAACTAGATCTCCTTCATATATATATTGGAGAAATGGTACAATTATAATTAAGGTCCTAGCCAACCAATAAAGACGACAATTTTATAATAATAAAAATGTAATGCCACAACATCTAAGGCTTAACACCAAACAACTCTAACATGGTGTACATGGAAGAGTTGGGTGTCTGAAGATCCAACAAATCAAAAGAAGATGAATCATCAAAGCATATTTAAAAAGGTTGTGAAGGGACATATTGGTTCTTTAACATGTCTCCATTTCAATGTTGGAGGAGGAGAGTTTCCTGAGGTCTCAAAGTGTAAGAGTTTGCCCATTTTTTTAATCTAATGGATACTTGGTTGTAGGGAGGGTGTTGGAGACAGTTGCCCATCCAACATCCACGTGCATGAACTTGTGATAGTGTGTTTCTCTATGTGCTAGTATGTTGTTAGTGTGTTCTCACTAATTTTGACATTTCTTAAGAAAATTAAGACAAGTGTTAGGAAGAATAAATAAGGTGTTAATTAGTTGATAGTTATATGTGGTACAGTTCTTGTTTAAAGTCTTTCCTATAGCTTCATTGAATAAAATCTTTCTATTTTTTATAATAATACCTCATTCCAAGTAATTTGTCAATTTCATCTTTTTTGTTTTCAATATTCTTCACATGATTTTTAAGCATATTTGACCTTTTTTTAATACACGTGTAATTATAAAGTAATATGAATTACAAGACTTTTCAATATTTTATTACTAGAGTTAAATCTTGCTAGCATGGTTGGTTTCCATGGGCCTCGTTTTACATGGTGACCTTAGTTCTAACCCTGCAAAGTAGCCACGAGGAAACACTTAAAAATCTAGCTATGTTAAAGGTTGGTGTGGTCGAAGTTGGGTGTGATCCATAGGTGATTTTAACAACTTAGATACCTCTACGTCACAGTTTCTTAAACCACAAGCTAGTCTCGCAAGTTACAAATAAATTTGCAAACAAAAATATTTAACTATAGAAGAATTTTTTTAAAGATCGTAAAAACAAGCATAACCAACTAGCAATCAATCAACTTTTATATTACAATTGATACCAATATTTTATCTTGAAATTATGAAACACTATAAATTGAAAAAAATAAAAAATAAGAATAAAAAAAAATGAAAACAAATGTAACAAACAATTTCTTTATGGCTAGGAATCGCCCACACCCGAAGGATGGGTTTATAACCTAGGCCAAGGCCATCCTCAATGTTGAATGGAAGAACGATCTTCCCACCTAAAAGATGTTGTCCTAAATGCCCCTGGATTAGTTTAATTCCCTTCCAAATGACTCACACTCTCAACCCCTAACCTATAAAAATTGAACAAGTAACTTGTGGTAACTTAACCTCCACAAGCCCCAAGGGTTAGCTCAATTGGTAAGACGTGTGCACACTCTCTTGGTTCGGGGGGAGGTCATGGGTTCGAGCCTTGAGTCCTCTGGGTTTAGGCCTTCTGCTAGGATGACTGGCGGTTTACCACCGCTACCATTCACAAATGTGGGGAAGTATTGCTAGGTTTCCCGTGGATCTTTCCATTTAAAAAAAAAACTTAACCTCCACAAATACCAACTACCCTATTACTACAAGCTAAATATAAATATTACCAACTTGCAACCCATGAAAACACAAACCTTATTCCATAAATCCACATAGCATAATATAAATTATAAAATCAGAAACCAAAGACTCCAAAAAAGGATATAAATGCCTATCAACATTAAAACAAAAGTATTTTATAAAAAATACAATTCTTTTATAAAAAAAAGAATATTCATTTTGTCCTACAATGATGAAAGATAAAAACATTTTTAAATGGAAATTTAATTTTGTATTTTTTTTCGTATACCTGTTTACTTACTTTATAATATTAAAAAAAATACATCTTTATTTTGGTTCGTTCAAGTGAACCAACCATCCGTAAATGAATTTTTTTCCCAAATTTCAATCTATTCAATAAAACATTTTGAATTATTAAAGCTTTGGATAATGTTACCTGAGTTTCGTTATCATTCTGTATATTTTCTATTCAATAAAATATTTGAAATTATTAAAGTTTTAGATAACGTTAACTTAATTTCATTATCTCATTGAGTCAAAAGTATTAGATATTTTATTAATCCAAAGGCATTTGATTATATATTTTCTGTATTACTCGTTTAGGGTCTTTGGCTTATATTTTTTCTTTGTCTTACTCGTTTAGGAATAAATTGAAAATATTAACATTTCATCACTTTATATCACATTTCATAGTGGATGGATTATTACGAATTTTTTCTTTGGAAAAAAATTTCATAGTGGATGGGGTTCGCTTATAAAAGTTAAAATCTTTTTTAATATTTATTTGATTCTACTCAATGGTGATTTGTCATTAATGTTACATATCACTGTTATCAATTTCTTTCACAAGTCTTTTAGTGTTCCACTCTCAAAGATGCGAGAGCTTTAACTTTGTCAAGAAGTCATTATATGTCATCCTTATAATGTCATCCTTGTTTGATCAATAATCTATGATCCCACCGGAGTAATCTATTTTTCATTCAAATGTTTTAAGTAGAACAATAACATTAACATGACGAGTGAAAAGTTTACATAAAATGTGTGAAGTGAAAAATATTTATATAGTATTTACATATCATAAGAATTAAATTGATAATAAAGTCTTTCTAAAAATGCTTATAGAATGATATTTTCATAGTTCAATGATTATGTTGTATCAATTCCCACTCACACTTAATTTTATTAGTAAGACCTTTGCCCATATATGTAAATATAAATCAAACAAATGTATTGGAGATCGACTCCTTATTCTGTAGAGCTAGGGTTATAAACATACACAAGGCATTAACCATAATAAACTTACACAAGGCATTAACCATAATTGGAAGAGAGATCGACTCCCTATTTTCTAGAGCTAGGGTTGTGTTGAGGCCTGTAAATTCGCAGGCAACAACAGCAAGGGATTCTCCCCAGTCAACGTTCCCAACTGCCCGTGATTGTTTGGTGTAGGGAATCCGTCCGGTTTGCGGTCCGGCTACCCTAGGTCAAGTAACAAAAATAAAAGGTTTTATTGGTTGCGGCCCGGTCCACCGTGTATATTTTGTGTTTTTTAGTTTTAAGTATGACATGCAAATGCCTATCTAAAATGCAGATTGATTGAGAATGCAAGGGGTTTTCACAATGTGATGCACAGGTTCTTACCTCTCATCTTAGGCTCTCTTGCATCTAAATCACACACACTGCAAGAAATTAAAACTAACTACCTAACCTATCCCAAGGGAGCAATATTGTTACTTATTAACGAGTAATGTATTTTATGCATGCATTATAAAAAGAAATCACAGATAGCTGATACTTCTTTCAAACACATGAATATTTAAAGATATTTGGACAACCAGACAGCCAATTGCCTATGAACAACATTCATTACTCATAGGGGAAATTTTTCATAAAACAAACTAGAGATCATTCATGCAAGAACATAGGTTCAAAGAGTTAGAACGATCTCACAGTTAATGGACATAAAGCTGAAAACGAAATAGTTCCTCTTCAACAAATCTATAGTATAACATTTGAACATTCCACCAGGATTTCTCCAACAGCCAAACTGTAATTATTTATTGCAAAATGAAATAGTTCTTCTTACAATATGTCTTCCAATCTAACTGGGAAAAAGGGTCCTCCATCTTGTCTAAATTCTCTATATTTATACAAAAGAACAAAACTGTTGGGCTACCCACGAAATGACTTTTGGGCTTACCCAAATCTTCACCTCCCACATTTTCTTTCATTAAGCGTTTATAAAAATTACAATATATTACAACAAAATGAATAAGATGCTCATGAGGAGAGTCCCGCCTGACTATTCAAAAATTTCTTCCATGCTAAAGCCTCTGAAGCAATACTTTCGAATTCAGAAGGTTCCAGGAATCGAATATTTATTTCGAATTTAGCAGCCTGGTTTCTGACGACTTCTATTCTAGCTGCACTCAGGCGAAGTTGGTCTTCTAACAGCTACACACTAACCGCGGAATGATCTACCTCATTCCTCAGGGTCTGTTCGTCTAAAGCTTTAATTTGTTGTATCCTTTGTTCATCTTCATGATACCTCCTTTGTAAAATTCCCCAAAACAGGCTGTAGTATGGAAAAGTATCCTTTCTTTGCTCAGCCTCTACCTGGCATCGATTGTAAGTGATCAGAAGTCTCCTGAAGAATTCTGCACAAGCCCCTTTTGTCTTCTTAACAGCCTTCTTGAATTCCTCGGCTTTGTTTATGGCGAACTCTAGTAAATCATAGTCTTGCCTTGGGGCTTGTTGATCTTTTGATGGTAGATCTGCAGGGGTTTCCTCATTCGCTTCTAATCTCACCATCCTTCCTGTCAGGACTTGTAAGATGTCCCGTGATCTGTCAACAAAATACAAAGAGGTTTCCAAAATCTCTTCCAGTCAACTGTCCACTTGCAAGACCTTGCACCTCTCTTCCTCTATGGCCACTTACAGCTGGTGCATCTTGCTTCTCTGTGCCAGAATGTGCTCCTTGAAAGGCTGAAGACTGACTTGCTTTTCCTTGGCCTCTCCTAGAGCTTCTATCAATGAGGTAATTTTTCCTTTGAGCTCTGCATTCTTCCCCTGAGATTGCCTCTCAGATTACTCCAAGTTAGCCTTCTGCAATTCCAACTCCCTATCCTACCTAGCAGCTGCTCCTTCTCTACCCTCAACCCTTGACATTCTTGTTGCACTTTCTCTAGAATTTCTTGGGAAGCCTCCATAGATCTCTTCTCTACTTGGAGGAACTGCAGCTCAGCTTTTGAAGACTTTATTTCTCATTGTATGTCTTCAAACTTTCTCTTTAACCTATTATTTTCCTCTCTTTCCTTTCTCAGGGTATCTTTGAACTGGGAAGAGGACTTCTTTGACTGTTCAAGATCAATCATTATTCTATCCACATTGTCCTCGGAATCATGGATCAATGCAGTCCCTGCTCTGATAGTGAACCTAGGGTCCTTGTCAGTCCCATACACTACAATTGTATCATTAATCATTTTACCAGACTGCCCCCCAGTTTCGACCTTCCTCTCAGTCCTTTTTACTATCATTTTCCTTTCCCTATCATAAAAGATAGTGTTGAAATATGGTACCTCTTCCCCTTTCTTCTATTTAAAATGGATTAGCCTAAGAGTGGGGACCATAGCTTGTCCTGGTGTGCTACCAGCAGCTGCTTCAGGATCTTGAATGTTAGGGTTCCCCAGGTCTTGAGCCTAACTGTCTACTGTATCGGAAGTTGAGTGCTTTGTCACTGTCTCTATCAGCTTTAGCTTTTCCGCTTCCTGCTTCTTTAGCTCCTCATCCATCTTTCTTTTATTTTCTTCTTCCTCGCTCTTGGCAGCTTCCTCTGCCTTTCTGGTTGCCTCTTGTGCAACTCTTCTCTTTTCCTCCTCTTCTCCTTTGAGCCAGCCTTCGGCCTCCTGTGCTAGTCTCCTAGCATCTTCATTTCTTTTTCTAGCTTCCTCCTCGTCATCCTTTGCTTGTTCATCTTGTCCTTTTCCACCTTTGGTGGTGATTTTCTTCTTAAACCTTCTTCTTAAGGCTGTCATATTTTGTGCACTATAGAAAATGGATTCCTCTCTGTCCCAGTGGCTAGTGTATTCAAAATGTACATTCGCCTCTTTATAGTTCTCTGCCACCTTATTCCGGGAATCATTTTTGTGGAAACACGTTTCCCCAAAATGGAATTTCTCCAACTCTTCCACGAATTCATCGACTTTCTTCACCTTGGTAAACTTGTAGCTTCCCAACCTGAATGGCAAAGGAGGGTAAGCTGCTTTCTTATGTTCAAACAAAAAGCTCCCTATGCCATCTAAAAAGACTTGTCTAACTGCCTCTTTGTGGACTACATAGTCTGTGGCATACTTAGGCAGTAGTGAGGGTGCTCTCGAGCATCCAAACATTCTGAAATATAATCCATCCTCAGTCAAGTAATAGTCTGCATATTATTCAATCACCTGCAATGCCTCCTTCGACATGCAGTTGCATTCTTTCAAGAAAATCAGGGTGTACAATGGAATAATGAAATGCTCACACACTTCCCTATAGTGACTGTAGTATTTGTGGGCCCATAGTGGCTTGTCTGCTCACTAGACTGGTGTTCTTTCCCGGTCCTAGATACACCTTAGATTGGGGAAGGGTTGGTTGCACAGTATGCAATCTATCAATATAGAGCTCATATAGAACTCTGATCTCTTCTAGGACACCCCTCCTAATGCTGATGCAATGCAGGCTGAGAGGCTATTGGACACAATTTTGGCCCAGTTGAACATGGTCCCCTGTGTTGCAACATAGAAAATTATAGGCACCCACTCCAATTTGAAGCTTTTACTGTGGGCCCTCCCAAAAATCCTATTCAGCATCAGCACAATGAACCTATAAGGGGTTCTTAGACTTGCAGTTTCATATTCTCGGGTTGGCCTAGTTCTAAAGTTCCTGCTAAGCATAAGCATCCTCTTCAGTGTCTCGACTAGGTCCATCCTGATGGCCTTTAGCCAATCCTAAGTCAATTACACTTGTGCTTCTGGTAAGTGGTAGGCCAGTGCCACATATCCACGGCTATAAATATCATAACCCTGTTTATCAACATTTTCCAGAATCATGGTGGTTACATCTTCCTTGGGCAGAATCCACCCAATCACCTCTGATCATGGAAAGAGCTCAGGTCTAGTAGCAACTTTCATCAAGGAAGATCTCTCTATATTAGCATAGATGGTTTCTTCTTCAAAACCTATGTCAGGTACTTCTCGGTGCATTATCAATCTGTAAATATCCCCCCATTGATATTCGGGTTCCACACCAACTATGCATTTGGTGTTCTCGTAGGTGTATTTGACCCTGGTAACGATTTTGACTTCGGGTTCCTCTTCAACTACGGGAGCCTTCTTCTTCTGACGTTTAGACATCTTGAATTCTACAGAATTTCCTTGTCATATCCAGGAATTTCTTTTAGGTTTTGTTGGGTCATTTCCAGATAACATTTAAAGATAAATACAATAGTATAAGCATTTTACCTCATCTATGCTAAACATGAGTGCATTTATGAAAAATAAGCAAACAATGTTCAAAATCAAATGCTCCTATCCAAAGACTAAAACCAGCTCATGTCCAACAATTTGTAGTTTTAACTTAGAAAATCACGGCCGACGAAAATCTTCCTCTTCCTGTCAAAATGAAAACAGTCCCAAAACCCCCCTCTCGGCGCTACGACCTACATGCTATGCGAAAGACAAAAGGTGCCTAAAACTAAAACCAGCTCAAGTGAGGACACTGCAAGTGATAGCACACTGGAAGACAAGGGGAAGCTACTTGCTGTAAACGTTCACTTCACGGTCTGACTGGGGTGATGCAATTCTAACCTAGGCTGGTTCAGGATTCGAATTCGAATTTGAACAGTGCCACCCTAAGCTGGAAGAAAAAACCACATCGTGGTTCTGGTTCACGAAGATGAGGGCAACCGAACTGTGGAACCAAACTCATGGCCTCTTGGAAGAAAAAATCCTGGAAACGCCCACCGCGGACGGCCACACGCAAACTGGCGGAAACTGGTGTGGACAGCGTAACGGTCGTCTGCACCGATTTCCCCGGCAGTCGAATGCATTCGGAAAAACCTCAACGGCCGCGAGAATCATCATCAAACAACTAATAAACCTCCCCATCGGGCAGCCATACTATTTAACTCGAAAATATATACAGGCCGGGATGAGAAAACCTATCGAAACGCTAACCGTGGGGACAGAAAAAGTAGTTCGACCAATCAAATAGAATGGAAAATGGGCACAAGGGCCTACCTGGCACTATGCTGCGCCATTGGTGGAGGAAAACCATTGAACTTCCACAGTGGAGCCACCTAGGAGCGAAGGTATTGACAGCGAAAATCTTGGTCTGCTCGAGTGAAAACAACAACACAGAGAAAAGTCCAAAATAACAATAAAAAATGAAACCCCCAAACCCCACTATATATACGTCGCGGTCAACATGCAATCGGCGGAAAAAATTAGGTCATCGGGAAACAAAAAGGCTATGGGATCAGTGACCAAGGCACTATCTCCCCTGCAACGATGAATGAAGAAAACGACGGAACACCCGCAATGGCGTTGGTGGGAGAAACAAATCATCACTTGCATCGGAGCTCGTGAGACTAAGACCTCAGGTCAATAAATGGTTAGAGAACCGTAACAGTGAAAACATCAATAGAAGGAGTTTCGTAGACCAGCAAAATCGGAGTCAAAATAAACATGCATCAAGTGAATAAATATCGACCAAGCGGAAAAAATAAACCAAACTATCGGAAGCATAGTTCTTTCTAGAGCCGCAACGGTGAAAGTTGAAGAGAACCAAAGACCTGCGAAACAGCACGGCAGGGTCGAAAAAGGATGAAGCAACTCTCGAACAACTTCATAGAACCATTCCCGCAACTGTGGAAAATGTACAGACAAAGGCCCCAACAGGATTTCAAAACAGCTGCCGATAAAGAAGAATACGTCAGAGACCAAATACATTTGACTTCGGACTTGATGTCCAGTTCCTTTCTGCAACGGCAGATGCGCAGACAACTAGATTCCTGACTCAAAGTCCAAAACACTTCTGATGGAAAAGCAAAATGAATTCAAACATTAAAACATTTCTCGCATAAAGGTAATCTTTTATTCAAACATCAATCAAAACCAAAAACTGAGCAAAATACGAATCAAAGGAGGGTCCCAAAATTTGTTGTAGTTGCAACAATTGGCGACTACCTGGTGAACCCCATATTTCTAACTTAACTTCTTCCCAGTCAAAGACTGTTTAATCCTTCAGCTCATAAGTTGAATACTTCCGGCTGCTTGTATTCCTAAGATGGCAGACACATGCATTTAAATCATTGAGAATAGTCCATTCTTTGGGAAATGGGAACACCCAAAATAGTTGAAAGTCTAGATAACTCTTTTGAGGCTTAGTAGGTGAGATTTATTTTACCTTTGTCTGCGGGTAGTTTCTAGCTTGGACACCATAGGATCATAACATATGGCAAACATAACTATTCATTTGTTCCTCATTCCCATGCCACTTGCAGTTTTGTGCCCTTTTGAACTTTTGCTCTTATGAGTCCTCCATCTGCTTTTCTTTCTGAATTTTTTATTCAGGCTCTTCCATCCATAGTGTCCTTTTGTGTGAGAGATGTATTTTCTTTTCAGCTCACAGATGGAGAATAACTTTTAGCAAATTGATATTCGTATTTCTAATACTTTGCTTTGATATGTATTGTTAGAATAATCAACCCATAGTATTTACCCACTTAGACATTATTTCATTTATTTTGTCTTATTTGCCTAGTCCATGAGTCCCACCATGTGCAA
>LPNX011207135.1:0-125206 GCA_001517045.1 Pseudotsuga menziesii
TTTACCAAGTAAAAAACATAGAAATGAAAGGGTGATTAATTAAGAATCTAAGAGATCAAAATTTGAAAGTTTTAAACAAATTGTACTTGGCATCCTTGTGGTTCTATCCTAGACAGCCATGTCATAACCAAAAGTGCCACCTGACATCCTATAGATCTCCATCTGTCTAGAAATCTCTGTGCGCTCAGAGGGAGTTAACACCATCCTTTGAACACACTGGAGAAAGCCATCCATGACCTCAACATCAAACTGAAAGCCACATGCATAAGAGAAAGCAGGATTGAGGTAGAGCCCTGCTACATGAATGGGACGATGGAGAGTATTATTCCATCGTTCATCGATCACACTCCATAGTTCAGCTCGTCTTGTGAGTCCCACCTCCCCCTTGTCCTCATAGTAGTGATGGATAGCTTCCTTGGCCCTATCCATGGCCTCATACAAGTAGCCCATTGCAGGCTTTTCACCATCAACCAAAAGAAGAACCTTTACCAAAGGTTCACTGATGGCACATACCTCCTCCAATCGTGCCCAAAAAGTCAAATCAAATTGCACCATTCGAGCAATGGCTTTCCCATCTTGTTTGGTGCTATAGACACAAGATGCCCACTCATCAGAAAGAAACATCCGCTGCAACTCCATCATAACCTTATGCATAGACTGAAGAGAAATGAAGGAAGTGGCGAATCGTGTGATTGCAGGCCGCATCAACTCCTTGTTTCCCGTGAAGCGTCTCATGAGTGAAAGAACATATGTATGATCGTATATATATTTTGTCACACTCCGAGCTGAATCAATGACTTCTTTGATCCAAGGAAGTTTTCCCATGTCCTTTAGTGTCAAATCAATGCAATGGGCAGCACAAGGAGTCCAATACAAGCTTGCATACCTCTCCATAAGCATCCTCCCAGCAGCAACATAACTGGCAGCGTTGTCTGTAATGACTTGGACAACATATTGTGGCCCTATCTCTTGGATAAACTTATCCAGCAAATCACATAATAAGTGTGCATCTTTAACATAGGAAGGTGCATCGACAAATTTGATAAAAACTGTCCCCCTGGGACAATTGACCAAGAAATTGATAATGGATCTGCCCTTCCCATCAGTCCATCCATCCAACATAATAGTGCAACCGGTGACCGCCCATGACTGTTTGAGCTCATCTAATCTCCGGGTGCAATCAACCTTCTCCTCATCAAGGAGTCTCCCTCTGAAATCATTATAGGAAGGCCCCCTATAATCTGGACCAACAGTGCCAGCAACTTCAAACATGGCATGATAGTAGGGGTTGTTTTTGGCGATGTTGAAAGGCACATCACCCCATAGAAAACATTTTGTCACAACTCTATCTGCCTCATCCTTCTCCCTTTGTTTGAGCATGGTTCGAACAGAAGGTTGCCTCGAATACGATGCCACATAAGGTGAGGCTGAAGAAGGCACAGTGGAATGTGGGGGTCGTGTAGATGAGGAGAAGGAATGCATGTCACTTGTGCCTCCCATGGTTCGTGACTGTGTTCTAGATGCAAGTTCATGTCTAAATTCCTCTTTCTCGTCCCTCTTCTTAGCCATGTCAAGAATGGATTGGTTTGCAATACGCATCACTTCTAGGGTAACAGCAAGACAAACATCCACTTCATGCCCAACAATTTTGGCAAGGTGGTATTTCAAGTGGCTAATTCCACCAGAAATATCCTTTCCACATAGTTTGCAATTCAACCTTTGCCGATTATTAGGGTCAATTGGCTACCCGTACTCCCACATTGGATCCAATGGCTTTGGCATTGTGTCCACTGTCACCTATGCCACATTGCCACAACAAACAAACAAAAATGAATCAATTTTAAAATGTTCTTTAAAATTTTGATTCTTGAAAACAATGAAATTATTAAAAATTTAAAACATTCAAACTTCAAAGAAATGGGAGGGTGGCCTACTTAAAACCCTATAGCCTATGATTGTAATGGCAAATCTACACCCTACACTAAATCTAAACCTAAACCCTACATTAAATCTACATTAACCAACAAATCTCAAGCAAAATAAAAAATAATGAAAGTTTAAAGTTAAGAATACATACCTGATTAAATGCTATGGAAACTTGATTGCCCCCTTCCTCTCTTGTAGAAAATCGCCCAAGATCGCCCAAGACGTCAGAGCTCCACTTCCTCCAAGCCAAAATGTCCAAATGAATGAAAAAAACCTGTCCACGACCTCTTTACGGCAAATTTTTTTAATTTTTACCTAGCAGGCCAACACTTTCCATCGACTCGCGATAATATCAGAATATATCGCGATATATTAAAATATCGCTATTTTTTTAAGTGTCGGGAAAATATCGCGATATATTGTCAACGATATATCGCCAACCCCATCGACTCTCGATATATCGCGATGTCGGCGATATATCGTCGATATATGTAACTATGGAACTTTCTTTCTTCTGTATCGGTGTGGCGATAATGGCATCATTAGGATGTTCACGTCCTCTTTTGACCGAAGTGAAGTTCTTCGGGAGGTCCCCCTGTTCCTGGAAATTCCTCAGAGAATTAGCACCAGCAAATGAGGTGCCACCTTTTTCACCTTGGGTTTGGTCGCCAGTGTTTTCTTCATTTCCCATGATTGGGAACACAGAGTAGTGTCTCAAGTTGAAGTTCCTCTCCAGGTTTTTCAATTGCATATCCGCCTAAAGAATATTGGCTCTCAAGCCCTGTGTCGTATCCCTACCTCCATTCCACTTGGTTGTCATGTCCTCTAATAGCAGAGCAAGCATATGTTTCATCATCCAATAGTGATTGATGCGGCCGCCACTTTTTCTGGAGGATAGGTGGTCCGAGACCGCCTTAGACTCCCACTCATCAATTAGGCAACGGAATGGCATGGAGATTTGCTCCACGAAACCATCTGTGTCCCCTATGTTTGTCTTTCGTCTGTTGTTTCCTCTACCAACGGTGCGTCTACCTGCGCTTCCTTTGCGTGGGGTTCCTAGCTTCCTGGGCATATCTCTCTGTGAGGTATTGCGTGGGGGCAAATTTGCAGCAACCGAATGCGTAGACCAAGAAACAACAATATGAGCCTGGTGGGGACGAAAACACAGCTGCAAACGATGTTGCAGACTCAGAGGCAGGCTAAGATGAATTGTCGGATGAGGGAGAGGGACATTTCCTATTGCGCTTAATCCCATTGTGCGAGGCGTCATGATGGCTCGTACTGTGCATTAATTCTCAGCTCGACAGTTTAAACCAGACATGATCGCGCCTCTACCAACAGGGCTGGCGGGCATGCCACCTTCCTCTCGGTCTAAATGCTCCTCGTCATCATCCGTATGTCCACCTTCCTCGTCATCGCTCTGACCATGTGCCAGGTGTTCCCTGGAGGTGGTCATTAAGTCACCCGCATCTGGGTGTATCAAGTCCCTATTTGCAATCTGTTCACAATCTTTGACGAGAGCCTCCATGTTGAGAGAGGTGAAGTTGCTGTGAATCAAGGAAGAGTGGCAGCCCACTCCTTCATTAGCAAGGTGATTGGCTAATGAATTTGGCTTTCATTTAACGTGGTGGAAGGTGATACCTCTCCCAATACTGAGAATTTGATCAAGTTGCCCAAGTCCATGATCCAATCTCCAACTGGGTGATATTTTTTCTCTGTGAGTTCCATTCTGTAAACGAGTTGCAAGCGAGAAGATTATTTGCGAATCTCCTTCTGCGATAAGGGGGAGGAGATTCAGGTTCATAGCTAATCGAATTCCTTCTGTAAGCCCGGATAACTCTGCTGCGTTGTTGCTATCAAAACCAAGGTCTCCCCAATAGACAGTCTGGATGGTTCCTGTGCAATCCCGGATTGCACCCCCGAAGCATGCCTCTCCGGGGTTTCCTTTAGAAGCTCCATCAAAGTTTAGTTTAAAGAGTCTCGGCAGAGGTTTCTCCCAATGACTAGGGCTGGATATGCGCATTTGAGTGGGGCGAGGTTGAATGGAGAAGTCTTTTGGATCCATCCCCCAAACGAGAAGAATGTCCCATTTTGATTGGATGCTTGAGAGGTCGTTAATGTACCAGTTGTCAATTAGAAGCGTTTCTTGAATGTTCTTTTGGATGCCTAGCCAAACCTCCCTGTCATTACCCTGTTCCCATTGAAGATGCGTTGATTTCTTTCTTTCCAAATGTTCCAAACCACAAATCCAGGGATGAGAGACCAAAGGCGATTTAGAAGTTTGCATTGATAGGGCTCATCCCCCCATGACTGGAGGGTTTTAATTATATCACTTTTGACTCTGTTGGTGTTTTTGCATTTCACCTCCACCAGGTTCCATATAGTGTCTTCCAGGGCACAAGAATCTAAGAGGTGATCTATGGTTTTCAAGTGTTCCTTGCAGGTGATGTAGAAGGAAGGACCGAGGAAGCCTCTTTTTAGTAAGTTATCCCATGTGAGGATCTTACTATGTGTTAACAGCTAAAGAAAAGTAGAAAGTTTGGGCCAGTAATTTGAGTCCCATATTTTCTCCCAGAGGGGGTTAGAGGGTTATGAGTTCTTATGAGAGTGAAGTGAATAAGCTTCTTTAGCAGTGAATGTTCCTTTGGTGTTGTGTCCCCATCTAATAATGTCTTCTTCCTCATGGACTTTTATCCTTCTCTTTTGTAATTCTGGCCAGATGATATCCCTGGGTACATCATTCCCCATTGGCCCCCATTCGGTGGGTTCTTTCCATAGACGAAAATGGTTATTATTGGATTCCTGCCAAAATTCCTTGATTGTTGCTCTGTCGAGCCTGTGCGGGATATCCTGGTGCTACTGCAGATTGTGTAGGTTTGATAATTTGGATAATTGTTGCCAAGAGTCATGCCAACAATTGGCATGCTCTCCATTTCGAATTTCCCAGAAACTGTGTTGTTGGATAAGAGCGCACTGACAATTGGCAGCTCTCCAAATCAACGAGCCTGGCGGGTCCTGGTCACAATGGATTAGCGTGGGAGTAGGCCAATCCTATGCATATTTTTTGTTCCAGAATAACGCCCAAGGAGTGGTATTTTTAGCTATCCAGTTCCACCAAATTTTGGCAGAAAGGATCTCATTATTTTTTTTCTAGATCCCGAATCCCCAGGCCCCCTCCCATTTGGGTAGTGTCACAGTTTTCCAATTGATTAGTGCCCACTTGTGTTGATTACCTTTTCCTCCCCAGAGGAATTTGCTTTGGAGATTTCGTATGGATTTGAGGACCCATTTAGGGGCAGCTAGGACTGAAAAAAGGTAAAGGGGCATTGACTGCAGGACAGATTTGAGGAGGGTGAGTCTGCTGGCCAAATTTTTCGGAAGGTCCAAGGGGAGATTTTGCTTTCCAGCTTGGCTAGCAAATCTTTCCAAGAGGAGTGTTTGACTGCACTGTCTAGAAGAGGAGCTCCAAGGTATTTAGTAGGCAGGCTAGAAACGGAGAAACCAAGAATGCAAGCCACATTGTGTTGAGTTATCATATCGGTATTAAAGAAAAAAAGCTATGATTTTTCAAGGTCGATGATGGTTCCAGAGGCTTCCGAGAAAGTGTTGAGAACTTTTGAAATGCATCGGGCTTCTTGGACAGAGGGGTGACCAAAGATGAGATTATCGTCAACAAACTGCTGATAGATATGGGGAGGGTTATTGTGCAAAGCTAGACCTCTGAGTAAACCTTTTGAGAGTGTTTTTGAGGAGTCTGTCGAAGCCTTCGGCCATCAGGATGAAGAGGAAGGGCAAGAACGGATCTCCTTGGCGGATGCCTCTAGAAGGGGAGAACGTGGCAGAAGGTGAACCATTGACCAGGATGGAGAAGAAGGCTGAGGAGGTTAGGGCTAGGATCCATTTCGTCCAATATTGATTGAAGCCAAAAGCTAGGAGCATTTGTTCCATAAATTCCTAGCTTAGCTTGTCAAAGGCTTTTGAGAGATCTAGCTTGATGAGCATTCCAATTTTTTTGGTGATTTTGAGGGAGTGAGGGATTTCTTGAGCCAAAATTATCCCATCAATAATTTGCCTGCCTTCAACATAGCCAGTTTGCTCAGGAGAGATGAGTAAAGGTAGTACGGACGGTTGGCTATGACCTTGGTAATGATCTTGTAAATAACATTGCAAAGGGAAATGGGGCAGAATTTACCTGGAGTTGCAGCTCCTTGTTCTTTTGGAATCAGAGTGAGAAAAGTCGCATTGAGAGCTGGCAGGACCCACAGCTTTTGGTAAGATTCTTCCACCAATTCCCATATTTCATTCTTTACCATATCCCAGCAGTGATGGTAGAAATTTGTGGTTAAACCATCAAGTCTCGGTGCTTTATCATCAGCCATATGTTTAACAGTTGTCTCTACCTCCTGTAAAGATATGATTTTCATCAATGCTACATTGTGTTCCAGAGTGAGGATTTTTGGAATGCAATCAATGACTTTCTTTATTGCCTAAGCCCTCGAGGGAACTGGCTCTGAGAGGAGATCTTAGAAGTGGTTGATGAGCTCTTTTTCAATATCTTCATGAGTTTCCAGGAGGGTTCCATTCTCTGATCTGAGATTGGAGATGCGGTTGTGGTTATGGTGTTGAATTACTGATCTTTGGAGAAAGGATGTATTTTTTTCCCCTTCTTTAAGCCACCCCACTCTAGACTTTTGCTTCTAGAAAATTTCTTCTTGCTTGCACCTCTTGTCCAACTTTGCCATGATCTCCTTTTCTTTCAGTTTATTTTCAATGGTTTTCCCTCCCTCCATGGTAATGATTTGGAGTATTTCCAAATCTCCTTCTAGGGTGCATTTGTCTTGAAAAATGTTTCCAAAGGTGTTATGGTTCCATCTTTTGAGGTTGCCTTTGAGTAGCTTAAGTTTTTGTTGCATTAAAGCCATCTTAAAGCGATCTGGTGGGTTCAAGTGCTTCCGCCCATCTCTTAACAAAGTCTTTGAAGGAAGGGTGGTTGAGCTAGAATTTTTCAAAGCGGAAGGGCTTGAACTTGTGAGCTTCAGTGTTTTTCCAGTTCAAGGCAATGGGCCAGTGATCAGATCCATTCGAAGGAAGAACTTTGGTAGTTAGAAGGCCTCCCATCTCTAAGAGGTTTTCAGAGACCAAAAATCTGTCCAGCCTAGAGGCTATAAGCTTATCACCTCCTCTTTTGTTGTTCCAGGAAAAAAATACTTCAAAGGTTGGGAGGTCCACAAGCTTGCTGTCTTCTATGGGTGTTTTGAATAGGAGATCCTTGGTGGTGAGAAATCTCCTTCCTCCTTTTTTTTCATTGAGGGAGGTTATCATATTGAAGTCGCCACCAAAGATAACCAAAGAATTTGAGTGCTGATGCTTGAACCATTCCATGTATTGGAGTAGTTCAGACTTCAAAGTTGGGGTTTGAGGGCCATAGATATTACTCAGGTGGCCATGGTGTTTTGTTCCCAGGATGTGAAAAGAGGCAGACAGGGAGCTGGAGGTGGAGGAAAAATTGTTAGCTATTATGGAGGGGTCCCAAGCCATAGTTATGCCCCCTTATGCTCCCCTAGCATCAATGGAAATATTTTGACAGTTCTCCCAGAGTTTGGATATCAGGGTTTGGAAGGTTTGGCTTGAGTACTTGGTTTCTTGCAGAAAGAGAACCGTTGGCTTATCTTGCAAGATTTTCCTTTTTATCATCCTATGTTTGGATCGCCCATTAAGGCCTCTTATGTTCCAGGATGTAATTTTCATTGATAACAGGTTTAAACAACAGGAAATAATTCAGTTAGCTGGGCATATTGACCTGATTCAACTAACCTGGTGTTGAGCGTGCTGATTCTTTGTAGATCCGTCTTTCTACCCTTTTTTCGATTATCTCTTTGGACCTTTTGTTTGTCTTTCTGATGCGTACTCTGGAATCCAAGTTTGTTTTGGGCTTTTGCTTTGGCCAAAGCTTCCTTCAAGAGTTGGATCTAAGTTGGGGGAATAGAGCTGAATGCTTTTCGGGTGCATGCATCTTCCATCCCCAGCAGATCTAGGCCTACTATCTCTATTTCCACCATTTCTTCATCCATGAGTATCTTAGGGTCGCTTTCCTTTTCAAGCTGTGTTGGATCAGAGGTGGATTGAATTCGTTCCTCCTTAACGTTTTGTGGGTCCTTTGGAATTTCCCCTTTTCTTGGTCTACGGTGGTCTGTGTGGCTTCCTTCTTCAATTTCTGGTTCTTTGGGCTCTTCTGGAAGCTCCTCCAAGATCTCGAAATTGTTACTGGTCGTGGGTTGGTCTGCTTTTATCTCCATAGGCATGTGCCATTTGTTATTTCTCTTTTTTCATTCCAGTTTTTGGAAATTCTCCTCATCTTTTTTCGGCTCTCTGAGGATGGGGTTGAGTTGATTTTGAGGGAAATCTCCGTACTGGTGGCCATGTTTGTGACATTTGCGACATCGAAAGGGAACATGTTCGTAGTCCAGCAATTGAATCCATTTAGAGTCTTCATGCATCAATTGTATAGAGTCTGGGAGTGCCTTTGCTATATGCATGTAGACACAGATTCTTGCATAGGAAGTGTATTTGCTGTGTTTTGTTTGCTCCGCCGCTCGAACATAACTGCCTAGAGTGTTGCCTGTATCTTTGAGTGTATCTTCATTCCAGTGTTCTTGTGGAAGTGAGTACATGTGAATCCAGACCGGGGCCCAGGTGAAATCTTCCTTGTCTGGGTTGAATCTTTCAGTCCAGTTTCTGAGGTACAAGCCTACAGAGTTGAGAAAATACGGGCCACCGTCTTCAACTTGGGCTTTGTCCTCTAGCCTATGAAAAATGAAAGGAAAGAATCCTTTTGATCCGAGCTGGAGATCGTAGTGGGATTTGGGTTTCCATTTTGATTCAATCCATCCTCTGAGCGCTTGTTCTGTTGGCCAGATGCCAATAAATTTACCTATAAGAGTGTGGTCTCTCATGCATTGTGCTCTTCCATTAATCCTTTCTGCTGACAAGGTAATGCAAGGTTTTTCTGTTGTTCTTGGTATGCAAGTGCTGGTATTCTGCGGGCCTTTGCTTTGTTTGTTGTGGTCCTTGTGGGTTTCTTGGTTTGTTGTCGTACGTGGAATTAGAATTTCAGTGGTGCCAATGTGCGGGGTTTGCGTTGCGCCTTTGTCAAAAGGACCTTCTGAGTTGACCTTGATAGGGTCAGGACGGGAGGGGCTTGCATCCCCCCCCTCTGGTGCTTCCATACAGTTTATCAGGATCCGCAGTCTGAAGTATCCCTGTGCTTAGGTCAGAGAAGGTTCTGCGGTGCCGCTGTTGCAGCAGTTACAACCGAACCCTAGTCATTTCCCTTCAAGGTTTCCTGGTGCTCAAGAACCCCACCCGAAAAAACTTTCATCATCATATATAGGATTACATTGCTAGTGATACCATGGGTCAGAAATTACTATGGGTCACTAATTCTAGGTAAGGTGACCAACCAACTACTCAACTAACCAACTAATTAATGCACTAATGACCGGTAGAGGATCAATGAGATTACAATTCTTAACACACCCCCTTAATCTCATCTGGGAGAATATTCTCAACACTATCAATGGCTAAGTGTTGTCTCTGAAACCCAAATGCAAGTGTTCCCAATGGTTTGATAAACATGTCAGCTAATTGCTCCCTAGAGTCACAAAACAGTAAAGTAATATCTCCATTATTGACTAACTCACGAATGAAATGATAGTGAGTGTCAATATGTTTACTCTTTCTATGGAAGACATTATGCTTGGACAATGTTATTGCAGAACTATTGTCACAAAAGATAGGAGTTGGATCCTTTTATGTGTGTCTCATATCCTTCAAAAGTCTTCTAAGCCAAACTACATGGAAAACTGCTGTGGTGGCTGCTACATACTCTGCTTCCGTAGATTACATGCTGACAATGGGTTGTTCTTGAGAAGCCCAAGATATCAGATTGGTACCCAAATGGAAAGCATAACCAGATGTGCTTTTCCTATCATCAATACTACTTGCAAAATCACTGTCAGTGTACCTGTTGACAGCCCGGACTTGTAGGCTGTTGGAAAAAACTACAAGGCAGTCAACAAAAGGAAATAGTCCAACCGGAAAGGCTTTGAATCAATCCCACGCAGAGACAATTCTATCCCCGAGTTGTTTGGGATGACTAAATCCTATGGATACGAGGCCTCCATTGGCACAAAGGGTTTTCAGACCGATAAGATCTTCTCTTAGGAAAAGTGAGAAAAAATTTAAAGTAACTGATTTCCAGGCTAACTGTTCAAGAAAACTTAAACAAGGTGAATAACAGATTTAGGATAGGGCAGTTGTAAAAGATAATAGGCAAAAGGAACTAATTACTGAACGTACAGAAATGTAAATCAAGATCAGTCTCTTTAACCAACTTTAAATAAATCTTATACAATTAAAATTGCAAAACTTTATCCAAATATTATTGATGTACAACATGTCCAAGAGGTAATACTAATTAACAAAATGAGTATCAAAGATTAATTACTAATCATCAGCTGTGAAACAGATCATGTGAATCAAATAAAAACATTCATTCAACGCACATTCAATGTGTCAATATCGTAAGGAAAAATCAATACGTGAACCAACACATCAATAGATAAACAACTAATAATCACTATGCCAAATAGATGGAAGAAAGACTAACATTCATAAAAGACATTTGATGAACAACCATAGAACATAGCATAAAATGACAACATAATTTTATTCACTTGCAAAAAATTACAGAGTACAAATCACAAGCTTTCCTGTTATGCACTTGGCAGTCTGTTCTCTTGTATAGCTCCTAGGCTTAATCTCCTTAGTTCTTCCCCCTCTACTTGGGAAATACCCTCCCTTTAAATAATATTACAAAATTTACAAAAAAGGAAATTTCCCAAGATGTGGGATTACAAAATAATTTAGTTTCATGGTTTGTCCATCAAATCGTCAATGCCTTGATACTTGGCATGTTCCAAGTGTACTTTGTTTTGTAGATTTGGGATGCAATCTCCCTCTTTTCGACCTTCTTCCATTCTCGGAGGTACACCTGCATTCTCACCATCGCAGCATGGGGTGTCTCGATCCATCTCGTGATTTCTTGCATAGTAAGTTGGGTGATCTCCTAGATCTGCTCCTTGGCTGTAGCGAAATTTATTTCTATTTTTTCCAATTTCAGCTTAGGGGGAAGTGGCTGATCAATTGGATCCAAAGATGGCATGTCCAGAAAAATGAGCAAAGTTTCAGCAGCAAACCACCTTCTTTTGCATGCCACCTGTCCATCTTTGATGATGGATTCTACTGCATCGTAGATGCTTTCCCAGGTCTCAATCGTGACCTCAGTCTTCTTGGTTTGAAGTTTATCCATGAATGGAAAATCATGCGGTCTGTCTTTGATATGCTTTTTCCAGTCTAGTACATTGTCGAAGGCCTTAGCTGCTACTCTTCTGCGAGTATTATGATCCTATAGGATATCAGATTGATGCTTAAATGTATTATATAGTTCCTACATTTCATTTATACAGATTGGCCATGGACTGATAGAATTCATCATGGACCTTGTAGGCTAGTTGCTTAATTTCTTCTGCTGTTAGTTTGGAGAAAGAGGAAGCAACTGAAACTAGCTGAGAGTCTTTGAGATGTTGCTCAAGGGTAGCAATCCTATCTGCTTGTTGTTGCTTCGAAGCATTTTATTTCTCAAGCTGTTGCTTGAGATAATCATTCTTCTTCTGTAACTGCTTCAACTTATCTTCATATTCTTGCCTAAGAAGCTGGACTTCTTGTTTGTGATGTGCCTCAGCTGCTGTCAAGTCTTGTTTGGTCTTCTGCAGCTCTTGTTCTTTGTCTAGAAGGTCCTTATTTAGCTATGAAACTGAATCAAAGTTGGCTCCTGCAAAAGCCCCCATGGCAATTGCTATATATAAAGCCCCTTGCTTGATATCAGGGGAATCCGACTTCCAAATAACTTGGTTGAGAGCAGGCACCTATTTGACTGTACCTTCCCTTGTCCTTTTGGTTCCCTTTTTCATCACTGCTTTGTCTTTTTTGCTCCAAAACATAACAATCATGAGAATAGGTCACCACAATCATCATAACATAACAATTTTAGGTGTTAATATCAATGTTACAAATATTGTGTCGGCGAATATATCGCCGAGGGTCCAAAAAGAAATTATCGGATTTATCGGCGAAAATGTCAGCAAACATCGACAATGTAAAAAAATACAAAAATATTCTTTTTTTTTCAATTTTCTAAACATCTAAAGCAACAAGAACATCAAATAAACACATCGCTGCATGAATATGGAAATAAAACCGATATATAAGATGTATAAAACGTCTAGTGATACATCACACATAAAAAATGAATCGTGTCTTGGATCTTGAGTCCCCGACTCATGAATCACCAAAAAAATACAATCAATGTTTTATGTAATATGTAATATGTAATATGTATTTCATATGCAATGAAATCAACCAAATAAAGTAAACTATGGATTCACTCTACCCCTTTTACGGGTAAAGGCAATCGCTCTAGTAATGGCTCTGCCTCTAGAGCTAGAAATCCCAGGCGCTTATGGGGGTCGTCGTGGACTTCCTCGTCCTCTAGAAGTGCCTGGAAACTTATGTACTCTAGAAGAACTAGAAGAATGATGAGGTACTGGATATATCTGCCTCCCTCTGACTAAGACTGTGGCTATGAAACTGGTGGCTGTGAAACAGAAATTGGTGGTTGTGCAATCGATGGCTGTGTGATTGGTGGCTGTGCAACCCGTGGCTCTGGTGGTGGCACAATCTCAAATGCGTCTAACCACTGATTATCCCATGTTTCAATCTCCATGTCCTGTGTATCATCCTCTAACCAATCAGGGGCCGCCTCCATAATAGGTTCCTCAATCTCCACTCTCCATGCAGCAGTGGTGCCAATGTCATCCAATGAAATGGCCTCCACCCCAGGTTTTTTCTCAAGCCGCTTCATCCACAACCTGAGATTGTAGGAGACGTACACTAGATCATTCAGGCGTTGGGTATCCAACCTATATGATGACCATAAATTTATCCAATTAGAATTTAGAATACATAAATTACCCATGGGACATAACTTACAAGTTGTAATGAATTTAGAATTTAATTTCAAATTCTCAAACCTGTTGTGCTTCTTGGTGTGTATTTTTTCAAATACACTCTAGTTTCACTCACAACCAGAAGAACTACATGTTTGGCTTAGAATCCAAACAACAAGCTTTTGGAGATGGGGTACTCATCTGCCATAGGTTTCCCACCAAGTATCTACAATGAATTGGAGAAACATAAGAGAAGACATTGAAAATTTGAAATATAAAACAAAGAAAGTAATGAAATTAAATTTTGAAACAAGGTGAAACTTACTTGGCATTATGTTCTTCCTGTCATTAATAGCCATATCAAAGCCAACTGTTCCCATGGCCCTCCTATAGATTTCCAACTCTTTGGAAATCTCTGAACGGTCAGCTACACTTAGCACGATCCTCTGGACACACTCCAAGAACCCATCCATTACCTCTACATCAAAGTTGAAGCCACATGAGTAAGAGAATGCGGGGTTGAGGAATAGGCCTGTAGCATGAATGGGGTGATGAAGTGTTTTGTTCCATTGATGATCAATCACCTCCCATATCAATTGTTGTTTCGCTTGCCCCTCTTCCCCCTTGTCCTCATAGTAGGCATTAATGGCCTCTTTGGCCCTATCCATGGCCTCATACAAGTAGCCCATTGCAGGCTTGTCTCCATCAGCCAATCGTAGAACCCTTACCAAAGGTTCACATACAGTACAAACCTCCTTCACCCCATCCCAGAAGCTCTCCTGGTATGACAGTAGCCTGAATATGTCATGTCCCTCTGGTTTAGTGCTAATTGATAAATCACGCCACTCAGCTGAAAGGAACATAGTCTGCAAATCCCACATAGAAGGAGAGACTGAAGAGAGATGAAACAAGTGGCAAACCGAGTGATGGCAAGACGGACCGACTCCCTATCATGAGTGAACTTCCTCATCAAGCTAAGCACAAAGCATGATTGTATATAAATTTGGTGATGCTTCTTGCTGAATGAATGACATCCTTGATAAACTGGATCTTCCCCATATCCTCTAAGATCAAGTCAATACAATGTGCTGCACAAGGTGTCCAAAACAAAGTTGGATGCCTTTCCATAAGCATCCTACCAGCTGCCACATAATTTGCAGCATTGTCCGTTACTACTTGGACAACATGCTGTGGACCTATCTCTTGGATGAACTCATCCAACAACTGACATAGTAATGTTGCATCTTTGACCTGTGCAGATGCATCCATAGATTTTATAAACATTATGCCTCGAGGACAATGAACCAAGAAGTTGAGAAGGGTCCTACCCTTCTTATCACTCCAACCATCTGACATCACAGTGCATTGGCCTCCCATGAACGTCGAAGCTCCTCCAACCTAGAAGTGCAATCGACCTTTTCATCATCAAGGATACGCCCTCTCAACTCCTCATAAGTGGGGGGCTTATACCCCAACCCAACAATAGCAACAACTTCGAACATAGGCACGTAGAATGGGTTCCTCGCAAAGTGGAATGGAATATCACTCCACAAAAGACATCGACCCACAAGTTTATCTGCTTCCTTTTTCTCTTTTATCTTGTACATTGACTTTATACTTGGTTGTCCACCAGGACCAGATCTCGACAAAAAGTGAGAAATAGAATGTGTCGTTGAAGGCATGACAGAAGATGAGGATAAGGTCTCACTCCCCACTCCCCCTAAAGTGTGTCCAGTTGCCCCGGATCCTAATGTTGCTCTCATTCCAAGTTCCTACCTCAAAGCTTCCCTTTCATCTTTCCTCTTGCCAATACCTTCAATTGCAAGTTTGGCCCTATGAACTATTTCAGGAGTGGAGTTTTCACAAATATCCACCTCATGCCCTACAAGTTGTGCGAGGTGGTATTTGAGCCTACTTAACCCCCCTGTCATCTCCTTCCCACACATATTGCATCTAAGCTTTTGTCGATTATGTGGATCAACTGGCTCTGTATACTCCCAAAATGGATCCAAAATGTTCGGCATGCTTGTAGTTTTGCAATATGGAACTAGCTTGAAATTTCAAAACCTGTAACATAAAAAAAAAGTTTTTTTTAGCGAATTTCATTGCAAATAATTGCAAATCAGACATACAGAAAATTATTTTACATTTCTACATTTCTAAAGTTAAATTGTCAATCATTGTATGCTGTAAAATTTTACTAAACTGTAAATTACTAAATTTTAATGACTGTAATTTGAATGTTTTATACTGTATATTGTATTATAAATTTGTATATATAATATATATTATATACTATATATATTATTATTTATATATTCTATAATATATATTATATATAATATATAATACATAATATATATTATATAGTAGATAGTATATATATTATATATAATATAAATTATAATTATTAAAGTTTACCCGACCGGTACCCTACTACCCACAGTCGGGACTCAACTTCGACTCCACCGACATATGTCCACACTGCACAGTCCACTGGCACCCACACAGGCCATAGTCTGGACTCTGCCGACAGTAAAAAAAATTAAAATGTTTAAATTTTAAAACAGTAAATAAAAAACAATAATAAGTTACTAACCTCCTGGCTCAGTCTCGGTTCACGATTCTCCTTCCTCCTGGCTCCTGTCGACAAGTGCACTGTGTAACCAAGTCACCAACGAAAACCCTCACTCCTGCTTCGGTCGGCAACCAACTGAAATAACAAAAAAAAGGCATTTTAACCTTTATTCGCCCGGCCGCAAAAGTGAACGAACGTTGACTCACGATTTTTTGGAAAACATCGGGTTAAAATCGCGATTTTTCCAAGCAAACATCGTCGAAAAATTCGCTAAAAAGCAGGGCGATGTTCAGGGATATTATCGTCAACGAGGAGACATCGCGATGTTGGCGATAAATCGTCGATTTTTGTAACACTGGTTAATATACATCAGAGAGCAAAATCCAACCAAGGAGCCATACACCTGATCTCACCATATACCTGTCTCTATCTTATATGCCCATTTATAAAATGTGTGCCATATCTGTTACTTTGCTTGAATGAACTAGGTCAACACTGAAGTCATCTCAATGGATAAGGAGATCTCAATCCTGGCAAGGAAACAATCTAAAACTGCTACTGAATAAAGGATCTGAATGGGTTAGGCTATAATGATCCATGCTGTAACCCCATCTGAATGTGTAGCTCGGAAAAATAAAGAGATCAATCTGTATGTTGCATCATGGTATCCCAACTACAGTATATATGTGATAACAAGTCCCCAGTTTGTGGGTGCACTAACCTTAAAATTTATAATTTTTCATTAACTTTTAGGGTTAAAATTGTAAAATGTTGAGGGTTGTCTCATATAAATAAGACAACTTCACCTCATTTGTAAAACATGGACAATGGTTCAAATTATGTATTTTTTCTTTTTCTCTTGGTATATTGAAGCACTTGAAGCTATGCGCACCTTTCTCTTGGATGTCACTTTTGCTTGAAGGGTGAATTGATGATGTTCTAGGATTTGATTTCGCACAAGCCAAGCTGATGCTAGAATAGTTGTAATAACTCATGCTCAAGGGTGACTTAAGACGCACTGTCTTGCTCATTCTTGATTAATGTTGGTAAGTTTATCTCCTAACCCTATTTTAACGTCAATCTTGAAGTGCTTTGGATTGTGTTAGGGTTTGTTTGCTAGCATTTTATCAACTTGCTTGAGGAGATGTAAGGGCTCAAATGGTAATACAGGGGTTAACCTTCCTTTACAGTACAGTTCCTTATAAATTTACAAGCAATAAATAATTTTTTTGCAAATTAATTTCAACAACAGATAACTAACTCCAAATTTTAAGTTTTATTCCAATGAAGAATTTATGAACATATGTACCATTAATTAGTGAGGTACATTTCTTAAAAACAATAACTAACAAAATTCTACTATTAATCTGAATAAAGAAGAAGTAGGCAAACCCTACTTACATGGAAGAATGGTCCTGGAAGAATGGTCCTTTTGTTGACTTGATTCCACTCTCTCGTCTTCTCGACCACCGTAACTAGTGTGGGGGGAACAACTCTCCTCCCAACCAAACTCCTTAGCTAAAAGCTAAGGACCCTCGAGCCCCCAGTAGCTAATACTATGCCAACCAATTCACTCTCTCCTCCTTCCACACCCTACCTCCTAACTCCCACTCATACAACAACACGACTATTTCCCCTAAGATGGATTCCCAACAAGTATCACAACATAGGACCTACCACAAGGGTATGACTCCCCCACAACTGAATAACACCCTCCACAATCAACAAACTGCCCAAAACAACAAACTGTCAACATACCTCATAATCTGCCCCCAATTCCTCTATTTATGCAAAAAAAACAATTTTTAATTTTATAAGAAAGAATTTTGCATGAGGGCCACATGCCCTTCGTGCATCCTACTTTATTTAATCAAGTTTAATCAACTTAACCTAGATTAATGATTAATCGCTAATTAGCTTTATTAATATTTCTCCTATTATTTTTTGTGATTGAATTAATTCCACTTCATTAATACTTCATTAGTAGCCAATGAAGGATTAAGGATTCTAATCCTTAATTAGTTTTTAGGGGTGTTACAGGAGACCTTCCTACCAAGGAGCTCTCCATTGTTTTGTTAGGCCTTGGACTTCTCTATTTGCCCTAATTAGGGTTTTGCTACCTAACCATTGAGGTTGCTAGCTTAGCCCTAGTTGCAAGTATTGAATACAATCTCAAGAGGAGGGACGTTAGCCTCGATCTCTCATAGCTCTAGGTTTTGAGACAAGAATCTAATACCCTTTCAATCCTCTTTTTATCAAATTTTATATGTTTTATTTTATGCAAAAAATACATAAAAATATTTTACTACTGCAAAAAACTCTCAAAATCTAAATAAATCCAAAAATAGCCGTGATTTGATATTTTTGGTCCATGCTAAAAATTTTCCCTAAGGTTTTATCCACAAACCCTAGAGTGCATTCTCTTTTGAGGAAGTGCATTGGGATACGTGAAACCCTTGTAATTGGTGAATTAGAGGGTGTGTGGTATTTTTGGCTTGTTCTACAACTTTTCCCTAGTCCAATTGTCCATTCCTTGAGGGCACACTCTCTGGATTGGCTACCTTGGGAAGTGTGACTTTGCCTTGGGAGATGTGAAATTGTCTTGAAAGGCGTGATATTTTTTGGAATTTGTGATAAGGTGAACAACTCCATTTGTATATGATTTTTGTGTCTTGATTTGATATTGTTTGACTTCGATAAGGCACTGATCCTAGCTATTAAGGTTTCATGGAAGGTATTTGTGGTTTGTTGGCGGTTGCAAGTATATCTTTCATTGATTAGGGCCTCCCCTTGGGTTTTCAAGTTACTCGAAGTGTTGAGAGGTTAAACTGTGGTGACATTGGGTTTAACTCTCTCTTGAGCTTAACATCACTAGCACTAGGTCTACATAGCCTTGATTTGCAAGGGTATACTAGTTTTAGCAGTAACAGGCACCTGATGCAAAAAAATGTTTTGAAACACCACTTTGGTCTAAAAATGTCAAATAATGAAAACACGAGAATTTACATAAACAGTTTGAGGTCATTGTTATGACATTTAGCATAAATTGGAGATGTGGAGGATGAAGATGCAAAGGCCCTCTAAATATAATAGTGTAGTATTTACATGGGCAAATATCTTCACATACTCCAGAAATCTGTTATCACCACTCTTGTTATACAAGGAAAAAGGTTAACCATTGATGAAGATGAAACAGTAGGTCATACTCTTTTCTTGAAAGGAAAAACAAACAATAAAAGTAACAAAGGGCGGGCCAACTCAAACATTGAAAAAATATGTTATTGTTGTGGGAAGCCAAGTCTTATTGCCTAGAATTGTAGAATTCATGCTGCTGATCTACTTAAACGGAAGACATAGAAGAAGGTCAAGATTTACTTGAAGATGCAGCAATTACAAAATGCAACTACTTGGTCTTGATCTTGAAGATGCAGCTGTTGCAACTGATTTGTCTTGATCTTGTTTGGGTGGACGCTTTATTTGCAACGTTAGATTAGGATATTATGTAAGTTATAATGGGGAAACATTTGTTTTCTCCCTGTGTTCTAATTGAGATATACTGCAGTCGGTTGCCAGCTTGATGCACACTCAACTTTAATATCAAGAATAGTTGACTTGGTTGGCATGTTTTGGCAGCTAGGATTCATTTGGGCATTTAATTTCATTAAAAGAGGGTCAGGAAGAGAGCTGAATCTAAAATATCAGGCAACTGAATTGATGAACATAATTGGCTAGAGGTAGCAGAGCATGATCTATGTTTAAGAAAAGTCTTAAGTGAGCTTGACATGTGAAAACAAATCATGCACCAACTCCAGCTTCCAGAAATGTCGGAAGATTCCTTGCTTCTCACAGAATCACTGCGCAGTTTCCTCTATTCTGAACTTCCAACATTGGTTCGGGGACAGAATTGGGTATTGCTTTATAGGTACAGAATTTTTGGGTCCAGCTTTCATTTTTCACTATATACAGAATCTTCTATCATTCGATTTACTTATTATTCTTTTGCTGTTTTGGAAACAGTACATGGAGGCATGGAGTCTCACTTTTAACTTTATACCGGAGAAGCACTTTTTGCCCTGGCCCATGTTTGCTGGTGGGTTTGGCCCTGACATGAAATTTCTTATTTACATTCTTCAATCATTGAAAAGTTCAATACATTAGAATTTGTCATTTGAATCAATTCTGTCGGTTGGAACTTTTGTGTATATTCATTGTGGTTGTAACTATCAGCGCTTCAGTGTTTCAGATTATTTTTATATCAGTTTATATGTTGGTTTAATGTCTATGAAGTTTTGTGTATCTTCTTTTCTTTTGTTTGAAATGACACAGGAAATATTATGCCTCTTCTCCTTGAATGTGTGGTTTAGGGTTATGAACTATGCAAATACCCTTTTCTTGCTAGGCACGTACATTCATCTACCCTCTCCGCAGATACAACTTCATCTTTGTCTGCTCAACGATTTCACCTTTAAAAGTTTTGAATATCTATGCAAATACAACTTCAGATTCTTTTGTTATGGGATCCTCTTTCCAATGGCTCTGTGCATATTTTGTTGGTTCCTCACACTGATTGAGTTCTCTTGAATGCAACTTTCTTAACCACAACAAATTTTAGAGCACCAACAAGGCTCTAAAAGATTATATAGATTTTTTCTTTTATTTTATTATCCTAATTTAAAAACCCCTCCAAAAAATAAAATTAAAAAACTCCTTTTCAAACTTCCCAATTGAAACTTCAATATTTTGAATTTGCTGACTTAATTTTGTATGTCCTGCCTCTGAAGACTCTGTACTCTCTTGTTAGAAAACATGCAACTTCTTTTGTCCTTGTGATCTTGTATTGGTCAGTCTCCCTTTAGTTCTCCATCCTTTGGTCTTTGTCTTCATCGGCATTAAGGTTCAAAATTGTTCTAATGAAAAGAGAATGAATGATGCATGATCATTGATATGTGTTATCCCCCATATTGCATGGGTTTCCACATGTGATATTCATCACAAATTTCAAGGGCATGACATGTTGATGATGCCTTGGATGCTAGCTCATGAATTTTCATGGAGATTTGATACGTTGTATTCTTGATGGTTGATGAGGGTTTGGATGCTCATTGCTATATTATATATTGATGTTGCTCCTCATTCATGATGTTTGTGGATATTTATTGGTGAGAACTTTGGTGATTTGAATGCGTATCACTTCTACAAAGGGTGTATGATGCATTTTCTTGATGTTGCAAAATTTAGCAGTCTTGGATTGCAAGGAAAATCAACTGCTTAAACCAGCAAAACTCAGAGATCTACCTCTATGTCTCACAGGGGTAGGCCTCTCTCTATTTGGGTCTCCTAAATTTCCTAAGGGAAATCTAGACCAACCACAGGAGGTGACCCAACTTGTAGCATCCCTGACCCTCCAACCGTGGCATTAACCATCCAGGCAAACCGCCCCATGAACATGGACGTATATAATAAACGAAATGCTTGAACATAAACATGCTAATATGCATAATCATTCAAATACACAGCGGAAGCAAACATACATTCATTCATTCAACATGTTCATCATCATTTATTAACAGTAAATATGATTGCAGAAGTAAAATAGACAAGATTACTTATCTTATAAAGAACTCGTCCCGCAATCAGCTACGTCACTGCAACATTCCACCCAACCATAGGCCAGCGTGCTTCTTAATCTCTCAGCAACGCTGCCACCCCTGAGCTGGGCATGATTCCCTAAGGAATAAGGAACAAGCAGGCTCACACATAGCCAAGGATACACAAAACACAACCAAGCCAACACAATTGGGTTAATCAAGCAAACAATGGATTAACCAAGCCAACACAGTTGGGTTTATCAGGCCATCCAAGAGCTGAGAAAGGATAAATGCTAAGCTGGTGAGCTGATTATAGAGCTAGGGACACCTACACCAGAACTAGCCTGACTTCTAAGACACCCACACACACCCAACACAAGGAATCAGTCCCCTCTTTGCTGCACAGTCCCTTAGGCCCTGACTTCCCTTCCAATGCTATTCAGGGGTTGTGGAGAAGAAAGCCAGCCCTCTAGCTCTGTCTATGTGGTTCCCAAACACACCAGGTTTATCAATCAAACCAAGCCCTCATCCCTACTCCAACGCAGTCCGAAGACCAACCACTGCATACACGCAGTCACACAAGCGATTCACAGCTTGGATAGGGAAAACAATTCCTGAGCCGTTCTTGGCCCTATCGTGGCCAAAACGACTCCAAAACAGTCTACAGCAACCAAAACGTGAGGGAGACCACAGCAAACCCGCGAATCTTGGGAAGAACGGCAGCAACCACAAATCAGGGGAAGAACAACAACCTCAATCTCAACATTGAAGTGACGGGAAAAATTACACGGCCATACCAGTCTGTAAGGAAAGCATACACCCACAAAATCCACAAAATCCGTATGGAAAAACATGCACACACAGAACGTGAATGGCTTAATCACAAGGGAAAATCGTGGGTGAAAGAACACGGCTCCCAGCTCGCTGCGTGAGTAGAAACCAGGAAGAATCCTGTGTGTGAGAATGAGCAAGACAATGGAGTAAATCCATAGTGGTTTTCCTGCCTGCGTGAAGATAGAAAGTCTGCTAGTGGAGTGGGCGTGTGGGCAAGGACTGACAGTCCTACCACCCACTACTTCCCAGCAATAATTGCCCTCAACTAACATCAACAGTTTTGAATGGATAGTTGACACATGGCTTTCCCCCATATGCTCAAGGTTTGATATTTCTCCCTTCCCAATCCTTAGGAAAATCATGCCCTTTTCATTATGGTTGCAGTGAGCATAGCTGGTTGGGTTCATATAATTAAAATGTATATTTACATGATGACAAAACTTAATATGTGCCGTATATCACGATATACCATCGGCAACGATTCCAATCACCGAAACATAACACAAACAAATCGATGGTGGAGCTTTTGCCTTTAGCTCCACACCATGATTAATTACAATATATATACATCATGTACATTTAATGCACCGAGGTCAAAATCGGGTGGTTACATTCTCCTCCCCCTTCAATAGCACTGTCCTCAGTGCTTTACAAAATTGAACAAAATGCTACACTAGTATCACTTCAGTGTTCCGCAGAATTGAACAAAAATGGATGTGCCAATCGCATGGCGTCCTTCAACTCCCACGTAGCCTCTTCAGGTTCGTAGTGCTCCCATTGCACCCTTACCTGACCTATGGCCCGGTTCCGGAGCATTGTGACCTTCCTGTCGAGGATGCGCATTGGCTCGGTTCGGAACTCTCTCTCGGGTTCCACCTGAATCACATTCCAATTTATCACATGGTTAGGATCATGTACATATCTCTTAAGCAAAGAAACATGAAAAACATTATGAGCTCTAGTGCTAGCAGGCAATGCAAGTCTATATGCAAATGATCCTATCCTTTCAAGCACTTCAAACGGCCCACAATATCTTGGTGACAGCTTGGCACAACTTCCAAGCTTTAGGGAACTCTTCTTTGCCCTCACTCTGAGGTAAACATGATCCCCAACACTGAACTCCCTGTTCACCCTATGCTTATCTACATAGCTTTTCTATCTGTCCTGTGCCGCTTTCAGATTCTACTTGATCTTTACAACCGCTTGCTCCATTTCCTTGAGCAACTCTGGTCTAAGCACAACCCTGTTCACGAGGTTATCCCAAGTCACTGGTGTCCTACACCTTCTTCCATACAAAGCTTCATACAGACTCATCCCCAAGGATCCCTATTGTCCATTGTTATAAGCAAACTCTACCAAGTGCAAGTAATCTGCCCACTTGGTTGGTTTGTCCATCACGTGCATGCGAAGCATATCTTCAAGAACCTGATTAACTCTCTCTGTCTGCCCATTTGTCTAAGGATGGTATGCAGTGCTGAAGTTTAGCTTTGTACCCAAATCTGCAAACAACCTCTTCCAAAAATTGGAAGTAAACTTGACATCTCTGTCAAAGACTATTGTCTTCAACAATCCATGCAACCTGAAAATCTCCTTCATGAAGATCTTTGCAATGTCATCAGTCTTATGCGTAGACTTAACCGGTATAAAATGCGCTGCCTTTGTCAACTTGTCGACCACAACCATGATGGAATCATGTTGTCTCCAAGTCATCGGCAATCCCGTAATAAAATCCATGGAAATAATTTCCCATTTCCATTCTGGAACTAGCAAAGGCTGCAACAAACCTGTAGGGTGTTGATGCTCAACCTTTACTTGTTGACATTCCATGCACCTTGAAATGTATTCAGCCATATCCTTTTTCATTCCTAGCCAAAAGTATTGCTTTCTAGCTATAGCAATTGTCTTCTGATATCCTGGGTGACCAGAATACGGAGCTTGATGGATTTTGTCCATAACAACTCTCCTCAAATCTGCTACATTCGGAATATAATTCTGCCCTTGTAAATAAGAAGTCCATCTTCTTCCAATTTATATCCCTCAAACCTCTTCTCAAAACTTTGTTGTTGCAATTTGTCTTTTACCTGCTCATACAATTCATCTCCAGCAGTATGATTAACAATCTGTTGCCTCAAATCCGATTGGCAAATACTAAGGGATGCCACATGCATTTCCTGCACCTTCCTGCTGAGTGCATCAGCTACCTTATTCTCTTTCCCTTTTATGTGCTTGATTTCAAAATCAAATTCACATAAAAATTCCAGCCATCTTGCTTGCCTAGCATTCAGAGTAGGCTGATCAAATAGATACTTCAGACCACAATGGTCTGTTCTGAGCTCAAATCTTCTACCCATCAAGTAATGCCTCCACATCTTGAGAGCATGTACTATGGCTGCAAGCTCTAGATCATGAGTGGCATAGTTCTTCTCATGCTCCTTTAGCTTTCTTGACTCATAACATATCACGTGGTTGTCCTGCATAAGGACTCCTCCAAGCCCTTGTCCGCATGCATCGGTGCACACCACAAAATCTTTCTTCGGATCCGCAACTTTCAATATGGGTGCACTGGTGAGAAGATTCTTCGACCGCTGGAAACTTTCTTCACACCTCGATGTCCATTCGAACTTCATCCCCTTCTTTTGCAAAGAAGTGATGGCATGTGCAACTTTGGAGAATCCCTCAATGAACCTCCGGTAGTATCCTACAAGTCCCATAAAAGATCTTACATCTGTCACATTTCTTGGAGTAGGCCAATTCATAATTGCTTTAATCTTTTCAGGGTCCACAGATATACCCTCCTCTGAGATAATGTGACCCAAATACTGAATTTTATCTCTATAGAAGTCACACTTGCTCAGTTTTGCATACAACTGGTGCTCCCTGAGCAATTGCAATGTCAACCTCAAATGCTCTTCATGTTCTTCCTCATTCTTAGAATAAACAAGAATGTCATCAAGGAAAACAAGAACAAACTTGTCCAAATACCTACTGAAGACACTATTCATAAGGCACATAAATGTAGCTGGTGCATTTGTGAGACCAAATGGTACCACTACAAACTCATAATGTCCATACCTTGTTCTGAAGGCTATCTTATGAATGTCTTCATCCTTGATTCTCACCTGATGGTAACCAAACCTTAAGTCAATCTTGGAAAATACCTTTGCTCCTCTCATTTGATCAAAGAGGTCATCAATCCTAGGTAAAGGATATTTATTCTTCATAGTAACCTTGTTCAATTGTCTGTAATCAATACACAATCTGAGTGTACCATCTTTCTTCTTTACAAACAGAACTGGTGATCCCGAAGGAGACACACTCGGCTGGATATACTTCTTTTCCAACAACTCTTGGAGTTGCATCTTCAACTCTAGCATCTCCAGTGTACTCATCCTATAGGGTGTCTTGGACACTGGTGCTGCTCCTAGAACAAGTTCAATTGTGAAATCAATGTCCCACTTTGGAGGAAGCGCTGGAATCTCATTAGGAAACACATCCTTGAATTCCTGTAACACCTGATAGTCCTCCAACCTCGGAGTTTCATCGTCTGTTGCCTCCAAAATCTGAGCTGCATACAATTGGAAACCTTTCCTAAAGAACTTCTTTAACTGCATTGTTGAAACCTGTCGTACTGAAATCACCTTTGGAATACCTTTCACAACTACTAGGTTTCCTTCTTCATTCATGCATTCGAAAGTCTTATTGTAACAATCAAGCTTCACCCTATGAACTTCTAACCAATCCATTCCAATGAGAACATCATAGGAACCAAGTGGTAGAACATTTAGATCTACACAAGTGACCAATCCATTCATGACCAATGGACATTTCTCTACCACTTCACTGACCTTTCTCTTAGTCCCAGTGGCTAGTTGAACTAACCAAGACTTCCTATGCTTTACTTTCTTAAAAGCACAAATCTCCACTACTCTAGGAGCAATGTAACTGTGAGTAAAACCGGGGTCAATCAAAATAGAAACAGATTGATCAACAATCTTCCCTGCTACTTCAACCACAGTTGACTGGTGATCTGCCTGGCGGTCCTCCAGTGCTGCATAAATCCTAGGGACTTCCCTTGCTACTTGACCCACTGTTTCTGCTTCTTGAATGTTATAAGTCGGTCTTGCATTCTCATTCTCGAGTGGACAAATTCTGCGCATGTGGGGTCCTCCACATCTCCAACATTGAAGTGGTCCTCTATTCTGTTGTGGATCTTTAGGCTTTTCTCCTATCACTCCAACTAGCTTACTCGCAGCTTGGGATGGCTGCTTCTGCTAATTCCTGAAGTTAGAAGGTTTGAAACCTTTCTTCCTTTGGTCAAACTTCTCATTCTTCTTGTCCTTCCATGCCTTATGGTAATCCGGTTTACCTTTGCTTTGCTCATAGCAATACTTATCCTTCCTTATTGCTTCTTCAAGAGTTCTAGGTTCATAAAACTCAATTCTATCTTTGTAAGACTGAGGTAATCCACTCAGAAAACACTAGACCTTCACTTTTTCATCTCTGATGTACCGAACATACCTCAACAGCTCCAAAAACTTATTTGCATATTCTTCCATGGTCTGCTATCCCAATCTCAGCTCATGGAACTCCTTAATCTTGTCATCATAATACCTGTTAGAGAGGTATTTCTGCTTGAAATACTTCTTGAACTATTTCCACTTAAGTCTCCTTTCACTAATTTTCTTTACTTGCTTGAAGTGTTCCCACCAAATGGATGCTCTTCCATTCAGATTGAATATGGAAACTCTTGCCTTCATGTTTCCTGAATAATTCTAAACTTGAAAGTACTTCTTTATCCCAAGAAGCCAAGCTTCAGCCTCTTGTCCAGTCTTTACCTCACCATCAAATGTAGGAGGTTTAGCCTTCTTAAATTCATCCCGAGAGCAATCCCTATGGTGTCTCTTTCTTTTTCTTTTATGAGAAGAAGAACTTGAATCCCCACTGGATTCTTCAGAGTCAGATGATCCACTAGAAGTCCTTCTCCTTCTCTTAGTACTGCTCTTACTGCCTTCTGGTCTTGTTGTACCTCGTCCAAAGTCTATCTTTCTCTGCAAGTCTGTTAAACTCTGCAACATTGCAACATTCAGCTGATGTTGCTCTTCCTGGGCTTTAATCAAGCTTCTCATGGTGGCTGCAACATCTGACGGTGTCTCATGGAATCTCCTTCCATTAGACTCTATGTCATCATTTTCGTTATGGACATTTTCTCCCATGGAATCTCGCGCGTGCTCGTAAGAATCCCGAGCATCATATCCGTCATGGGTTCTCATAACTGAACCACCACTTACTTACCAAACTGCACTACCTGGAATACTGCCTTGAAGGTGACTATGATTCTGCAAACGTGTTAGTAACACAATTATTAGATGCATAACATTGATATAAATCAAAATTACTTACCTTCTCCTGGAAAAATCATAAAATAACAAATTTGCCCCAAACACAAGATTTTCTTCATCAAAGAATGCCTGTCCGAGGGGGACGACGGGGGTCAAAGGGGTTTGCCCCCTTGTGGCTTCCCTGGGTGCCAGTGCCCTCGTTTTTTTTTTCTTCGCGCAATCTGACGCATAAGATCGCTACCACTTTCTCCTTTTCAACCCTGAAAATCCACTGAAAAACCCCTGAAAATCCCTGTGAAAAACAGTCGAAATCTGCTGGGAAATCCCACAAAAAACTCAAAATTTCCTTATACAGGATCGGGTCTCATCCCAACTAACATTACGACGTTTCGGCGGTCAACACAACTAACTTCCTTCGCTGTTCATCGATGATCGGATCCACTAAGCACTACCGCGTCGGTGATCGAATCCTCTACTCATCGGGCGGCTAGTTCCATGGGCAACCGCAACGGAAGCCAACAAACTCTCTGAGGGTTTCCGCGGCCACAATCCTATCGGCGGTTAGAACCCTTAGTCACTGCGGCATCAGCGGTCGGAACAACTATCCGTCGGGAGGATAGTTCACTAAACAGCTGCAACGGCGGGCGCGCGAACAACTAAATCCTTCCGACTTCATCGTTGGTCCGTTCAATTAATCTTCTTCCGACGCATCGACGGTCCGAACCACTAACTTTCGTTGATCACCGATGGTCTCAACACTTAGACAAATTTTCGAAAACTTTTTCTCTTCTTCTTTCCACGGAACATAACATCTGTCGATGGTCGGAACCACTAAGCGCTATGTGTCGGCGATCGGAACATCAGTGGTTGAACTTCTAATCATCGGAGTGCTAGTCCACACGGCAGCCGCAACGGCGGACTGACAAATAGCTAAATTCTTCCGCGGTGTCGGCGAACCCAACAACTATTTTCCGCTGACGGCCGACGAACACTTAGAAAATTTTCCGCAATTTCTTCCAACTGTCCTCCATCGGGTGTGCTTCCGCCTAGCTCTTCGCTGCATCGGAAGAGTTTCCCACTAATTTTTTCGATGAGCCGACAGCTCCGACACTTGGGAGAATTTTGTGAATTTTCCTATCATTCACCGATTTCTTCTGGGCAGAAGGCAACATGCCTCTGCTAACTGGTTCTTCATGGCCCATAGAGGCCCATGCTGTAACTTGCAAGCTCTGATACCACAATGTAGCATCCCCGACTCTCCGACCGGCGAAGAGGACGCCACCATGGCATTAACCATCCGAGCAAACCGCCCCATGAACATGGACATATATAAGAAACGAAATGCTTGAACATAAACATGCTAATATGCATAATCATTCACATACACAGCGGAAGCAAACATACATTCATTCATTCAACATGTTCATCATCATTTATTAACATTAAATATGATTGCAAAAGTAAAATAGACAAGATTACTTATCTTATAAAGAACTCGTCCCGCAACCAGGTACGTCGCTGCAACGTTCCACCCAACCATAGGCCAGCGTGCTCCTTAATCTCTCAGCAACGCTGCCACCCCCGAGCTAGGCATCATTCCCTAAGGAATAAGGAACAAGTAGGCTCACACATAGCCAAGGATACACAAAACACAGCCAAGCCAACACAATTGGGTTTATCAGGCAAACAATGGATTAACCAAGCCAACACAATTGGGTTTATCAAGCCATCCAAGAGCTAGGAAAGGCTAAATGCTAAGCTGGTGAGCTCATTATAGAGATAGGACACCTACACCAAAAATAGCCTGACTTCTAAGACACCCACACACACCCAACACAAGGAATCAGTCCCTTCTCTGCTGCATAGTCCCTCAGGCCCTGACTTCCCTTCCAGTGCTATTCAGGGGTTGTGGAGAAGAAAGTCAGCCCTCTAGCTATGTCTGTGTGGTTCCCAAACACACCAGGTTTATCAAGCAAACCAAGCCCTCATCCCTACTCCAACACAGTCCGAAGACCAACCACTGCATACACGCAGTCACACAAGCGATTCACAGCTTGGATAGGGAAAACAATTCCTGAGTCGTTCTTGGCCCTATCGTGGTCAAAACGACTCCAAAACAGCCTACAGCAACCAAAACGTGAGGGAGACCACAGCAAACCCGCGAATCTTGGGAAGAACGGCAACAACCACAAATCAGGGGAAGAACAACAACCCCGATCTCAACATTGAAGTGACGGGAAAAATTACACGGCCATACCAGTCTGTAAGGAAAGCATACACCCACACAATCCACAAAATCCGTATGGAAAAACATGCACACACAGAACATGAATCGCTTATTCACAAGGGAAAATCGTGGGTGAAAGAACACGGCTCCCAGCTCGCTGCGTGAGTAAAAACCAGGAAGAATCTTGTGCGTGAGAATAAGCAAGACAATGGAGTAAATCCGTAGTGGTTTGCCTGCCTGTGTGAAGATAGAAAGTCTGCTAGTGGAGTGGGCGTGTGGGCAAGGACTGACAGTTCTGCCACCCACTACTTCCCAGCAATAACTGCCCTCAACTAACATCATCAGTTTTGAATGTGTGGTTGACACATGGCTTTCCCCCATAGGCTCAAGGTTTGATATTTCTCCCTTCCCAATCCTTAGGAAAATCATGCCCTTTTCATTATGGTTGCAGTGAGCATAGCTGGTTGGGTTCATATAATTAAAATGTATATTTACATGATGACAAAACTTAATATGTGCCGTATATCACGATATACCATCGGCAACGATTCCAATCACCGAAACATAACACAAACAAATCGATGGTGGGGCTTTTGCCTTTAGCTCCACACCATGATTAATTACAATATATATACATCATGTACATTTAATGCATCGGGGTCAAAACCAGGGTGTTACACAACTAAACTTTCCAGGGTACTAACTAGGGGCTTTCCACATGCAATGTCTAAAGACACAACAAGGTGGCCTAGCTTTCTCAAGTACTAGTTTAATTGATTTGTAAGGAGGAGTAAGTGTACTTGGGAAAATTTAAGGGGTCTGAATTAAAGCAAACCTAGTTGGATGATTAGGAGATCTTAGAGGATGTGAGTGGTATTTCAGGTCTCCATTGTGGCCAAGGGAAAGAGAATTGATGTGATTTCTAGCTACACTAATTCATTCACAACATAAAACTTAAGATGCTAATGAACTAAATCAACAATGTTGTGGAAAAGAGATCATTAAGAAATTCCTTGAGCAAGTACAATTTAGCAATGCTAAAAGAGCAAGTGAATCAAAGCATGAAATATCAATACAAATGTACATATAAGAAAAGTGTTTAGCAATTGAATTCATAAATCTTTCTCAGTAGATGTTATACTACCAACACATAAGTTACATGAACAATATCATGTGAACATCTAAGTGCTGAAATAAAACAAGTTACCAATGTCAAATGATCATTAAGGCATGCACTTACAATCAATGCTGTAAACATCGCGTTGGGGAATATATCGCCGAGGGTCTAGAAATAAAATTATCAAAAACATCGGGGAAAATATCGGGAATTATCAAAAAATATTGGCAAAAATAAGCTTAGAACTAAAGAATTATGAAAATATCGGACAAATTGGCAACACGGAAACTTGGGAGAAATCAGAAATATCGAGAGAAATCGGAGATGTTTGCAACATTGCTTACAATATATATTATTCAAGTGTAAAGCTTAAAGATGAGTTAAAAGCTAAAAGTGAAATATATGAAATATTAATCTTGGATTGCAGTAATTTCACTTAAGGAGATTTGTCTTAATCTTTCAAAAAGATATGTGCTGGTCTTGAGCAAAAAGAGTCTTTGCTAAAGGCCAAGACGTCAAGAACCCTTTTTGAATTAGTATTAGTGTTGAAATTTGTTAATGTAATTTCCAACAATAGTAAGCATGCAACATGAGTAAAATAATTTAGCA
The DNA here is from genome assembly GCA_001517045.1 of Pseudotsuga menziesii. NCBI lineage: Eukaryota > Viridiplantae > Streptophyta > Pinopsida > Pinales > Pinaceae > Pseudotsuga > Pseudotsuga menziesii. Next base: position 31,285 of record LPNX011207135.1, read on the forward strand.
TAGAGTTAAAATGAAGTAATCAAGTTATCAAGACTTATATTTCACAATGCTAAGACAATTTAAAGTCATTCAACACATGAAATTACTTTCTGTAAAATACAGTATCCAGAGATAAAAACAACAAACCAATAGACAATCACCATGATAACCAACACGAGAAACACATCCATTTTGTTTAGTTGTAGTTGTTATCTTCTTAGGTGTTTTTGGTTGTTAGTTTCCTTACTATTTTAGATCCTATGATTAGGTACAATGAGGAAAGGCATGTGTAGCACTTTCCTAAGAAGTTGGATCTAGCTCTCTAGGCTAGTTAGCAACCTTGTGAATCTTCAAAATAAAAGGAGGCTTATTGGCAATCCAATTCTAAAACCAACTACACAAGAGGGTTAGATAAATCACTAAAGCAAGATTAGTACATAAATAAACAAAGGAGGTTTCTTGGCAATCTAATACTTATTTAAAATACTAACCAAGTAAGGAGGCTTCTTGGCAATCCTTACTACTTGTTTACTTTAACAAAACAAATTAAACTAAGATTACCTAGGCTTTGTTGAAGAGAGACTTGGAAACTATGGAAAGAAAACTTAGAAATCCAAAAAATACTATCACTATTAAGCATACGAACACTAAATTTCATTGTAGTAATCCCAAATCTCAATGTTATTTCAGTATTATGTCTCCAAACCAATGAGTTACAATTAAATCAACCTCTCCTTTTCTAGGCTGAGGGAAAATAGGGTTTTGGACCATGTCCATAAGTACAATGATGAGTGTAGATCTCAAGAGATGAGCAAAAGTTCAAAACCTTAGTAGGTTAATTTTTGGCACTGGGTGATGTCAGCGCAACATCTTGGCAAAGTTTAGGGGACTTTTAATCTATGTGAAATCATTTCCACTCCCTTCCTCTTTCAAGTTTCTGGCTCGCTCTTTTTTAGAAGCATTTGGTTTGCTTGAAGAGCTATAGTGAGGCTGGCTCAATGGTATTGGGAGGGTTGCTAGGCTAGGTGGGACTTAGCTTGCTAGCTGATTTGGAGGTGGAGGGAACTGGGGGTGTGTGTTATGGAGATACCACACTTTTAGGCATGCAAACTGAGCCCGAAGGGCACTTTCTTCTCGCAAATCTTTGGTAACCCAGTGCATGGTCCTAGGAGTGAAGACCCCTTGCTCAGGAGCATGGACTTCTTACATCCAATCGCCTTTTTTCATGGATTTGCGTGCCCTAATTTTGGATTCTGAGCTATTTAAGATGAATAATGGTATGTTGAGGCCCTCTAGAGATATTGGGGTTGGACTTGGAGTTTTGGTCAGTTGTTGCAAGTATGATTCCTGTCATTTGTATTGAGTTCTTCATCGAATATGTCTTCTCTCCTTGGTTCTTAATACCTGCTGGGCATTTAAGGGCTCAAAAGGGTGTTGGGTGAGGTGCTTTCATAGTGCTTGGACTACATAACTTTCTTGTAAGATGAGAGTGTTTGCTTGGCTAGTCATTTATCAAGGGCTCCCATGTAAGGCTAGGTTGGCCAAGATTTGTTCGTCATATGGCCATTACCTATTTCTCAGCACCTGAAGACATTTAAGCATATCCTCTGGGACTGTTGGTTTGCCAGGTGTTGTTGAAGTTGGCTTGATGATCATCACTCGGTGCTTCTTCCAGGCAAGGCTTACTGGTGTGCAACTCTGTTTGGCGATGGCTGTGCTCTTGTTTGTGATGTTCTTTCCAGAGTTTGGCATTGCTCAAGGATAGTGGTGCTTTTTTTTTTATGAAAGTAGAGGTGTAAATTTATTTTTGAACATGAGCCTAGCTCCTTGTCTGCCTTCAGTTCGGCATGGAAGGATAGAGTTTGTCATCAGTTTTTGGCAAAAGGAGTTTTTCTGATCAAAGATGCCCAATCTTTGGATCACACTGATTACTCTGCTTTTATTACTGCCTTAGTAGGCCTCGGAAGAGGTTATGATGATCATTGTGTATACCTTTTCAATTTTTGGTTTTCTGATTGTAAATATTTTTCTGTAAATATAATATGTATTTTTCAAAAAAAAGTATTTTTAATGATCATCATAAAAGGGACTGTGTTTATTTGTACCCTTTATATCTTACCAGGTGGCTAAGGATGCTCAGGGTACTGTCTTGGGTGGTTTATTAGAAGCACCCCTACAACCATCTAACAAAAAAAAATACCAGGTGTGATTAATTTCTTCTCAAATTGATTTGTATTTCTGAGTACTATTATGTTCTTTAAATTCTTGGATATTTAAACCTTTTGTTATGGTTGTTAGTACTACAAATCAACATAAGCTTGTTCTAAAATGCCATCAGGGAACAAATGACACTTTTGTTTTCACAAATGTTTCTGGCAAACCAGTTTTATTCCGCCCAACAGGTACATAATTTCTTCTGTATATACACATTTCCATTGATTAATAGACATAACAATGAGTACACAGCAGTCTTCATTTAAGCTATTAATTGTGTTTTGGTAAAAAAATCTACTTCTATTTCTAAATGCATATCAATGAAACTGCTGCAGATCTGGGCATATATTTTTTTCCAAGGAAAAAGTTGTAGCTTTATATTCCATCTCGGAGAAAGGTTACAAACTTACATTCAGGAAATGCCAAATCATTGCTAGCATGAATCTGTAATACTGAATATAGCTCAGCACATCTATCATATATCAGCTAGATCAGCACATTCAGAAATATATATTCAAAAGGGGCCTGGAGCCTGATCAGAAAGAAAGGATTCAGCAAAAGGTTCCCATTCACATGTCTGCCAAATAACCAACAAAATAAAAAGACAAACAGTTTAACTTATTACAATCTTGATGCGAAATTCCCCTCCATCATGTGTTCCTTCAGCAGAGAAAGAGCAGGCTGGCCGTGGACAGCAGCTTTTGACAACTCATCAGCTTTTGAGTTGTGTTCCCTATAAACATTAAGGAACAGAAGCTTCCTTGATTTGATCCAGCAGTGGGATGACCTGGGATATATATATATACATATATATTTCCAAAGAAAAAGTGTCGGTAGTTTTATTTCTTTAAAGTTAAAAGTTACAGCCATCACAAGATCCATTTTGAACCTTCAACAAAGTCTCAGCTGAGTATATACTGTATAGGGAGTATTCTCAACCCACAGTTTTGGACAAAAAAGTATACAGAGAGTAAAAACTTAACCCAAAATTTAGTCATATACAGTTAATAAAGGGAGTAGAACTCAACCTCAGTCAAAAACTGTAGGAAACTTTTTTGTACAAAAAATATCATAATTTTTTTCTCTGTATGGGGAGATATCTCAACTCTCAGAAAACATTACACAGCATTGTAGACAAACTGTTGTGCTTGTGTTAGCATATGATCATATGATTTGCATTTATATGGACCTTTGCTGCCCATCAGGATCCTTTATGAGTATACTTGCCTTTCCTTTATCCCTCAAGCAAGCTGCCTTTGCAAGTGAATCTTCCTGTAGATTATACTCTCTGTAGGTATGTGTGAAAGTTGCATTATGTACTATATGTTGTAGACCCCTGATCTTTTCCAGCAATGGTTGTAATATTTTTACCTTGTTCTTGTGTTGTTCAATTTGTCACATTCTTAGTAATAGTGGATTTATTGTTTCTTTATAGTGTGATGCAAGTGTTACAATGCCACTATCATTGTTCAAATTTCCTATAGCTGCCCATCCTTCGCCATTAATTAGCCAGATGACTAAGCAGGGTTTAGAGTTGGTGTTCAATAGAGGCTGGTTTGTTAGGATGAGGATGGAATTGGTCAAGGTATTCAAGAAGATGGATTGTACAAATTGTTTCATAAGTATGGATGTGGCCTTGTGATAAATGATTATCAAAATACCATTATGGCATGATCACTATGGTCATTCGAACTACAATGGTCTTCAACTCTTGAGAAAATTAAATATGGTTCATAAATTCCCTTTGGTAATGGAGCGTGATATAATTTGAAAAGCATGTGCACTTGGCAAGTAACATAGGGAAAAATTTGCTAAATTAGATAGACCATCTAAAATCAAACTGGAACTAGCCCTGATATTGATGACTTGTTCCTTACTAAAGAGGAACAACTGGTAATCTCAGTTTAGGAGGGAGTTCACTTCAGAGAGTAGTAGATTAGTTCAATGCAAGATTCCCATTTGCAGAGGGAGTCAAGAGGTAGAGGGAGCTTAGTGCTCCAGCACAGAGACAGTAACTGCTATACCGTTATGAAGAAGGTTGGAGTACCTTCTCAACGATCTCAGAGTTTAGGAAAGATCTCTCTCAGAGGGAGGAAGCACACAATTGAGATCTTGAAAGATACAGGATGGTGGTAATAGGTATCAAACCTAAAGAAGTTTCTTGTTGACTTATTTGGTGCAAAGCTTGAGTTGTCTGTCATACTTTGTGACAACCAGAGCTGTAAGAAGCTCTTAGAAACTCCTGTGTTTTATGACAAGTTGGAACACATCAAGAAGAAGTATCACTATGTCAGGTACATGGTGCAAAGAAATGTCATCAGACTTCAGTATGTTCTGTTAGATGAACAAACTGTAGATGTGTTAACTCAGACTCTGTCAATGACGAAGTTTGTGTACTTCTGAAACAAGCTTGGTGTCACTGAGAATGCCTCTCTTGCTGAGAGGGAGTGTTAAAGATAATGTAGCTCTGAGAGCCATTCTCTGGGAAGGTGACCCCTCCTTTGTGAAAGCGCCCCCCTTGAGTGTGGTATCTTACCCTTCGTTATGTCTTATATGAAACCCTCTCCTAAGATGTCCTAATATTAAATTATATTTTTTTATGTGTCAACCTTCCTAATGGTATGACGTCTTAACTTTATTAGAGTAACCCTAGGGGCCAGTGAACAAATAGAAGGTGGAACCTTCTAGAGTTCATTGAAAGGTTATAAATTTGAGTCTAAGCCTTCATTATGAATATATCTTGAAGAGATAAATTAAGCTTTGTTTTTTACATGACTGATCTAGGGTTTTCAACACTCTTGCTTAAGTGAAGTCTAGGGTTTCAAGGCTTCTATTGCTTGGGTGTTCACTTGTTTTGGGCTCTCCTTGCACAACGTTGCCCTTTATGGGGTTATTACAATAGACCGCCTCCTTTTGCTTGGATGTTCACTTGTATTGGGCTCTCTTCCTCAGCATTGTCACTTTGAGGGCTGATCTCTTCCCTGTCCTTCCACACGTATGAACTGTGGTATTTTTAATTTTTTATGGTTGTCGTCTGCTGTTAAAATCTTCCCTGTGGCTGTCGTTTGGTGTTTAAGGTTTGATTTGGGGTTGTGTTGACTTGTTGAGGTTGTCACCCATTGTTGAGGTCTGTTTTTTGGGGTTGTGTTGTGTCTACTTACCTAGCGTTGACTAGAGAAGGGGTCGCTTGGGCTTGTGGTACGTGTTGGCTGTTTGGTTGAGGTTTTGGGGATGATCTTGGTTGTATTGCATCCTCATTAAGTTGTTGTACCTTCTGCTGTAATTATCTAACCCTATCCGTTAGCACTTTGTCTCTCTCTATCTTAGGTATGCTCATACGCTTAGGTAAGGATCAATTTCTTTGTTCCATTTATTGACTTTCCTCTGAGAGGTAAGATCTGATCTAAAAGTTAAATTTGAGTATAAGGAAGGTTCTACCCATCAGATAAGTTATCAAATTTGTTTTTTTTGTTAAATAGATTTCTTACTGCTGTTATCTTTTAGTCTATGTTTTATTTCAGTAGTATTTTATTGTGTATTTCGGCATTATTTTAATTTTCTATTTAAAAACCCTAACTTTAACAATCAAGGCTAACGTCCCTCTTAAGATGGCTTCCAATACTTGCAACTAGGGCAAAGCTAGAAAGCTCTAGGGTTAGGTAGCAAAACCCTAATTTAGACAAATAGAGAATCCCAAGGATTAATAGAACAGTGGAGAGCTCCTTAGTAGGAAGGTCTCCTCAAGCAAGTAGACAAAATGCTAGCAAACAAACCCTACCTCAGTCCAAAGCACTTCAAGAGTGACGTTAAACTAGGGTTAGGAGATAAACTACCAACATTAATAAAGAATGAGCAAGGAGAATGCACCTTAGGTCACCCTTAAGCACAAGTTATTACAACTATCCTTAGCATCCACTTAGCCTGTGACAATCAAACCCTAGGAATCCTTCCATGCAGCCATCATGCAAGAGAAAAGACATCCAAGAGAGAGATGCGAACCAGCTCAAATGCTCCAATAAACCAATAGGAAAAGAAAAGTATACATAATTTGAACCCTTGTCCATGATTTGCAAACAAGGCAAGGTTGTCTTATTTATATGAGACAAACCTCAACCTTTTACAAATTTGTTCCTACAAGTTAATGACAAAATATAAAATTTTAGGTTAGTGCTCCCACAAACTTGGGGACTAAAGCATACAATGACATAAAATAAGAATAAAAATGTGCAATTAGGCTCCATCAAGTGAAAAGTGAGCCAAAAGGAGGGTGTCATGCCCCAACTAACCCCAACAAATGCTTGTCCCTCAACACCCCCTTTTTAACAATGTAGGCTTCTTCTTTAAGGAATGATGTCATGGGTCTGGAGACCAAGAGGAGGGGTTTTCCATCAAAACAATAGGTCCAAGTGGGAAGAATGAGGTGTGCTAAACCAAGTACGACAACCCTTACATGCACAATCACCTCTACAAAGAAAAATATGAGTGTGGTCATGTGTCCCAATGGACCCATCCCAAGAAGCACTAGACACCAACCCAGGGCCAAAACAACCCAACAAAATGGGGGACTTTTGCCCATCAAGAGGCAGACAACAATGCCACTAAGCCAACACTTCCTGGAATGAAAACCAAGAGGACTTTCCATGACCTGATCAGGGGTATTTACTATTTAGCCCCAAAATCAACACTCTACATAATATAGCCCCCAAAATTTGGCCTTTACAAAAGAAAAAGAAACCACTCGCTCTGGTATTCTCGAAGGAATGCTTTAGGCACTCTGAGGCATAACACATAGATTACCCTATCCTAAACAAAATCACATAAAAGAAAATTGGCTCCCATACTTGACAAACTAATAGATGAATTTCAAATTGTTCTATACTTGACAAAGACTTGAAATCAAAATATTGTCATATACAAATCTGAACTGAAGATATGCAGAGGACACATTTCAAATGCATGAAATTCTCTGTGAGCTTTTAGTTAAGCCGTTTGGATTGAAATGTGCCAATGACTTTCTAGGATACCAGGAAGGTATTTTGCAAACATCACGAATTTTGAATTGTTAAAAGATTTGCATCTTTAATGTCTTGCACAAGAGATAGAATACAGTATCTTGTGATTCATATCTAGTGAAAATTTTGATTAAAATGAACTTCAGCAAGTGACAAACATTTGAATGAGCCCCTACCTCATTGGTTTCTACATTAGCAATTCATCAACAAAATTGTCCATTGGCTCTTTAAAAGGATCTTAGATGGAGCAATGAACCATTTTTCCCGAAGCTCCTTCCTTCTTTTATATCCTTTCTTATATCTTGGAAGAAATATAGTATAAATCTGGAAAAGCTTTTTTAAGTTGCTAGGATAATGCATTATCGTGATTGTAATTCGCGAAGTCTTTTTCCAATCTTGTTACATGCATGGCATTCCTACAAGTATTTCTTGCACTACTTTTTAGGTATTGGGGGCCTGATTTGGGTTTGAGTGTATACTTCACTAATATAATATTATGGTGCATAGATAGCTGTTATAGCTTGCTTGACCTTAGCCATGTTTTGACTTCTAAGTTCTGATGTTGTGTGTTCTTGATTAAGATTTTAATCTCAGTAAAGAAAAGATGAAATGTTGAAGAAAATAAAAGATTTGGCAAGTATTTAGTTAAGCAGTGCTTTACAATTTCAATTTGTTTTTCAGAGATACAAAGATTGAAATTTGGCCTATGAGTGAGGTGTTTGCATGTTTATTTTTTTTAACCGATTGTTTTGTGGCTGGGTTTTCGTTGCAGGTGCTAATCGGTATTTTGTTTTATGTACAAGAGATTCACTAGCAATAGGTGGCGGTGGGCATTTTGCACTTTACGTGGATGAAGATATGTAAGCTTTCTCTTTTTATAAGAGCATTTTCTTTTTAATTTTGGGAGGAAAGAGCATATGAAGATGAATGATTAGAGGATAGGAAAGTGAACAATGTGCTATCACCATAAATGTCCAATTTGATAATTCAAATTTTCGATTGAAGAAGAGGTCATAATAAAGATGGATTGAAAGGGGAAAAATATGATGAAGCTCCTTGACTCCTTTCGTAAATTTTTCTTGTTAAGGTTGAATGGATCAAGTGCTACATCAGAAACATTTGGTAATCCATGTCTTGCACACACAGAAGACTTCATACTGACAGACATTGAGGTAATTATTCCATATCCCATGGATATTAGAAATTTCCTTGTGGTTTCCCATTTTTAAATTATCATGAAGTGCACTTCTTACATTAAATTTATTCCAAAGCTGTCAAAATTACATTCCTGAACTTTGTAGTGCAGCTCTGGGGATTTGCTCACACATCAAAATACTTATTTACACCATATAGTGAACCACAAGAAGCTCCAGGAATCAGCAGATTGTACACCTAAACATTGGCACCATTCTCACATGGTTGGATTGCTATTCCCTTCATTTTATATTCAGGGCATTTTGAATATTGATAATTCCAGTTTCTCCATATTCATCAGGCCATATCAGTATGCCATTCATGTAACATCAAAATGCTACATGGTTTGCAATAGGCACCCTATTGTGGTCTCAGCTACAAACTAATATTTTTTCACAGCATTTTTCATTTATAGAAATATCATACATTTTGAACTTCAAATGCCCAGTAATTTTCTTTTGTAGGAACTGTCATGGCAAATGATATTACTGCATAACTGTGTTTTGATAGTTATAATATTTTTGGCTAGAAGCTGGGAGAATGGTGCGAATTGGCTAAACTTGAAGAAACTATTTTTGTTTTTGATATTGATCATGTGCTAAGCGGATGAAGGTTGCAGGTTACATGTGCAACTTTAACTTATATGTTTCTACCTTTCACTAAATTAGTCTTGATCAACTGTTATCTATAGCAGTTTTCATGTTGACCTCAAGAGTTGTATTGGGGTTTTCCTCAGATTTGTATTCTTCTTACATTTCACAAATTCTATATCACTCAATTTTGACCAGGCTTATACAAGGATAACAAAGTTTTCTAGGATATAGGTGATAAGTGTTACTGACTAGGTTGCATCTAATCGGATTGTCAAGTGAGCCGACAAAGATGAACAAAGTACTTGTTCAAACTCAGAGCTCAGAGGTCCATCAGGCCTTCATGGCCTTTTTATTTTTGGTATCGCATGTTATAACTTATACCCCTTCGGCGAAGTTGTAATAAATGTAGTAGCATGACATTTTTTGTAAAGGACTTGGCTTCCTAAGACTTAAATGTCAATCCAATCATTCCAAGGTGTTTTTTCCCTTGTCAATTATGCAATGTTGAATAAGTGAAGTATACTTTTCGAGTTTTTCACCGCTCCTCCAAAGCTGGAATGGTGGTCTTGGCGGGTAGGCCTTAAGAGGTTATTAAAGTTCACGTGTCGATGTATATGAGCGTGCTAGGCATCAGTATTGAGTCATATGGACATGTGCTAGGTCCCCCTAGAGTTTTGTCCAATTCCGAGATTTGTGCATAAAAACTTGATCTGGAGATGGATTTTGGCATGGGTATGTTCATTTTAATGCTTAGATCATACTCTTTAAACTGAGACCCACTTTTCATACGAGGGTTCAAAAGGTCACTTATGGTCATTATTCGCTATCAGAGCATCAAAATGACACTTAAATGCTAAAAGTGCATCATTTTGGCATAAGTCAAAATAGAGAAAAGTCAAAAGAGTGATTATTTTAATGGTTAAAAGTGACTTGGCATGGTGGTCCCTATAGAGGCGAATTCTTCTCAAGGAAGAAGCATCACTTTAAAATCATGTTTCACTTAAAACCAAAGTTTGACCTCATGCTTTGCTTTCAGGGCTTGAATGTGGCCCATGGTTTGATTAATGAATGGGTTATATGGTGAGACTCATCATTTAAGGATGGCACCGCATGTTGCATATTGCCTCTACCATATGTTATATCATTAGTTTGGAGCTCACGTCATTTTGAATCCGTACAAGATGCGTTTAGCGTGAAGGTTGTTGGCATGCGATTTGATGGAGGATAAGGTGGCTTGGTAGGTGGAGCGAGGTCTCCTACTTTCACGCACCTGGGGGGATTTTGCACAACAGAAATATTCAAGCTACTAAATGCATCCTTGGGGGAAAGTCTTGAGTCAAGTACTGTCACTTGCTCCCAACTCCTAACGGAGCTAAGGGAGGTAGCCCCTACGAAAGAGTTTCTAAGGATCTTGAAGTTTATTAGTTATGAATAAAATGGTTGTTAGGAGTTGTTTTAGAATTAAATAATATTTAAATCAAGTACTGCAAAAATTGAAATAATATAACTCAACATCATAAAATGGTATTCACAATAGATTTGAATGAAGCAGAACAAAAGATTGATACAATATAAACCAGTACCAAAATGGAGTCAAAGTAAAATAAGTGTTGCTGAAAATGAGAAATGTTTTGCAATGTACTTGGTCAGTTTTAATCTTATTCAATGATGAGTGAGTTAAGGGGAAATGGGATTCCCGATATATTGCGAGGTGCTGGGAATATGTCCGGATTCTGAGCAAAGTGGCTCTGCACAAGAAAATGTGGGCTATATGGAGTCATGGGGGGTGTTCAACACTACACCAACAAGGATGTAGCCTAATGGACCCCATGGTCACTGTCTAGTTGTTCTCGCCTTCCTTGAAGAATTTGCCCACTGTTCCTCAGGTTCATTTACATCGGATTTTTGTAATGTTTGAGGGTTGTAAATTTTAATAATGTGAATTGATTAATTAGGTGTGAGGGATTAATGAATGCATAATACCACTTTTAATATCCCCAATTGTCAAACTAAGCCGTGAGGGGTAGAACATGCACGGTAGAGGCAAATGTTTGTTCTGATTTAGCGAGTAACGAATGTACTAATCTATACCGACCTTCAAGGACACATTGTGTGCTTGTGTTGCAATAAAGTAAACATGAAAAAAAAGACGAGTTTTTCAAATTACTACAGCCAAGAATCTCTTCCCGGCCTGGATTCCGTATTTGAAAAAGTGAGGCTGGGTAAGTATTCAATTTTGCGAGAAAGAAAAGATGAAACTTTAAAGAACCATGATTGATTTATTTTACTTTAAAAAAAAAACAAAAAAAAGGAAAAAATGAGACTACTTTAATATTGTGCGGGTATAAAGCAAATAAATGGACAGATCCAGGCTTCCCCCAAATGGGGGAAGGAGGTTTGTGGGAGTTGTAATCCCACTTGCTTTTATTTATGATTACTTACAATGCTTAAAAAGAAAAAAGAAACACCTTTTGACCCTTGAAGAATGGGTCAAAAAGACTTACAAATTTTCTTAGGGAAGAAAGGGAATGAAGGAGGGGGGTGGTAGATGGATCGTGAGTGCTTCGGATGGCTCAAAACTTGATTTTTCGGCAGCACCTCCCTCTCTTTTTCCTCCAACCTGATAAAAACCAGCAAGCAAATATGATTAGAAGATGGTGGTATGCACAAAAAACAAATTTAAAAAAAACGGACTTTGGTACTTAGAAAAAATTGAAAATTTGCTAAATGCAAGTACCAGTTTTATAGCCTAGATCTAATGGAAATATGAAGTTTTAAAAGTGTTTTTTAGATCTAACTATTCTTAATATGCTAAAGTAAGTAGATTGAAAGAAAATAAACTTTTGAAAACAGATCTACTTGATTAGCATTTCAAACAAGGTAACCGGGAAAGATGGAGTTTAGATTTTCAGGAGATGGATGAACACTTCAAGCCCTTGCTTGATTCTTTGCTAATGGCTTTAGAGTCCCTGCAACAAAGATTAGCTTCTAAAGAGGATGCCGAAGGAGAAGAGACAGCTTAGTTCAACGCTTCCTTTGGATTTTGTGACCTGCAAAACTATAAAACTACTCTTGCAAAGATTGGATTAGATATAGTATGTTTGAAGAAGAAAAACTCAGAGAACCTCAATACAATTGAATATAGTCGGTTACTCCTATATCTTTCAAATCCAAATCATAAGCAAGCAACTTAACAACTATAAATGCTTACTCTACATATCATGAACGATCCTCTGAGCTAGATATATCAACAAAAATTAAGCAAGAACAATTTTAAACAATACAATATCATCTCATTAGCATAGTATTCTTCCAATGACACAAGTAGACCTCCAAAGTCTTCAACTTTATGATTCAGAATAGAAGCAACATTACAATAGGCAGAGGTTCCTTGCATCCATCTCTAATGAGGAGGACGACCTCACTTTATAGAAAAACCCAGTCCGAGGGGGCAATCAACACTAGCAGAAGAGCGTGAGTAATCTTGCGTTCGATGAGGGAAATGATGGAGTAGAAGTGAAGTGAGGAGGCACCATAAGGAGATGTGCCGTCACCAACACTCCCACCAATCCATTTGACGGGTGCTACATAACACATCGTGAGGGCCCAACGCACATCCAAACTACTCGCTAGCCACCACACGAAATCACAAGCTTAATTATAGGAAATGACTCGCCTTATCTTTCTGAATAGAATGCCACCTTCCAAGTCACGTCATGCAAATAGTGCGATGCCACATAATCCAACGTGGGGCCCATGAGGTGGGGCGTGTTTTCCATCAACAAAATGATTTGCATGTGAGTTTTAAAGAGGGGCGCATATCCAAGTTTTGATTGATTTATTAGCCTCCAATCTAACCTAAAAAATGATGCCTTTAATCCAAAGTATTATTCTCCCTTCCTTAAGAAACCATTCGCCACCTTTCTTAAGTCATTTCACCAAGCTTTGACTTACTTTTGATTTTTTGACCTTAGTGCATTTTGTCAAATTCAACATGTTTTTGCCACTTCGTAGTACTGTTAGAGAAATAATGCCATACAAGACCAAATAGTCACCCAGAGCACGGGAAAAGTGGGTCCCAGGGTGAAGGAGGTGCTTTGAGCTTTAAAACGAGCTCATCCACGCCAAAAACGGACTCTAGATCATACTTTTTTTACATTTTGAAGTTTTCCATTTAAACCATTAAAAAATGGAATAAAAAACAGAAAAAATTAATAATAATTTTCTCGGAATCAGATGAAACTCTAGGGGGACCTAGTACATCTCCATATGACTCAATACCGATGCCTAACACACTTATATACATCAACACATGAACTTTAATAACCTCCTAAGGCCTAGCCACCAAGACGCAAATTCTAGCTTTGGAGGAGTGGTGAAAAACTAAAAAATTATGCATCGCTTATTGAACATTGCATAATTGACAAGGAAAAAAACACCTTGGAATAATCAGATTGATATCCAAGTCCTAGGAAGCTATGTTCTTTACAAAAAGTTTTTCGTGCTAGAGCATTTATTACAACGCCGCCAAGGGGTATGAACATGCATTTTATTAAGAAAAAAGGAACCACATCCGGTCCTGATGAACCGTGGAACCTTCCGAGCACTGACAATGAACAATTGGCTTGTTCATGACTTCAGCGGCTCATAGGAAATCCACTAAGTGCAAAATTAGTGGATAATATCTGGCTCCAATTGCGGGACATGTGCTCAATCTAGTCTCTTAGGCAAGGAGAGCATACGAGAACACCAGAATCTTCGGTTTTTTATAATCTGTAAAAATATCTCAACTTGACAAGAAAACCTCAGTAGCACAAGTTTTATGGAGAAGAGCCAATGATCCAAAAGTTTCTTTATTTAAATGAATGACATAATTTAACTGAAAATTTGTTTATTCCTAAGTACAGAAGGAAAATGAGAAAAGTAAATGCTCACTTTAAGGAGCTTATTTCCTAGTCTAAGCATAACATAAAAAGTTAGGTGTAATAGAAAATCCAATGCAGCCACCACCCTGGCCCTTCAATGTTCTTGTTTTTCATTATGTCCCAAGTGGGGACTTTCTTTGCAAGAACACACCACATAAGAATCTTGGATTTTAAAGGTCAATGCATTTTCTAGATTTTTTTCCACCACCATTTTCCATCGGGGTCGTTTCAACTAGTTGTTTGTAGCCCAATTTCGAAGTATATATGCCATTTGGTGCAGGGGACCAAATAAGCTCATCCTGCCTATCAATGATCCTAACATGAGATCTTCTAAGTGCTAAGATATAATCCTTCCAGGGGGGCCAACTCGTTGTTTATGCCCAAATCTTTTTCACTTTTCCAACCCTGATGCCATATTGTGGTTGTTGTTTGGTCTACTATTTGATTTAGATGAAAAAACATTGCTCGTTTAGAACCTGGATGAGGTTTGGGGGAGTATATGCCTAGTTTGACAACCTAGCCAAGGGTTGGATCTGATACAGACTTGATTTCCACACCAATCTGTTTTCGATTACTGGGAGGGAGATGAGTACTGCCTTCCAAGTTGTTGAGACTCCCTTTTTGTTCTTTGTCGGATTCCTGAGCCAATCTGTTAGAGCATCCGGAATTATGTATTTTTTGTTCACCACTTCTATCCAAAGGCTTTTCATGGACAGTAGTCTCCATCCCATTTTTGCTTCCAAAGATTTGGAAAAAAGGTGGCATGTTTTAGTCCCCACCTTCCTTGGTATTTTGGTTTTTCCAGGCTTTCCCAATTTATCCAGGGAGAGACAGAAGATTCATAGTTGCTTGACCAAAGAAATATATACAATAGTTTTCTTTCTTTTTCCAGGATTCCTTTAGGAATTCAAGCCAGTGACATCCAGTAGATTAGGATTACTTCAAGAACATATTTTATGAGTATCAATCTTCCTACTCTAGACAGCCATCGATGACTCCATATTTTTAGCCTTTTCTCCAGTTTTTCTATTAGCCAACCCCAGTCATTTTTCTTGTCGCCATTAGATTTTAGGTGAAACCACAAATATTTCAAGCCGTTGTCGAGTTGTTTGATTTCGAAGGGAAAAATGGTGGCATACCTATATTCCTCCGCTTTGTCGAGGCGAATGAGAGAGGAGGATGATCTCAGCCAAGTTTTTTCTCTCGTCTTCTGTGTAGAGTCTCTTAAAGTGAGTTGTACCTAAGTATGTCAATCCTTCGAAAGAGGTAATGATCTCGGTGTCTTCGTTCCTTAGTCTCCATATGGTATTATGAGATTTCCTCCCTTTTGCATATGCTTGGAAGAATTTTGTGTTTTCATCCCCACTTTCAAGTCATATCGCTCTGTCCTACTGCCTCCAAACCTCCTCTTGTTCCATCAGGAGATTTCTTCTTTTACTCTCTAGGATTTCCAACTAAGCCTTGGATTCTAGAGTGAGGTGTCCTCCTCCTTATGAGTCCTGAAGTAGTGTGATTTCTCTTTCTGTTAGGATGAGCTCTTACTCATTCCTTTCTTTTTTTATGAAGGCTCATTCCTTGATTTTCTTTTTTACCTGAGATATTTTTTACAAAGTGAGGTACGGCATATGATCCTACTTCAGGTTGGTACGAAATCCAATTTGTTTTTATAATATCTAAGACTTCTTCTGTCTTCAACCAAGAAGCACAAAGTTTGAAAGGTCTAGGTGGCTTTGTCATGGCTCTTGAGATTTCCAGGCATGTTGGAGAGTGATCATATTCACCTCCTGTCTCCACCCATTGCCTAAAATTTAGGTTTTGTTCTAATAAACCCTCCTTGACCAGAAAATGATCCAGTCTTTTCGCAACTCGTCCTTCTTCAACTCTTTTGTTTGACCAAGTGGGATTCACTTTGGCAGAGAGAAGATCAATCAAATGAAGCTCTCTAAGGAGGTTTTCAATGTTATCTAAAAGGGAGTCACTTCTTGAACTGGGACCCCAATTTTCAAAATTACCTAGGGTAAAGCTTAGGTCACCTCCTAGAATTAGGTTTTCATTGCTGAGGAAGGGCTTCTATTTCAGCATGTTCTAGAAAGTAATCCTCTCATTATAAGGGCCATAAATGTTTACAATCGTGAACGAGGTGTTT
Organism: Pseudotsuga menziesii; assembly: GCA_001517045.1. Classification (NCBI taxonomy): domain Eukaryota; kingdom Viridiplantae; phylum Streptophyta; class Pinopsida; order Pinales; family Pinaceae; genus Pseudotsuga; species Pseudotsuga menziesii. Next base: position 47,348 of record LPNX011207135.1, read on the forward strand.
AGGCCTGCACAAAAAACTCAGCTTTGAGCCCCGAGTCAAATCCCCAGATATTGTTTAAGTTCACCGTCCCTGGGTTCCAGCCTAGAGCTAGTCCCCTCAAGTGCCCTCTTACACTAATTGCATGAAAATCGAAATTGGTGAAAGATTTTTTCAGGAAGAGAGAGACTTCCTCTTCTAGTCCCATGGTTTCTTGGAATAAGATGATATCGGGCTACTGAAGAACTAGCATCCTTTTTAAGGCAAGTTTTTTGGGTTTACTTGCCAACCCCCTGTTGTTGAAAGATAACACCTTCATTGGGAAACCATTCACGTGGGTCTCGCTGCTCTAAGTGCCCCAACTATAGATTTTTGTTTTCCATCTGCTACATCTTTGAGTGCTCTATTATGAGCCGAAGAGAGTTGTGTTGGTCTACCCCTGCCTTTCCCCTTTTAGGTGTTCAAGTATTTTCTCTCCAAACCTTGGTTTTGTGGGGTGGGAGTTGTCAATTCTGGGATGTCCCTGGATCTTAACCGAAAGCAAATGGATTGAGTTTCCATCGAGGAGGAGGAGTTCTCCTTGCTAGTAGGGTTCAGGGAGGAAGGAGGGTTTTGTAGGGGGTTTGGTTGTGCTGAGGGGATCTGGGGTTTCAGGAAGTGGTCAAGGAGAATTGTGTTGAGACAAACCAGGAGTGAGGTTTCCTAGGCTAGGGCAGTGTTGTGAATCAACAGATAAAGCAAATAAGAAATATTCCATATCAAAAATAGTAGTGAGAGAAAGAAGATCCTTTCCCAGAGTATGAGTTTCTTTTGTAGCTTATGTACCTTGCACGTTGACCACCTTCTCTCTCTCCATGGAGCTGTGTACATGATCCACTCTTGGAATCTGAGTCTGTGGTTCCATCTAGTTCGGGATATGAAAGCTTTCGTATTTTTCTGCTTGGGCATCAGTTTAAGAGGGTGTTTTTGATACCCTATCCGGATATTTTCCACTGCCCTGGTCCTTCCCTTTGATTTCCACCAATCTCCTTCTAGATCTTTTTTGGAGAAATTTTAAAAGTGAGCTGGCATTGTTTTTCGGGTGTCCCTTCATAATCGATCTTCTGCCTTCGGTTCATTTGTCCCCAAATAAAGTTTAGTTCCTCTCGAAGAACGTCCCTGATGTTTAGAGAAACCATAATTCTTGCTACCGACATTCTTCCTGTCTAAGAAAAGGTCATGTATGCATCTATAAAGGCTCCTAATGCATTCTCAATGTCTCTCAAGGAGTTCCAGTTCTAGAATTCCCACGACAAACCCAACAGTCAGATCCATATTGGGATTACGTCAAATTTCTCTGTGTCTGCAATATCAAACATCGACATACAAGTCTTGAAGAGGAGGGGTGTGGAGCCAAAGCTCCAATGTTTCTGGAGTATTTTTCCCATGTCCTCCTTGCACCTCAACTTAAAGATGAACCAACCCCAGGGGAGAACTAGGTTTTCAGGTATGTAATTCAGAAACCCCCACTCGTTTGTTTTGGCCCAATTTTCAAAAAAATCCTTGTTGGGATACTTTGCTCTGTCTCACCCCACTATCATTGTCTCCGCCATTTCGAGTGCATGGGTGATCGAGACATTTTTTCCACATATCAGGCTGAGTGGCTCCTTTGTATTCTTGAGAATTTCGCTTCTTTTTCATTTATGTGCGTAACCCTCCAACGAGTTGTGAGTCTGCACTGCATGCCCCGGATCTAGGACTTATTTTGCAGGGGCTTCTGGACCTTGTTGTTCTAAGAGTTGTAAGAACGATGCTATAAAGCTCTCTGGGATTTGAGTCGAGGGTTCCTCCAGTGAATCTTGTTGCTAAGTGGTATTCCTAAGAGTTTCTATCAATGACCACCCGAAGTCTACCAAATTTGAGCCCATATCTACACCATTGTCGTTCCAGAGCGTTCCTCGATCGCCTGTTTGGGCTAGTCGTTCCTTTGTAGGCAAAAAAGAGCTTTGGCCAAGTTGTTGGCCGGGTTCAAAGAGGGAGAAGGGAGCTCCACCCAGGTTTTGCGCTAATGTTCTGACCGTAGAGCCTTGGAGTAAATCTTCTTCTTCTTCCGTCCCCATCTGTCTCCCGTTTCGGTTGGACCCAGCTATCAAGGTTGCTGGAAGACGATTTCTCGATGACTGCGATGGGCAGTCCGCTATCAGCAAGGGGAGATCTATGAAAATATGTTGGCCCTCCGTCGGATCTACCGAATAATCCACCAAGCCCACCGCATGATACTCCTGCCTACCGCCGGGTGTTGGAGTTTCCTGTTGCTGCATGACGGTGATGACCTGTGGACTAGTCTATATTGTGGTCCCCTTTGCAGTCCCTTAGGGCTACAAAGAAAAAACGTCGTCATTCTTGCCGCAATCCAAAACTATGCTTCGTTAGATAAATATTGTGTGTAGACAACTCTCTCTCTATATATATATATATGTATGTGTGTGTGTGTTATAAATTTGTAACACATATTTTATAGCAACATATGTCTCATATGTTATAACTATAGAATATATGTATCGCACGGGGTGTAGAATAGAAAGAGAATGGGTGTACTATTAAGGCACTCGAAATATTTTATCAATGGAATGTGCCTTATGAATTGACCCTAACTACATAGAGTGAGAAGATGAGATAACTCTTGACTACATCGATTGTGACCTATGATAGAGATCACTAGAGGATGGAGGTGGATTGTGACCTATGATAGAGAACACCAGAGGAGGGAGGAGGGTTTGAGGAGGAGACATATCCAAAGTGTGCATCTCATATGCCCATAAGGAGGAAAGCATGTCATGATAGAGGAGACCGAGGAGTTGAACCATTCATGTTTGAAAGTGATAGAGGAGACATGGGAAAGGATCTTATTCACACCATGACAAAGCTCTAGAACCTAAACGTGTAAGTAAATCCCCATTTGATGTGAAATTTTCATTTTATGTTAAAGTATAGGGTGAAAATTCGTTAGGAGAATGAGATTATCCATCCAAATCACGAGAATCATGGACAAGAAGAAGCTTCCATTCCAACTTGTAGTTGGAGTATAAGGAAACTATGCTTATATTTAAGGATTTTCATTTTTCATTACTCATTTTTTGTGTTTGTAATGTGTACTATATGTGCCAATGTTTAGAAGGTGCATCATTTTTTCCCTCTTCAAATATTTTGTTTCAACTCTTATTTGAGTTACGACTCGCTACAAGACCATTCTTGTCTCGTGTATTGTTTGGAGATTAGGCTTATCTTTGTTTACTATTTTTTCCTCCCTTGCATCATTGAGGCCCCTCAAAATGCCACTACATCATATTCATGTCCCATTGTTAGTGGCTTCCATATGAGCATGTATTGAATGCTTCATGATATTGTGACTAGTAGATACTAGTTATAATGGCATAGGAGACATTCAAGGGATTATTCGTTATGTTCTTTAAACCAAACAGCATTATACACCATAATAAATATAAACAAATCTCATAAGGTTCACCATGCTTTCACATGCACCATTTTATCAAAGAAACATACAAAATGTCTTAAGATTAGATAATTGTATTCACATTCACATGTGAAAAAATATGTCAATGAGACTAGAGAATACAAGTCACTGTAGCAATGTGAGTGTGCCATAGACAACCTTCAGTTCCAAATGCGGTACAAATAAAACATAAGAGTAGAGTAAAAAGGAATAAACATTGACAAGAAGCAAAGATAAATAAATTAATATGCAATAGGAATATAAAGAAGGAACGCAATGCTTTGCACCTAAAGTATAAGAAGAAGAATATAAGAGGAAGAGGTGTCCGAGGAGCTATCTATGTCATCATCAATCACCATGAATATAGGAATTTCAAAGTCTAACAATGCCCTTTACTAAGTGTTTGGTAAAGTCTAACAAGGACTTTTGATAGAAGCTATATAAATCTTACACTAGTACGAAAAATTATTAATACTGAAACTGAATAGAATAAGTGGCTTTACCTAAGAGGGTCATGTAAAAGTATAATTTTAATTTGCAACAAGTTCTAAACCTTCGCCGAAGAGATACTCAAGCTTAAAATGCATAATTAACTCCACAATAGAAATTTGAAGTGATATCCCTATATCCAATTCTTGGCTGAAAATACAGCCCACCGAACAATGACATAGACTAGAAACCATGTTTCTTAGTCCATGTCATTGTACAAGTTCCATACCACACCTACAATCTACACTTTTATCAAATAGCATTTGACAATTATGATAACACAAGTAAAAATTAGTAGAGTATGGAAAGGTACATTTTCTAATGGGTTATGAACCTATGAATGCTAGGAGAAAATGACTAAAGAAAGGCACCTCAAGATGAACATTTACTTTTCCAAAATGTCTTTTACATGTTTGGATATAACTCATATAAGTCATAAAATTCTCCATCCACTATTTCCTTTCTAATTAGGCTCTCACCCAAAAACCACGATAGTATGGGAGAGTTAAGGTAATCAAAGTTGCCATGGGTTTACTTGCTCTTGTGATATTATAGGCATCCATGATTAACTATCTTATATCCAACCTGAACTAATGGAATCATTTGAAAGTGAATTAAAAATTTGTTGAAACTATTGTGATTTCCCTCACATTGATCTTGAAGTCATTAAATCATTAAATTTTGTTTAGATGGAATTTAACAATAAATTTCCATTAATTTGAGATGGCACTCTATCTTGTTCAGCCATTCTATTAATGATTTTGAAGGAACAATTCCATCACAATGGTGTCTCATCAATTGCAGAATAATGGGGGAAAGAAACCAACAATAAAAGGAAATATTACATCAGAAGGTGGTAGTAGAACATACATTTTAATGTTGAAGTGGAAGAAATACATATTTAGTATTGTGGAAGTACAACCTATTTAAATTTTATGGTTTCTAGGTTGATCCCCCATCCATAGGGCGTGACATCAATGATGATATGCTTTGTGACCTTGACCCTTTTCTTACCATAAAGCATGATTTGGATAAGTGAACAAAGCTATATTCAAGTCTGTTGAAAATTAATACTCTTAAAAGCTAGTAGCAACAGGAAAGACTACTAAGAGGAATGAATCAATATACAGTAAGCAAATAAATTTGACGAACATAATACTTTTGTGATTAGTAAATTCAACATTTCTTTTCTAGTTTCAAAAAATAATAACAGTTTTTATGAGTTGTAATGATTTTTGGACTTTTCTTATACCATCGATCAACAATTTGGACATAGTACTAATCCTTGATTGCCACTAGGAATACCATTCATCATTTCCTCTAGACCTACAAATAACCCCTGACCTCCATATCATGACATCACACCCACAAAAAACCCTAGTCCTCCATTGGAAGACACATGTGCAAACAACCTTTTGAAATCCATTTCATCGCATGCCCACTAGCCAAGATCCAATCTTGGTATAACCAACTCTTATACCCTCTTTACTATTGTTCTTAGCATGGGTCAAATGACCATAGACTTGCATCTGGACAATGATGCATTCCCCTTGAAAGAAGACAACTTGTTGGGAACAATAAGTTTTATGTTGACTTTTATGTGAAAGTTTGTACCCTTTTTGCACCCATTATTAGAATGTCCGACAAATCTTGATTCTTAAAAAAAATAGACCAGTCAAGATTAAGAAGTCCATGATGCAATGATATGGAGCAATCTTCAATGAACAAAAGGTTGTTTACATTGCTGGAAAACATTTGCGGGAGGTGCAAGACACATTATGAAGGAAGTTAGTATATAACCCTTACTATGAGCATCCTTGCCTAATAAGCGAACAAAAGTGGGCAGGACTAAGAGTCTAGCAAGGGAAATAAGACTCCAAAATAAGGGAAAATACCTAAAAGTACTAGGTATAATTAATTCAATCACAAATTTTGTTTTTATATAAAATTATTAATTGTAATAGAATTCTTATAAATGGATATATGAAAATTTTGAGAGGTTGATTGGAAAGGCCATCAAGGCAAGAATTGATAAATTTGGTTACCACCACCTTGGTGCAGGAGGGTACATCAAGGTTAAAACTTGGCATGTATGTCAACATGAAATGAATTCATTTGATTAATGATGATATCATATTCGACTCTATTATAAATAATTAATCATGTTCACACAAGTTATTTTGACTCTATTGTAAATGGTGTGGACAGTTCCTATTCACAAAAGTTAATCGTAAAAAGATCCAAATAAATCCATATTGGAGTAAAAGAATATATTTTGATAAAATAAGATGATACTTTACAATTACCAATATGCCTGTATATAATACCGAAAGTGCACAATATGACTTTTGATAAGAATTGCGACATATTATTAATAATTATTATTTATTCATTATTCATTAATATTATTTTATATTTATATTTTATATGTTACATTTGAAATAATTTAAAATTATTTTATATTTATATTTTATATGTTACATTTGAAATAATTTAAAATTTGTTTCTTATAATAAAACCCAATGTAAGTAAAATAAATTATCCAAAATGGATACTAAATAATAAAGTGTATTTTTTATAAAGACATGATGAATAATAAAACCCAATGTAAGTAAAATAGATTATCCAAAATGGATACTAAATAATAAAGTGTATTTTTGATAAAGATATGATGATATTTTACCATTATAAAAAGTTCTATATATATAGTCATTAAAATGGTACATAATGACTCTTCGTAAGAGTTGCAATTTTTATTAATAATTATTATTATATTTATTATTTATTAATATTATTTTATATGTTATATTGCCTTTTTTTTAGAAATGCTTTGTTCTCAAAGCATTATTGAAGAATCGTTTTTGTCTTTACATATGTTTGTGACTTTGTTGTATATTTGTATGCTTTGTCGTAGTTGTGAGTACATGACGATATGAGCTAGTAAGTGTTGAACACAAATTTTGAAATGTAAAAGGATTGATCCATCCTAATTCAATTTTTTTCAGAGCATTGCACTTCCATGATAGACTAACGTCACAGAGTTCATTTGCGGTAGTATACATATTTTCCGTCAGTTATCCCCATCTTTTAAGATCTCTGATTTTATGATGTGGATGTCAATAGAGAGTTCATGAAAACTTTTCTTCAACTAGTTTGACATCATTTTGAGTTGAGATATGTACTAGATCTGTAATTGTGTCTTTATCTACATCTTGTACTTTTATTCTTGATGATTTCAATACATCACTCTAGATTTCTTCTAATTTGTTTTCTAATAATCTGTTATCATTCTGAATATTCTTGATAGTCTCTTCTTGCAACTTTTCGTTATCTTTTAATTTCTTAATTATGATTGTGATTATGATTTCTAATGCAGTGATTTTCTTCATACTTTTCTAGTATTTTCCCTTCAATGTCTTCATTAACATGTTTTGATTTCTGAATACTTTTTTTTTTTTTTTTTATAACTAGAATTTTGTTATGGTTTCTTAGTCGGAAGATTTCTTCAATATTGCATGATAATGTTTTATTGATTTTTGCAATCTCTAACTGATGTGTGTTGTTAATGTTGTCCTTTTGCTATTAAATTTCTTTTATTTGTTGTTGATGTTGGCAATTCTCTTATTTTCGGTGTCTTAATTTTTTTATGGATTTGCATAATTTCGTCATCTTTATCCATGAGGATTTGGTTCAACCGTTTAATTTCTTCTTTACTCACGACAATTTCCTTCTTGATATATTTGCCTTGTAGATTTTGACTGGAATGCTTTTCATTTATTAATTCCTTGGTCTGAGTAGTTAATTTATGAATGCGCTCTTATAATGATTCTCCTTCTCTATTAACTCATTAAGAATATTCTACTTCTTAATCTGGAATTGTAGATTATTATTAGTTTCTTTGTAATGTTCTAACTCACCCAATACTACTCGTAGTTGTGACTACATTTCATAATATGTAATTGTCATCGTTCACAACTTCTATTCTCCTTTTTTATTGTTTTTTTTAATATTATTATTTCAAGAAATCATTATTATTATTATTATAAAAGGACTTGAGATCTTATCTTTTAAACCATTATGATAATAGTAATTATTATTAAAAATTAATATTAATATTATTATATAATTTTTTTTACAAGTTTTAATAGTTATTGGGAAATCTTATAAGATTTTTTCTCACATGGTTCACAGCCTTGGCAATTGTGGTCAGGGCTCTAAATCCATAGTAATAATTCTAGGGGGCCTCGCCCTATCATCTGCATTTTTGGGAGCCTAACCCCGAACGACCTAGAGATTTGGATTTGTGAAAATTGAACCTCTGACCTCAATTTCTACAGTCTTTGGACTCGGATCTCAAACCAACTAAGCTACCCCTCAGGGCTAAGAAATCTTATAATATTAAAATAACAATAATTATTATTAATATTATTATTTTTTAAGTGGATTAGGGTTTTAATCCTATGAAAGCATGATAAGAGGAGGGTGGTAAGATAAATTGGAGAATGACGGCATGAGATGGAGGAAAGGACACAACGAATTTATAGGTTAGTGAGACCACCCTGTGTAGGAGGTGTATGAAGAGAGTAGGGAAGACGTGAATACTAGCTGCATGGAGCAATGTTAGAGGAAGGCGTGGAAGGATGGTGGTTGTGTTGGAGGGTGGATAGTGGTGGAGAAATGGAAGGAAGGGTTTGTGGTCTCTTCGGAGATGAAGGTGGTAAGGTGGGAGCGCAGAAGAGGAAACGATTGGCACAATGTGGGTGTGGGGAGGAAGGACATGGATGGTAGAGGTTGCGTGGGTATTTGAGAACGGTGGGGGTTAGCACAAATGTGGAAGAGAGTGTATAACAACATGGGATGATGGATCATTGTCGAGGATATGGGTTGTGGCATCGGAGTAGAGTGCATGAGGAGAAGGCGTATAGGGAGGAGGTAAAGGGGAGCATTTGTGCGGAAGGTTGGGTGTAAGGGTGTAGGAGTGGCGAGGGCGTAGATGGGGATTGCGCAAGTGGCATAGTAAAGGGAAAGCAAGTGTGGATTGCATAAATGGAGTTGATTTCAGGAAAAACTAGTATTGTTCTGGCAAGGTTTGAAATGATGACCACATATCGGATCAAATTGCTGTGATGCCAATAAAACAATTTAAAATTTGTTTCCTATAAAAAAACCCAATACAAATAAAATAGATACTAAATAATAAAATGTATTTTTGATAAAGATATAATGATATTTTACAATTATGAAAAGGATCATATATATATATGTATATAATTGCTAAAAGGAAACACAATGACTCTTCCTAAAAGTTGCAACCTTTACTAATAATTGTTATTATATTGATTATTTATTCATTATTCATTAATATTATTTTATATATTTATATTATATATGTTATAGTTGGTGCCTTGATCCAAAGCTATCATCATCTTCGCAATGCCATGTGTTGGTAAAAGAAACTATAAGACTATAGATTGCATTTATCTTAGTTTTTATATCCTATTCATCCATTTTCTTTTTAATGGTTATTCGTAGAAAACTTACAATTTTTGTATAATAGCATCCTTCCTAAGCCCTAACAAGTTACTCATAATAAAATAATTATGTAAGTTCAAACATGTTACATGATGGTTGTCTCCAAATTCCAATATAAGCTCGATTTTACATCAATATTTTAATGGGCATTAATTGTATGAAAGGAAATTTCTTACTTAGTAGGGTAATAGTAGTAAATTGAATGATTCATCTTGCCATGATAATGAGAGAGGTCTCACTATGTATATTAAAATTCAAATCAAATTGAATGGATAAATTTGCATAGATGTTAATGGCATGTCACATTGCATTTATGTATATATAAAAGGATGGTGAAGTAATTTTACAATTTGGTATTTAGAAAATGAGCAATGCAACCCAAGTACTAACAATTTTCTTCTCTCAAATTTTGATTTGATAGGGGTATAACAAATTGATATTTTCAAATTGTAATGTTTATAATAGACTTGCATTCTATGTATTCCATTTGAATTGGTAAAATTAATAGCTATGTTATCGTAGTGTCCAAGCACACACCGTTAGTCCCATGAATCTAATTTAGTTGTTAGCCCACAATATTAAGTCCCAAAGGTGGGGTAGTTATTTCAACACTAGTCCAATTACATAATTACATAAAATTACATAATAAAAGTACATATACATAAAATTACATAATAAAAGTACATAATTTTTTGGGTGATTAATAGATTTCCAAATTATAATATCAATATCATTATAACGAAAATATCTATGATATTTCACCATGGTTGACCATGTTTGACTATGGTTGAATATGCTAGATTATGGTTGATCATGTTGTGATCATGTTTTTTGGGATTAATGTCCACTTAGTGGGTCCCTATTTTCTTATTTTGAATGCAATTATTTTGTTCACAAGAAAACTATTCTAGATTTTCATTCTTAAATCACTTTGCATTTGTATTTCCATAATTATGTATAATTTCATTGTTTCCATTTGATTGGGGTTTTGTACTACAAATGATCACCCTTTGTGTCATGAGATCAAACAAACCACTGGATTTGCTTGTGGAATTTGACTACTGAGTTTTAATGGATGAATTTTAATTCTGGGGTGTTAAGAAACAACCAAATTGGTTTCATAGTTTTGTTTTAGTTTAGAATGAAAATATTACATCCCTCTTGAATATTTAAGATATTACATGTAGGGATACCAATTCTCACAATTAATTTATATGCCAAACTTCTCCTATTCATGGATAGATTATATCATTGGCTCATTTGAACCCATATTGTGTTTCAAGGAGATGAATTTAATTCATATTTCTATAAAATCCTAATTTACTATTTGATATCCTTAACTGACTTACATAACACAATGAAAACTTTTACATCGACCATCATTAGACACTCTCTACCATGTGATTTTGTTGGTTTCCACGAAACTTTTAACTAATGGATAGCCTCTCAAGTCTAAATGGGACTCTACGAACCCTCCCTTAGTTGGAGACTTTTTTGCTATAGAAAAAAACATGAGATTGAAAGAGATGAATAATCCCAACCTCATTCGTCTGTCATGTTACTCTTACATCATTCACCTATCGCGTTACTCTTATTTCGAGATGCAATTCCCTAAGTTTATTGCAATGCTTGTTAAGAAATATCGTGGAAATATCATCTTAATATTAACAAGGCAAGTATTAATAAAAATTGTTGGTTGATCTTTATCTAGCAAACTCTCTTATTATCGTAGTGATGTGATTATATATATTAATTATATGATCATGGTTATCTTATCCTTCTCCCATAGTTCCAAACTGTAAGGAGAAGGGTATACCACCCTTAATCCACAATCCATTATCACCCATCTTCCCATGGGACAAGATCACCTTCACTAGTTTAACACAAATGCCTCTTTGTATGGTGAATAATTGGAATTGAATGTAGGTTTTCTTTAGGTGCTTGATTCATTGGCATCGACATGTAAAGATGAACATGAAATTTTGTTCAAGTTGATATTTCCACTTTCCCTGAGGTTACTTGATTAGAATACAAGTGATAAAATGGATCCACACCCACTAAAATATTAAAATGTGTTTCATTTAGGATGATAAAATATCACCATTGATTTTTAATCCAATCTTATCCTCTTCTTAGATCAACTATACCCTTATCATTTGTAAACCTATATTGGGTTTTATCTTATTCTCTTCTTAGATCAGCTATACCCTTATCATTTGTAAACCTATATTGGGTTTTGAGGATTTGTAATGTTGTCATATCTATCACTTGTATGACATGGTTCGAGGTACTCTACACCTTGAATATCACCTCTTAAATCATATTGTGCAATCTTAATTTGAAATCCATAGAAGATTTTAGGGTTGGAAATTTGTTTTCCTCTATTACAACTTATGGTTCGTTGGTAACTTTGTTTTGTTGGATTTTATCATTAGAAGTCGACCTCGAATTGATCATTAAAAGATAACCATCGAATATTAGGCCTTTCACCCAAACCTATTTATAAATTATCCTTCTTAGATTGGTCTATCATGAGATCATGGATATCATTGCGCTCTAATGGAGCTTGCTCACTATGTTAAAGCTCTAATTGTAACATTTGACACCATTTCTCTATCTTGGAAACTTTTTTGTTACTTCTATTGTTTTCTTCCTCTTCCAACATGTTCGTGATTCAAGGTTTTGTATAATGATTAAGTTCTTCTAAACATTGATGATATGTATTTCTTGTTTTCTTCCTCTTCCAACATGTTCGTGATTCAGGGTTTTGTATAATGATTAAGTTCTTCTAAACATTGATGATATCTATGTTCTTGTGTGGTCTATAAGTATAGTAAATCACGACACACTTAATCGTGATTCAAGGTTTTGTATAATGATTAAGTTTCTTTAAACATTAATGATATGTATTTTCTTGTGTGGTCTATAAGTATAGTAAATCACGACACACTTATTTTTCTTGTGTGGTCTATAAGTATAGTAAATCACGACACACTTATTTTTCTTGTGTGGTCTATTAAAAGCTTTTATGATCTCTCCATCATTCACATTTATCGGGAATTTAATGTGATTGCGGACCGTCTGTCCAAAAATGCACTCATGCACTCCCCTGGATTCGGGTATTATTATGAATTTTTGGACGACCATTTGATTCATGGTGACTCATACCAGCTTTTCTGAGTATATACTGGGATATTCTCCCATACTGTTGTGATATACACTGAATGTTTAGTCTGAGTGCTTCTTTGGTCAGCAGCGATGATCGCATATTTCCTGATAGATGGGAATGATGATGGTTGATCATCATTATGATGAGGCAGATTACTGATGGGAACTCTTGTCATTGTTCTCCCTTCTCCCCGGCTGCAATTCGACATGATTCTCATTTTTATGAGGTATTATTACTGATGTATCCCATTTCATGGGTGGCTGTTAAGAGGCCCTTTGATTCTTAATAAAGAATATCAAGGACTGATTTTTTCTTTCTGAAAAAAAAAAAATCACGACACACTTAAACACTTATTAGTCCCTGTGTTCAGGCTGACAAATACTTTATGCATTTTCGTGTGTGATCGAGAACTACAGTGAATCAGAGCACCCGTGCCCTTTCATTCCCTTGCCCTTTCATACCTTCAATGACAGGGACTCTATGACGGGGACTTTGTCGTATTTTTATTAATTCAACACACAATTCTACGAAACTTATCTTAAGTTTTTTCAAAGTGTTCATTTCCCAAGAAATCACATGAATGGAACTGCTCACTCAGCCTAAACTTATCTTAAGTTTTTTAAAAGTGTTCATTTCCCCAAGAAATCACATGAATGGAACTGCTCACTCCGCCTATCAACACATTTGACTTCTTATTTGGCCTAATATCAGTGATTGTTCATTTCCCCAAGAAATCACATGAATGGAACTGCTCACTCCGCCTATCAACACATTTGACTTCTTATTTGGCCTAATATCAGTGATTGTTATCTTTATGTTTAGTGTTTCCGCGATTGAAGAGTTTGGAAACCGAAGAAAGCTAGATTGATGCTAGCATTAATTCTTTCATTTCCCTGATTGTTTTCTTTATGAAAGAGTTTGGAAACTGAAGAAAGCTAGATTAATGCTACCATTAATTCTTTCACATTAGTTGTTAGTTGTTTGGAAATAGAGTATCCTCACGCGGCCATCACCCTAATCTCCCGCAGGTAGTCACCACCTCCTCAAGTTCACCACCAGACATGTGCTCCTGCAAGTAGTCACCGCCCTACTCAAGTTCACTACCATACATGTGTTTCCTCGGTTGCTGGCATGCCAGACATGTGTTCGGTCATTGTTGTTTGCATGGAAGATGCTCCATTCTCTAATATATCCATTCTTGACTATATTTCCTTTGCGGTCCTTCTGGTGGGATTCCTATTGACCTCCTGATTTTCAAAGACTTATGTTACCAATTTTATTATCACACTCCATTCTATTTTGGCTTTGCACATAACAATCCCTAGAAATGAATTGCAAATGAGAATACCTAAACTTGTGATTCTCCATGTGTCACAGAGGGTGCTCATTGGACTTCTGCAAGAGGATAGATCAATGATACAGTGTCCAGGGATAACAAAGTGTTGCAGAACTCCTTGTATCTAAAAAGAAATCCCAAGTCATTAAATTCTCTGAGTCCATCCAAATCCTCATCAGTGCTATTGACAGGATAATAGCTTTGATCCAAGGCATTTGTGATGGAGCCATGGACTCTATGCTCCTCCTCCACCACGAACTGGTCCTTTTTCTTTTTCCAGGCTTCCTCGTGGGATGGCTTGCTATGGGTATTGAGGTCACACCATGGATGGGCTAATAGCTTGGATCTGAGGCATTTGTGCTGGAGCCGTGTGTTGGAGTCGTGGACTCCTTTCCCCTCCTCCACCACAAACTGGTCCTTTTTCTTTCACTAGGATTCCTTACGGGACGACTCGTTGGGCTAGGAGCGTTGTTTTGCCAGCTTTCTTCTGGTCCTCCAAAGGTTTGGATCCCCCTTTACACTGATTGATAGCCACTGGGGTCGATAGGTCACATGACAACCACACTAACAACCAATTTCTCTGCTTACAATCTCCATTTTCTTGTGTATTTTTTGGGCCAGTCTGTTGTTTCATTTTTCTTGCTAGCTTGACAATATTGTATGCAGTCTACGGAAGTCCCAATTTGGGGGTCTGACTCTTCTCACTTTCTGCCTAGAAGCTCCCACTGTGAGAATAGGCCCTGCATCAGTTTAGGAATTTGAGGACCCAGGAAAATAATCCAAAGCAGGCCCTGACTCTATTGGGATGATATTTGGATCCACCCTTGTTTGTATCCATAATCCCTGCATGTTTTGAGAAACAAATATGAGAAAAAAACCAAGAGTAAGGAGCAAGGAGCGCTCAAGATCAGGAATATAAAACAAGATTCCCGACCAACAAGTGTCATGAGCTAGGATCACTCAAGCTCTATAATCTCAATGGTTCATTTCAGGCTCAGAACCAGCCTTGACTAAGCTTCCCAAAAAAGGTTCAGTCTTGGCTCGCTTAAGCAAGGGAGTCTCTTCCACAGTATTTGTGGCGTGTATTCTTACATTTTGTTGATTCGACCATTGCTCTTTGTAACCATGTTGGATTCTACGGCCCAGCTATGTTTTGTATACATTAGGTGTGTTACTTTGTTTATGTGCATTTACAGAGGATAGTCATTGTTCTTTGCCAATAATTTGGCTATTATTCTGCATCTAGCCATGGCCTCTAGACCCTCGAAGGGCATTCACATGATGAGGATCTCTAGCCACCTACCATAAAGAAAAGCAACGGGATACCAAGCTGAGAAAAATGTAAGTAGATCCCGACCTAAGCTACCTCTGTTGCGGAATGCATTATAAAAGGCTCGGAAGCATAACGTAATCGATATATATCTAGTCGACGAAACAAGGCCATGCCCATGATAAATGCCACCAAATCCATACCATTAAGAAAACTACGAGCAATAGCACTCTTGAACAATGTTGAGAGAAGTGGCAAGGGTTTGGTAGTGGTGGCGGTGGTAGGCACGTAACTATGTGCATGAAATAAATGAGCCGAGTGGCATGTTTTCTCCCCGTTGGCTCTGGTCCCTAGCCGCTTATTTCGCAGTCATTACAGTCCTCAAAAAAATTTAAGTGGGTTAACACTTCTAGGTTATGAGATGGAGGGTGCCTTTTTCTCCTGGTTGAGGTGGGTGTCTTTTTCACATCAACTCTTTTTTGTGGTCTATGAGCGTCAAAGAGACAATGGCATTCCATCCATGGAATTTGACGGATAAATCACCGTCATGGGTCAATTCACATCAACTCCTTTTTGTGTAGTCTATGAGCGTCAAAGAGACAATGACATTCCATCCAGCGATGAAATTTGACGGGTAAATCACCGTCATGAGTTAATTTACTCGTCAAAAATAGCTAAGATTTTACGAAAACCGTCAAAATCCGGCTTAGAATACAGAAAAAGTAATTTGATGGGTAAATCACCGTCATGAGTTAATTTACCCATCAAAAATAGCTAAGATTTTACGAAAACCCTCAAAATCCGGCTTAGAATACAGAAAAAGTAATTTGATGGGTAAATCACCGTCATGAGTTAATTTACCAGTCAAAAATAGCTAAGATTTTACGAAAACCGTCAAAATCCTGCTTAGAATACAGAAAAAGTTTCAGATTTTGATTATTATTGACAATTTTGATGGGTGTCCACCATTTGAAACTCCTACCCTAATTTCCATCTCTTTTGGAAGTTATACTTCCAAACACCTATTCATCTCTTCACCTTCTCCAATGGTTCTCAACATTACACGACTCAGCGGAGTTCGTTCTAGCACATTGACTTGATAGCACACTTATTTGGATGACGTGTTGATCTTCCTGACACTATGATTTGGTTAGCACACTAATTTGGATAGCGTGTTTAAAGGGCATGCAAGAATACTCAAATAATGATCAAATCAATTAAGGATCGTTTATCCCCTTCTCACATGAGGGAAGGTAAACAATGTAACAAATCACCTTTTATAGTTCAGAACAAGCACCCCCAATTACCTACCAACATGCCAACAAACAACCACAAACCACCCAATCAATAATCTGCTACTCAAAAGTAGAAGTTGTGTTTAAAAGAGGAGATCAACACAAGTTTCTAAAGGAGATCCCACAAGCCCCCCAATTACCTACCAACATGCAAACAAACAACCACAAACCACCCAATCAATAATCTGCTACTCAAAAGCAGAAGTTGTGTTCAAAAGAGGAGCTCAACACAAGTTTCTAAAGGAGATCCCACAAGCACCCCAATTACCTACCAACATGCAAACAAACAACCACAAACCACCCAATCAATAATCTGCTACTCAAAAGCAGAAGTTGTGTTCAAAAGAGGAGCTCAACGCAAGTTTCTAAAGGAGATCCCACTCTGGATTAAGACTTTGCTTGTAGGTAAGGGGATGTTGTCGTTTGGACTTCTAGGGTTTTGTATACTAAGGCTTATGCGACTTCATGTCTTTTGTGCATCATCATATGTTGAACACTACTCACTTCTAGTACTTAGACAAAAGTGGGTCACAACAATCTTACGGATCTCTAGTCCTCTTTTTAGCAGATTAGGGGTAGAAAGTGATGGTTTTAACATTCTTCTAACGAGTGATTTGACTGCTCTCTATGCTTCCAACGTAAAAGTTGATTGCCAGTTTGATTAGTTAAGTTTGAAAATGTCATTGAGATAGGGAGACCCGTTGCATCTAAGTTCGACTTTCAGGTAGACGTAGGAGCCATCTGAAACTACATCGCAGGTAGAAGAGCGTAAAGTTAATTTTTATACTTTAATTCAAATTTATTAGGATCTTTATATGAAAGAATAACAAGCACAACAAGATATATAAGATACAAAATACACAAATATTTTCCTCAGGGAAACCATAAAGGAGAAAACCCCACAAACTTCCTCATAATAGTTTTGTCATTAATACAACGTAACAAGATGGAAAAACCCAAGAATAAGAATTCTTATGCAGCTCTCTCTCTTTCTCCTCTAGCAAACTTGTCCTCTCTATCTCTTTAATGTGAACTTGAGAGTGAGTGAGTGTGTGTCAAATCAGGGAGGGTGCCTCCCTATTTATATTCTTCAGTTGTGTGACTTACTTTACTAACTACGTCGGCCAGGTTACCTAATTAGGGACGACCTACCTAGGAAGACTTCAAAATGCATTTTCCTTTATTTATTCTAGGAACTATTGCCTCAACTTACAATGGAGGTTTTACCTCAATAGCCATTCATAATAACGACATCCTGAACAGAGGGAAAACATATCTGGTGGGGGTACAACAATATACAACATAATATCTTCCAAAGTTAGAATTACAACAGCACTCCCTCTTAGCTAGGGAGGTATTATCTCGCCACAGTCATCAACACTCTGGTCACTTCATCATCATTGTTGATGTTGTCGTCCTCATCTTTTCGATCATTTATTAGTGACATATTTTGAATCTATTTGTCATAAGACATGTCTACAGAGCCAACCATCTTTCATGTTTGGTGTAGGCCTATCCTGAATCTAGGTATTCATCATATCCACGAACAGGCCATCGTGTAGGTACATCCAAGAACTATACATTACATTGCCACTGTAATCTCCTGTGTCTCCTATCGTTGTCTCTTCGTATCCAAATCATGTCATCATCACACATGGGGAGTATCCCAGATGCATACCTTGCATCCAACAGAATACCTTCATTCTACTAGCATGGGAGCATGCCAAGATGCATTACATCCCAAGGACTACATGTGTCTTCCATCATGCGAGAACCACCTAGGAGCACACCAAGTGCATTACATCTCTTCATTGTCATCCCACGCTATGCCATCATAGGAGCACGTCAGGACACATTATGTTCCAAGGACTACCTGCCTCTACCACTATGCAAGAATCACCTGGGCGCACACCAAGTGTTTTGTGACTAGTGGACTTTTCATAATCTCCAGCATGGGAGCACGCCAGGACACATTACGTCCCAAGGACTACATGCGTCTACCACCATACGAGACCCGTCTCTAGCATAGGAGCATGCCAGGACACATTACGTCCCAAGGACTACCTGCGTCTACCACCATGCGAGACCTCGCTCTAGTTCATATGTGTCTTCTGATATTTCATCATCTCCAGCATGGGAGCACGCCAGGAGCACACCAAGTGCATTACATCCTAGGGACCACCTATGTCTACGACCATGCGAGAACTCATCACTCACTCCTTCTAGGGACCTCGATCTAAATGACACCAAGTCTCTCTCTGAAGTATTCAAACATCACTCTAGCTAACGACTTGGTCAATACATCGGCTACCTACTCGTCTATCGCCACATATTGGAGCTTCACTGCTCCTCTCTGCACAATATTCGGGATATAGTGATATTTGATCTCAATGTTCTTCAACTCGTCTAAAGGAACAAGAGTTCCTTACTAAGTAAATAGCCAGTACAAGGAACGTATAAATGCCATAAATGGAAAAATGTAATAATGTATTAAAGTGTAAGATAGATTATTAATAGTTACATAGGTTTGGGCTTTATATAAGTCTGTCATGTACCTTTTTGTAAAAAGCTGTGACTATTGACTTTAGATAGTCTTTATTTAATAATAAATTAATATTAATATTAATTTATTATTTTATTGTTACATTTCCTTCCCCTTTAGGGAAGCTTTGTCCTCAAAGCTTATTTGACGACAATGATTACGTCTGATTTTTTCTTGCAATGTTATCTCTTGATCTTTTGTTTTTAGTCATTGCAACATTTGATGAAATAAGACGATACGAGTTACAGACTCCCCAGGAGAATTGTCACATCATATCTGTTGTGGTCCATCCCAGATCTATTTTGATTGGACCTCTGATATCATTTTGAGGAATGGGTCATCTCAATTGTTTCTTAGTATGTCGAACTATTTCTCTATCAACATAACTCTTTTGTGAATGCTCATTTTGACCCTGTCGTTGGTCAATATGACGATTATAATTGGGATGTATGTAAGACATATGTGTTGTTTGTTTTTCTTCTTTTTGAACTGCCATGAGGACTGTCTTCACTTCCTCGACTTGATTTATTTGTGGAATAGGTATTCTTGTTCGTTGTTTTGTATTTTGATTTGTTGTTCTTGCTTGTCTGGCATCATCTCTCCTCTGTGTGTGTTCATTTTCACTCTGGCGTTGGTCAAAATTACGTTTATAATTGGGGCGTCGATAAGGAGTTCTTGTTGTTTGTTCTTCAGTTGTATTGACTTATTTTTATTTGTGATGATGACTGAATTTACTTCTTCAAATTGACTTTGTTTTTTGGAGAGTCTTGATGCTTCATTCTGGATTTGCGCTATTTTTTTCTCCAGCAAATTGTTTTTAGTTTGAATCTTCTCGAACTTTTCGTCTTGCAACTTGTTGTCATCTTTTAACTTCTCCATTTGTTTCCCTAGTTCTTGATTAGGATTCTTTATGCGTTGGTTTTCTTCTTGATTTTCCAGAATTCTTCCTTCGAGATCTTCATTGGATTGTTCATTCTTGCGACTATGTTTCAGTTTTTTAATCTTCGTAATTAATGTTTTGTTATGATTTTGTAGTCAAAAAAGTTCTTCAGTATTGCTTGATAACACCTTGTTGATTTTTGTAATTTCCAACTTATGTGTCTTCTTAATGTCGCCACGTTGTTGTTGAAGTTTTTACTTCTATTGTTGATGTTGACATAACTTGAATTCTTAATTTTCTTGCTTTTTCTAGGCGTGCTCCAACTCATTATCTTTGTCCATGATGAGTTTGTTTAAAATCTTTATTTGTTCTTCTAACTCTTCATATCATCCATCAGTTGATTATTCGTCTGTAGTTTACGATAAGGGGACTATCACTGAGAAATCTTGTAGCATTATTTTCTTCTCATGGATGAAGGTGATTCACTTCTTTTTTACATTGGCAAAGAATGTTCCTAGTGTTTTCAACCAGTATTAACCCAACATTATGTTGATGAGATGGTCGTCTATAGCTGCAACGGTGAATTGAGTTGTAAAATGATGATCATCGATTTGTAATGGTAATTCTATTTGATCTTCGTTTGACTCATTCTTCATTAATTCTTGAACCTGTAAATGATTTGCGACATCAATGTTTATAAAATTTTCCTTGTTGGATGGACAAATAGCGATGGCAATTAGACTTTCATCAAATATCCCATAAACTTTCAGCATCGCCATCGGCACTTCCATCAGAACATTGAGAAATCTTTTCTCTGCTTTATTAAAATCTGTCTCTTCCATTTCACTTATCTTCTTTCATGATTTGGGTTTGTTCTCTTTTCCTTTATATAATAATTGTATGTGTTACAATTAATAAGAAATCATTATTAACATTATGATATTAATAAAAAAATTAAGTAATTAAAATAATAATTATTATTATTATTATTATATTTTTTAATTAATAATAATATTAATAAATATTATTAATATTAAAAATATTATTATTAAATAATGTTTACCTGGTCGTCGCATGGAGCAATGGAGAGCGGCGGAAGGGAGGCGGGGTAGGCGAGCAGGAGCAACGAAAAATGGATGGCGATAACATATTTGGAGTGTGGAGTGGCAGCGAGAGAGTGGGAGCTACGAGTGGCAGATTGGGACGAGAAGGAGGGAGATTGGGGGAATGGTGTGGTAGAGAAGGGAATAGGGAAGGATGCAGGAAAAGGAGCGCAGGGAGGTGGGCGCTGAAAGGTAATGGAGGTGGCACGGAAGGAGGGGGTTATGAGCGGTTGCGAGTGGGCGTGGGGAAGGACGACCGAAGCAGTGGGTCGCGGTAGTGACAGGGGGGGGGGAACGGAGATGCGTGGGAAGTAGGAGCATCGAAATGGTGAGTATGGATATGAGGGGTAGACAGAGCAGGAGGCCGGGAGTGGTGACAGATGTTAGGATATTTAGACACTTAGGGGTTAGTTAAGATCAACATGTGTAATATATCCGTTAGGTAAAGTGTGTTTCTTTAGTATGCATTACTATGCATTTGTAAATATTCTAATTCGACGGTCACGATATGCTCTAGACATAAAGTGATCCGATGGTTCAACTTCTCTTAGATCATACCTACCATTGATCCGTGGCTTAACATCCGATTGGTCCATGATCTCTATTTAAAAAGCATGGAGAGTCCTTGTCTGGTTGATTGATTATGAGAAGCTCATGTAACTTTCTTTCTTTTGCATAATAAATTGCTCCAAGTAGCTATTTGGCTAGGGCCATGGACTGTTTCCCTCTCGAGGGTTTTAATTACGTGACAAACGTCGATGTACTGATATGTGATTCATTTGTGTGAAGTGGTTGCTCAAAGTGTTCGATCTTTTGGAAGTACCCTATGTATCCAAACATGGTATCAGAGCGTTTATGAAGAGCCGCTTTCGGTTTTGATCAAGATCTGGAACCAATGTTGCCGAAACTTTGAAAGGGTTTCTGGTTCTAGATTTTCTATGCATTTGTGGCTTGTGAAAGCTTTTTCATTGCGTCCGGAGCGCTATTTCCATTGGAAAATAGTTTTTGTTTCACCGAAAACCGTTTTCGTTTGATCCAGAAACACCAATTTCGGTAAATCTGAAGGTATAATGTTATAGTGACGGATTTGTTTAATTTTTTTTCAAATCTCTCATATTTTATTAGTTTTATTATTAGATCTTTATTATTTTAGTCTCAGACTGTTGTCTTCCCTGACTGCGTATGCTCTTTGTCATGCACCTTGTGCGATCGCAACGAATCAAAAATAGAAAGAGAGTTTTTTTTTCTTGTCTTCTCGGCTACGTAAGCTCTTTGCCGTGCACCTTGTGCGATCACGGCAAATCAGAAACAGGGAGAAAACTTGAAAACGTAGACTTTCTGGGTAAGTTAACCAAGATCTAACCCCATTGTGTGGAGATTTTTTTATTTTTATTTTTTTCGTTTTTTTTGTGATTTGCAGAGAAAAAATTGAAGCGTGAAGAACGAGAGAGAAGAGTAAAAAACAAAAAACAAAAAACCCTTCATCTTTCCATTCTATTATGTACCTTTTAAACTTAGCTCACTTGGTCCAAAGTTGCTTTATTTCTTAATAGGTCTTGAGTTCAAGTCTTATTAAGCTATTTTTTAGTGCATGCAATTTCTATTTTCAAGTTACTTTATTATAAAAGTGCATCTCATTTAAAATAAAATAAAAAGTGTGCATGCAATTTCTATTTTCAACTTACTTTATTATAAAAATGCACCTCACTTAAATAAAATAAAATAAAAAGTGAGTCACTTAAGTCTTTTAATTTATTGCTGCACTATTTAAAGTGACATTATTGAAAAAGTGAACATCACGTATTCTACAAAAGTGATTCACTTAAAAGCAACTTTATTGTAAAGTGATTATCAAATGTTAATATCGGGAAGAGAGGGGTTCTTGTTTTAGTTGGTCAAGTTAATATCTATCACGTCACTATTGGGGACATCTTCAACATTTTATTTGATCAAGCATAACTTCATCATCCAGAATCAGTTTTCAATGTCGTTTTTTTAAAGCACATATTTTTTCGAGCTATTTGCATCTAGACAGTTAGTTTCTGTTCTTTTAGCCATTATTTTACAGTATAGCCGCCCCTTGTGATATTATACTTACAAGTTCTAACTATTTCTCATGAAAATCTCGTATGGAGGATGTTCTGCGAAGTAGGGGACTCTTCATAATAACCTCAGGGAAATAAACATAAACCACTGATGATGATAAGAAAATTAAATAGGCAAATAAATGTGATGAAGCTCATGGATTGATTGGGATGTCAATCTCTACTGATTTGTGATTCCACATATCTGGAAATTATGAACCTGATATAGCTTGGGAAAAGTTGGAATCTGTGTTTGGTAAACACAATGAAATTCGGAGTCATCAACTTGAGAATGAGTTGATTTCCTTGAATCCAAATGATTTTTCATGCATTTAAGACTATTTATTTAAGTATAAAACTCTTAAACTCTTATGTGCAGAATGCAAGATTAAGAAAGAAGACAAACAATGTATTTATCATATTTTTTCCAAACTTGGACCTGCATATTCTATTTTTGTATCTACAACCTACTCCATGAAAGAATCCTTGACTGCAACTAGCTATCAAGAGCCTAGTCTTGAATCCTTTTGTGATTTCTTAATTAGAGAGCAAGAGAAGTTCATTCATCTTGGAATAATTAACAATACAGATACATCTGGGAAAGCCTTATTGTCCCAACAGAAAGACAAGTCCAAGCCTCCCAAGAAACAGAATTTTCGCAATAATAAGCCAAACAACAAGGGTCCCAAACCCTCTCAGTCAGCTCCTTTAAAAAATGACAAAGGATCCAAACCAAAGGAAAGAAGACTGAGCGTCATTGCAATTTTTGTGGGAAAGATAATCATGATGAATCTAAGTGTTTCAAGAACATGGCAGCCTTGGGAGCAGCAATGAAGAAGCACCACATCAGCCTAGATTCATCTTTAGAATATACCTCTCATGGACATGCACTTTGTGCTTCTGGTTACTCTTATACTGCATCTTTTTTTTCTACTTCAAATGAATGGCTCATTGATTCTAGAGCATCTTATCATATGGCTAAGGATCAAGCCATATTTTCTACTATGCATGAATGTAACACCAAGTAAATATTTGTTGGTGATGATAGATCTCTAAGTGTTGTAGGATCTGGAACAGTTCCAGTAGAAAATGGTCATTTCAGTGATGTACTATGTGTTCCAAAAATTTCCTGCAATTTGTTATCAATCTATCAAATTACTCATTCGGGTGAAGGTAAAATTGTGACGTTTACCCCTCACCAAGTTGTAATCAAGAATTTTAAAAATATTCAAAATGTCCTAGCTACTGGAACTGTTGATGATATTACCTGGTTGTACAAATTTAACAACTTTGGGTCATCACCTTTTCCTTCAGTTTTTGTTGCTCATAGTGATAACTTGAGCAAACTTTTGCATGAGCGATTTGGTCACTTAAATTATCACTCATTGCAACAACTATGTAAAGACAATATGGTGACTAGTCTTCCGATGGTATCTTGCAAGGATGGTGTTTGTTCCGATTGTGTACTCAAAAAACATCATCGAGACATTTTTTACAAACGTGCCTCTTGACACGCCTCGGTTCCCTTGGGGTTTGTGCATAGTGACTTGTGTGGCCCTCTTCCATCTGCTTCCTTTTCTGGTTTCAAATATTTATTAACTTTCATTGATGACTACTCCAAACGCACTTGGGTTTACTTCCTAAAACTTAAGAGCGAAGTATTTAACATGTTCTTGGCCTACAAGGCCTTTGTTGAAAAACAATCTGGTCATCAAATTATTAAGTTAATATCTGACAATGGAAAAGAATATGTTAACAACAAGTTCACTACCCTTTGCATTGAACAAGGAATCCAACAACAACACATTGTTCCATATACACCACAACAAAATGGTGTAGCTAAACATAAGAACTGCACTTTAAAAAACATGGCTAATTGTATGATCCAATCTAAGGGACTAAGTCTTCAATATTGGGTTGAGGCCATTAATTGTGCAAATTACATAGTTAATCGCATACCCACTAAAGTTTTACAAAGTATAACACCGGAAGAAGCATGGAGTAAAATTAAAATAGATGTAATTCACTTTCGTGTGTTTGGTTGTGAAGCATGGGCTCACATTTCGGATGAAAAACGAAAACATTGCAACCTAAAAGTGAAAAGTGCATATTTGTTGGATATTCTAAAGATGTAAAAGATTATAGACTTCTTCAGCCCCATTCACATGATATAATCATTAGACTCATATTTAAATGTGATGAAAATCTCTTGGCCTGTGAGCCTAACTTGGCGGGTGTGCCATCTTTGGCCTATGAGCCTGATTCGGTGATTGTGCCTTCTTCTTCTTCTTCTTCCAACTTCCTTGACAAGTTTCCAACTCCAATTTCTGATGATGACAGTGAGGATGAAAATCCACCTCCGCCTGCTCATGTTCATCCAATTCCATCAGCACCAATGCTTCCTTGATGGGTTCGTTCAACATGTGAAGCAGCTAGTGATCTTGCCGGTGATCCTAGAGATCAACATCGAACACGTCCTCAATTTCAGCGAGCCTCTTCTCTTTTGGCTCAAGTTTTCGAGAATCATGATCCATAAACTTTTGCAGAAGCTTCAGGAAATCCAGATTGGGATGCAGCTATGGATGAAGAATATCATTCCTTAATGGCGAATGATACTTGGGATCTTGTTCCTCTTCCAAAATGAAGAAAACTTGTCAAATGTAAATGGGTCTATAGAACTAAGTATGCATCAAATGGAAGTGTTGAAAGACTTAAGGCAATGTTAGTTGCCAAAGATTTTTCCCAAGATGAAGGGATTGACTACAATGAAACCTTTGCTCCTGTTGCAAAAATGAATTCCATCCGTCTTGTTCTTTCCATTGCAGCCTTACATAACTGGGAAGTCCATCAAATGGATGTTAAGTCTGCCTTTTTACATGGTGATTTACAGGAGGAAATTTACATGGAACAACCTCCTGCATATGTTCAGGATAACTCTAGCCTTGTCTGTCTCCTTAATAAATCTTTATATGGCCTTAAGCAAGCTCCTAGAGCTTGGTATGCCAAAATCGATAGCTTTCTCCTTGACACTGGTTTTTCTAGATGTCATTCTGACCCCAATGTCTATACCAAGAAAGTAGGAAACTATCTCATCATACGTGTTCTTTATGTTGATGCTCTCATCCTTACTGGTAGTGACCCTAAACTTATAACCCATGTGAAATCCAGTCTTAAGCAAAAAAATTGAAATGTCAAACTTAGGACATTTACATTATTTTCTTGGTCTCCAAGTCTTGCAAACCAAAAAATGAATCTTTCTTTCCCAGTCTAAGTATGCTTGTGACCCTCTTCGTCGCTTCCACATGAAAGATAGTAAACCAACCCCTTCTCCCTTCCAATCTGGAGTCAAAATTTCTGCCACTTGTACTTCCCCTAAAGTAGATGCCACCTTGTATCGTTAGCTTGTTGGTAGTCTTTTATACTTGACTCATTCCCGTCCTGACCTTTCCTTTGTCGTTGGTATTGTTTCCCGTTATATGCAAACTCCTCATGAAAGTCACTGGAAAGCAACAAAAAGAATACTTCGATATATTCGAGGTACAATTCAGTTTGAGATTCATTACAGTACAGGGGGGAAACCTTTGTTGGTTGGTTTCACTGATTTAGATTGGGCCGACAATCCTGATGATTAAAAGTCTACTGCAGGTTATGTTTTCAGTGTGGGATCTGGACCTGTCACTTGGGCTTGTAAGAAACAACAAGCTCTTGCTCTTTATTCAGCAGAAGCATAATATCGAGCCGCAGTTAATGCTAATCAGGAAGCTTTATGGCTTCGACAAATCCTTTTAGAGTTTGGATTCGAGCAGCAGCAGCCTACTCCACTTTGGTGTGACAATCAAAGTGCCATCAAGCTTTCCAAATATCCAGTTCTACATCAACGTAGCAAACACGTTGAGCTACACATGCACTTCATCAGAAATCTTGTTCATGATCGTGTTCTTGAAATGCTCTATTTCCCTACAGATGATCAAGTTGCAGACATCTTCACCAAGTCTCTTACAGAAGCGAAGTTTTCTAAACTTCAATCTATGTTAGGAGTTCAGGAATGTGTCCTTAAGGGGGGACAGGCTCTAATGCCTCCTTCCTTCTCCTAATAGTGTCACTTTTGTAAATCCTTCAATCATATCCCAAGTTGTTCTTAAGGGGGGATGTTATGATATTTAGACACTTAGGAGTTAGTTAATATCAACTTGTGTAATATAGTCGTTAGGTAAAGTGTGTTTCTTTAGTATGCATTTGTAAATATTCTAATCCGACAGTCACGATATGTTCTAGACATAAAGTGATCCGACAGTTCAACTTCTCTTAGATCATACCTACCATTGATCTGTGGCTTAACACCCGATTGATCCATGATCTTTATTTAAAGAGCATGAATGGTCCTTGGGTAGTTGATCGATTATGAGAAGCTCATGTAACTTTCTTTATTTTGCATAATAAATTGCTCCAAGTAGCTATTTGGCTAGGGTCGTGGATTGTTTTCCTCTCGAGGGTTTTAACCACGTGACAAACATCGGTGTATTGATCTGTGATTCATTTTGTGTGAAGTGGTTGCTCAAGGTGTTCGGTCTTTTGGGAATACCCTTTGTACTCGAACAACAGATCATGGAAAGGAGGGGGGTCGTGGAATGGTGAGCAGTGCAGAAAGACGACTGCAAGAGGGGGCATGATTTGGACGCAGATGCACAAGAGCAGAGGGAAAAATGGAGTTGCAGGAGGAGGTTGCGTGAGAAGCAAGAGCGAGGACGAGAAGTGGAGGTCAGGCTAGTGGAGCATGGAGATAGACGGTCATGGGAATAAGGACTGGTGGTGGGTGGCGGCAGTGGAGAAGCGAAAGGAGATGCAGAGGGGAGACTGCAATGGTTTTTTTTAATATAATAATAATTTTTTATTTTTTTCTTCTTCGTGTAAATGGCCAAGGTCTCTTTGGTTTGGTCAAGAATCAGGAATGAGAGAAACTCTCAATATGATGGATAATAGCCTAAAATCAGTGAGGCCCAAGAAAAGGTTCGCTCCGATACCACTGAAGGAACAAGAGTTTCGTATTAAGTAAATAGCCAATACAAGTAACGTATAAATGCCATAAATGGAAAAATGTAATAATGTATTAGAGTGTAAGATAGATGATTAATAGTTACATAGGTTTGGGCTTTATATAAGCTCGGCATGCACCATTTTGTAAAAGGGCATGACTATTGACTTTAGATAGTCTTTAATCAATAATAAATTAATATTAATATTAATTTATTATTGTTACATCATCATGGAACACCAAGTTCTCCGACAACTTCACTCAAATCTGGTTGTCACAAAATATACACGTCTCCTATAACTCGAGATCAAACAAATCAAACAGTAGCTTATGAATCCATACTACTTCACAACTGGGCGAACGGGATGCAACATACTCTGCTTTGACTGTACTCAGCCCCATGCAGTACTACTTCCTGCTAAACTAGGAGATCAAAGAGGATCCCAAACTAAAACAACATCCTGAAGTGCTCTTCCTATCATTGGTGTTACCTTCCCAATCCGAATCAACATAATCATACAGGTTAATCTTCTAATTCGTGTCATACTCGATCCCATACTCAATTGTTCCCTTCAGGTACC
This sequence comes from Pseudotsuga menziesii, assembly GCA_001517045.1. Classification (NCBI taxonomy): domain Eukaryota; kingdom Viridiplantae; phylum Streptophyta; class Pinopsida; order Pinales; family Pinaceae; genus Pseudotsuga; species Pseudotsuga menziesii. Next base: position 76,130 of record LPNX011207135.1, read on the forward strand.
TCAATACATGCTTTGCAATAATCATGTGAAAATGTCTCAGATCCGTCAAGAACTGGCTAAGGTTGTTCACATAAAAGCATATGTCTGGTCTTGTATTTGTCAGGTACATCAACAAATCAATCAGTTGGCAATACATCATGGCATCAACTAACTCTGATGAAGCATCATACAATAGCTTCAGGTTTGATGCCATAAGTGTGGCCATTTCCTTGCAGTCTAGCATTTTCAATCTCTTCATAATCTCCACGGCATACTTTCCTTGACAAAGGAAAATCCCATCTACACTTTGCCACACCTCCATGCCTAATAAGTAATGCATCATCCCTAGGTATTTCATCTCAAACTCAATGGAAATCCTCCTCTTTGCATCTACAATGACTTCGTCCTCTCATGTCAGAAACAGGTAATCAACATATAGCAGGAGTATCATTGGTATTCTTCCTTCAACCTTGAATTAAATGTTGGAATATGCTTTACTCTTGGTAAATCATAAGCTCATCAAGACGTTGTCCATTGTGTCGTATGTAATGTCCCAAACTTTACATTGGGTCACAATGGCCAAATCACATTTTCCATATTCATGAAAGTTTTCAAAGGGATGCTAAAAGTCAAATAATTGCCAAGGTGGAAAATCAATAGTTTCCTAGCTTGGGGGTGGAAGCTTTGAGATTTGGAATAAGGGGGATAATAAATGATGTTTAAACATTAGAAGAGGATAAATATTTAATAATGTAGCTTTACTCTTGGTAAATCATAAGCTCATCAAGAAGAGGGGAAGTTGTCCATAATAATGTAGAAGAGGGGAATATGCTTTACTCTTGCTAAATCATAAGCTCATCAAGAAGTTGTCCATCATGTCGTATGTAATGTCCCAAATTTTACATTGGGTCACAATGGCCAAATCACATTTTCCATATTCATGAAAGTTTTCAAAGGGATGCTAAAAGTCAAATAATTGCCAAGGTGGAAAATCAATAGTTTCCTAGCTTGGGGGTGGAAGCTTTGAGATTTGGAATAAGGGGGATAATAAATGATGTTTAAACATTAGAAGAGGATAAATATTTAATAATGTAGCTTTACTCTTGGTAAATCATAAGCTCATCAAGAAGAGGGGAAGTTGTCCATAATAATGTAGAAGAGGGGAATATGCTTTACTCTTGCTAAATCATAAGCTCATCAAGAAGTTGTCCATCATGTCGTATGTAATGTCCCAAATTTTACATTGGGTCACAATGGCCAAATCACATTTTCCATATTCATGAAAGTTTTCAAAGGGATGCTAAAAGTCAAATAATTGCCAAGGTGGAAAATCACTAGTTTCCTGGCTTGGGGGTGGAAACTTTGAGATTTTGAATAAAGGGGATAATAAATGATGTTTAAACATTGGAAGAGGATAAATATTTAATAATGTAGCTTATTAAATAAATACAAAAGAAAAATGAAATGGCTATGGAGAATGGAGACACATGGAGATTATGGGGCCCACTCAAGCTAGAATTCCTATGTTAAATGGCATCCTCCTCTTGTAATTTCGAATAGATGGGAAACCTAATATTTTGGTATGGATTATGAAGTTAATATAATTGTTCATATACTTCATAGGTCGAATTTGGGATTAATTGTAACTTACATGGGAGAGGAAGAGCCAAATGGGAGTTTCATGGACACTTGGCTAGATTCCCCTTACATTTATGACATCTATGACACCAATGATGGAGATTCTATGACAGTTATGACACAAGTCAGATCTGAAGGTGGACATACTGACATACTGACATGTTAGGACTGAATAGAGCATCTTAGAGGTCGAATTTGGGAGTTAGATAAGGCCAAGAGGCTCCTACTCAAATTTGGGAGAAGAGGGAAGGTGAAGAGAGAGGCCACATGGCATAGCATGAGCAGCCACACCAATTCGATTTGGCTTTGGTTTATGGATGGATTTGGAACCTTAGAAAACTAATAATGTTTATAAAATATAGGGATCAGCCATGAGAAGAGGCTTTTACTCATTTGTGAAATTGTCATTTGTGAATTATGAGAGCTAGTGGATGACTAGTTTTCTTGCTTAAGCCAATTTCGAGGGTGAAAGATTCCCATCCTAGTTGGTGTTTGGAAAGGCCACTCAGGTATTTCATGGAGCTTTAATGGAGTCTTATTTGCAGGTGTAAGCTACAAGAAAGCATGCGGATTCTTCTATGGCATCACTCTCTCTCAACTATTTCTAGTTTTCATACCATATTCATGCCAATGGAGGGATTGCGCTTTGGGTGAGTTATTGATCTCTTTGAGGAAGAGTATAATGCCAATTATATTATGTGCTGATGTATATGATCTGCATTTCATGTTCAGAAGACTCTCAGGTCGAAATACCCAAAATAATTCATGTAAAAATGTTGAACAATGAAGAAATTGTGTCATTTCCCCACTATCTTGTTGTGAACCGTTGTAATGTTGATGATTTTGAATTGGGAGATCCTTTCATTGTCCATTTATGATTGTAATCAGTTCAATATTCTCTGTTCTTCATTCTCAAAAAAATTCAAGTCGAAAATCCCAAGAGTTGTATGTCAAAATGATTTTTAATGAGCAAACAATGACTATTTCCATTCCATTTTGATATATGCCATGGTAATGTTTATTATTTCGAATGGAGGAATGTATCTCTGATAAATGTATGATGGATGGACTGTAATTAATGTGTATTTCAAGTCTCATGTTCAGTACTTAATCATTGGAAGCCATTTTACTCATTTTTATTGCATTGGGAGAAGATTTGGTGCATTTTCCCCAAGGGTCGAAACTGTGACTTGGGAGTTGTTTTGGAAAGAGTCATAACAGCCTGTGTAAACTGAACCATGATGCATATGAGACTTTGAAAAGGTCCCTTACACATAGCCAGCCTCTGTTCATAAATTCAAGTGACTTTGGGATCATTTGTGAAGCCATTTCCGGCAATTACCACGGATGATTTTAAGGAACCATACTTATTTAAAAGTGTATAAATGTTGGCGAATATTACCAATTCTTAAAACACCAACTATAAAATGATTAGCGATATTTTTCAAAAAATATTTTAATTTCCAAGGATTTTATATCGTTTATACAATAATTTGGCGATTTTTAGGGTGAAAAAATTTTACCCCATCAAAATTGGGTGAAATAAGGCTTCAAAAATTACAAAATGACGAATCTTTTTTGGGAGAAAAACATGGAAAAATAGCCCACTGGGCTAAAATTCACCCCTAAAATTATCCATAGCAATTACCCAAGGGGAATTGGAGCCCCAATTTGCTAGTAAAGGCTCCTACTTTGAACAGAACATTAAACAAGTTTTCAGAAGTAATTGGGAGGTCACAAAACATACATGAGCATGATATTTAAGTTATATTATCAGTCATGTACCTTCAGAGAAAATTTGGAAGCATTTGGGTCAATTTGGAGGTCAAGACATCAAAACTAGTCAAGAACCAAAATTGTGAAAAAAAATAGAAAATTGGGCATTTTAATAAAATTCCAAAAAGGGGAATTTTTTTTTAAATGACCAATTATTTCACTTTTTCGCAATTTTGGCTCTTAACTAGTTTTGATGTCTAGACCTCCAAATTGACCCAAATGCTTCCAAATTTTCTCTGAAGGTAAATGACGGATAATATAACTTAAATATCATGTTCATGTATGTTTTGTGACCTCTCAATTACTTCTACAAACTTGTTTAATGTTCTGTTCAAAGTATGAGTCTTTACTAGCAAATTGGGGCTCCAATTCCCCCTCAGTAATTGTCGGAAATGGCTTCACAAATGATCCCAAAGCCACTTCAATTTCTAAACAGAGGCTGGATATGTGTAAAGGACATTTTCAAAGTCTCATATGCATCATGTTTCAGTTTATACAGGTTGTTATGAATCTCTCCAAAACAACTCCCAAGTCACAATTTCGACCCTTGGGGAAAATGCACCAAATCTTCTCCCAATGCAATAAAAATGAGTAAAATGGAATCCAATGCTTAAGTATTGAACATGAGACTTGAAATAAAAATTAATTACAGTCCATACATCATATATTTATCATAGATACATTCCTCCATTCGAAATAATAAGCATTACCATGGCATATATCAAAATAGAGTGGAAATGGTCATTGTTTACTCATCAAAAGTCATTTTGGCATACAACTCTTGGGAATTTCGACTTGAAACTTTATGAGAATGAATAACAGAGAATATTGAAAGAAATACAATCATAAATGGACAATTAAAGGCTCTCCCAATTCGAAATCATCAGCATTTCAATGGTTCACAAGAAGATAGTGGGGAAATGACACTATTTCTTCATTGTTCAACATTTTTACATGAATTCTTTTGGGTATTTCGACCTGAGAGTATTTTGAACGTGAAATGCAGATAATATACATCAAAACATAATATAATTGGCATTATAATCTTCCCCAAAGAGATCAATAGCTCACTCAAAGTGCAATCCCTCCATTTGCATGAATATGGTGTGAAAACTAAAAATAGTTGAGAGAGAGTGTTGCAATAGAAGAATCCACATGCTTTCCTGTAGCTTAGACCTGCAAATAATACTTCATTAAAGCTCCATGAAACACCTGAGTAGCATTTCCAAACACCAACTAGGATGGGAATCTTTCACCCTCGAAATTGGCTTAAGCAAGAAAACTAATCATTGTACTCCTCGACCATGGCATCCTTCCACTCTTTTTTTCTGCAGCCTCTTCGTAGTTGGAAGGTTCCTTATCAATGATGTCACATAGCAGGGCCACATAGTTGTTGTATGGTTTAGGTCTTTTCCTTTCTCTATGCATCATGTCATGAGCGCCATACCTCTCTACATATTGTATTAGTTATCGTTCCCATGTTGTTTTTCTTTTGTGGGAGTTCTTCTAGTGAAGTGGTTCTACAAGTTCTTGTGGTTAAGTCATGTCGTGGTATTAATGGTATTCTAAAGTTTCTTCCTCTATTGCAGTGTCTCTGACTCTAGTTGTTTCAGTTTCTTCGACTTCTTTAATAGGTAGTTTTCTGGATCTAGAATATACTAAATCTTCGTCAAATCTTATGTCTCTGTTGATGTCGATATTCTTAAATACTGGGAAGTATATTCGGTAGGCATTTGAAGTGTCATTGCATCTTACGAATATTCCCTTCCTTCCTAAAGGATCAAGATTGGTCCTCTTTTCCTTTGAGATGTGTATGTGCACTAGGAAACCAAATTTCCAGAGATGGCTGACTTCTAGTTTCTCTCCTAAGAAAGCATCTTTTGGAGTCTTATTGTCTAGTACTCGGTGAGGTGTACGGATTTGTACATACATAGTTTTCCTTGTTTCTTCTTCCCACAAGTGCATTAGAATATCCTATTCATGTAGCATTGCTTTCCTTGCTTCCATTATCATTCTATTATTTCATTTTGCAACGCCATTATGTTGAGGATTGTAGGGAGTTATCAACTCTCTATTAATCCCAAATTCCCAACAAATTTCCTTGAATTATTCCAAGGTGAATTCTCCGTCATTATCTGACAGTAGAGTCTTGATCTTCCTCTTAGTGTGATTTTCAACCAAGACTTTGAATTCCTTGAACTTGATAAATACCTCATCTTTTCTTTTCAAGAAATAGATCCAAGTCTTACAACAAAATTCATCTATAAAGGAAACATAATATACATACCCGCTTAGTGATCTGGATGACATGGGCCCACATACATATGAGTGGAATAACTCTGATATTGCTTTTGCTTTCACATTTTTTCCTTGCGCACATCCCTTGCAAACACCTTTATGTTTTTTTTCTAGAATTTTGGAAGTCCTGAAAAATGATTTACGTGCAATAGGTAGTTCTCTATAGTGCACATGTGCAAGCCTTCTATGCCATAGTTCACTAGATTCTATTAAGTCATGAACCAATGCTTCTTTAGATTGTCCCTTCAACTTGTACAATCCTCCCTCTTTCTCTCCAATTATTGTTGCATCATCTATTGTCGTTCATTTTGGCCACATTAGGACTTGGCCATCAACAAATGGAACTCTTATTCCTTTTGCATATAGTGCATATATGAAGAGAATATTCTTATCCAGCCCTGGAACATATAGTACATCTTTCATCTTCAGGGATTTGTTAGAATCTAGCTTGTAGGAAGCTTCTCTGCTTCCTTTTATGGGATATTGATAATAATCCCCAAGTTTCACCTTGTGAGGTGACTCGTGCTCAGATAGATTAATGAATGATTATTTGTATCCCGTCATATGTTTGGATTCCCCACTATCTACAAGCCAATCATTGCTTCCATGTGAATAATCAACTCTTTCTTATCTGATTCTTTTCCTTGTTGGTTCACCGTCTTCAGCGGTGTGAGCATGATTTCTTTTCTTATTGAACCTTTTGTTGGAGGAGCCTTTGTTCCCAGGACAATATTTGGACTAGTGTCCCTTCTCATCACATGTGTAACATCTAATACTTGATAGATCTCTTTTGGGTTTCCATTATATTTTGTAATAAGGGTTCTCCCTTTTGTTGTGATGGTGGTCCTCCTTCTTTCTATGATTTCTTCTGGTTTGAACTGTGAGATATTGATATTAAGTTGATCACATCTTCTCTTCTCGTGTTATGAGACAAGCTTCTTCTAGTGTGCATTCTTCCCAAATTCTATTGAAAGTGATCAATTTCTTTTTGGCACGGAATCCCATGATCTTGGGAGACCATTCAAGGTGGTCATAACAATCTCTCCTTCTTCTGCCTTCTCTTCAACTGCTTCGATTTGTTCCTTGATTTGAACAACACTCGTGAAGTAGGATTGCATGGTGTCTGAATTTTTTATCTTCACATTATTTAGTTGGTTCCTTGATGTCATCTTATGATTGATGCTCCTTCCTTCGAACAACTTCGTCAAAGCATGAACATTTCCTTAGGTTTCTTCAAGCATGATATATGAGGGATGAAATGATCCTTAATAGAATCTGTAATTATTCTCTTGGCCTTGACCAAGTTCTTCTTATTTATATCCTTGGCCTCGTCTCTCTTTGGAGTTGGAACTTCATCACTAATATACTTGTCCAAATCATTTTATTCAAGGAACGGGGAGATCCTATACTTCCATGCTCGGAAGTTGTCAAATCCCCCAAGCTTATCATCAAGTTAGATATGGTGAGTCATTTTGAAATGAGAACCTCAAATGGAAATAGCATAGATTTAGATCTTACCAATTTGAGATGGCCAACATGGTTCCGGAGATGGCTAACCTAGGGTTTTTTTAGAGAAAACCTAATTTTCCAAACTTGGATTTTGGAATTAATTTTCGATATAAATATGTGCCTCCTTGAGGCGAGTTTCTTAGTGATGTCCTTTTCCAAATTCAATGGAGGGACTCTCCAAAAATCTAATGTCGTAGTTTCTCTCGGCACTAGTGTCTAGGTAAAAAATGAGACTTCTTCGAATTTGATTATAATTCCTCCAAAAGATGTGCCCTCCTAGGGAGAGTTAGCATATCCGTCTTTTCTTGATGATCTATGGAGAGAAAACCTTGAACTAGGAATCCCTAGTTTCTCGTTGCTGAACAATGCCTTCATTCAGAGAAGCTCTAATACCATGCTAGATTTTCTACTTTAATTCAAATTGATTAGGATCTTTATCTGAAAGAATAACAATCACAACAAGATATATAAGATACACAAGACAAAAATATTTTCCTCGGGGAAACCATAAAGGATAAAACCCCACAAACTTCCTCATAATAGTTTCGTCACTAATATAATGTCACAAGATGGAAAAACCCAAGAATAAGAAATTGTCTGCAACTCTCTCTCTTTCTCCTCTAGCGAACTTGTCCTCTCTCTCTAAAGAAAACTTGAGAGTGAGTGAGTGTGTGTCAAATGAGGGAGGGAATCTCCCTATTTATATTCTTCAGTTGTGTGACTTACTTAACTAATTAGGTCGGCTAGGTTACCTAGTTAAGGCTGACGTACCTAGGAAGACTTCAAAATACATTTTCCTTTAATTCTGGGAACTATTGCCTTGACTTACAACAAAGGTCTTACCTCAATGACCATTCATAATAATGAAATCTCAAACGAAGGGAAAACATCTCCGAAGTGGGTACAACAATATACAACAAAATATCTTTAGAAGTTACAATTACAACAACATGTAGGAGCTAAATTTCAAGCTCGAATCATAAGGTCATAGATCAGGTTGTGAAGTTCCCCGCAATAAAGACAGTTGGAAATTTTCTCTAACAAGAAACAAGAAAACAAAACTAATGTTGATGAACATTTTAATTAGCTATATGCTCCTTTCATCCTTTGAACCTTTTCTTTACTTCGATTCTTCTATCATGCCAACTCCATCTCTAGTTATTAGTTGGTTCTTCAATTGGGATCTTTCATTTCTCTCCTAATGTCTATATACATCGATTTAGCTTTATTCTCTTTTTATCTTGCCTCTATCGATCCCACTGTTGTTGACGACGCAGAGGAAAGATAAGACGAGGTGGAAGATCCATCCATTAGAAGAAATTTGAGGTCTAAAATGGACCTCCTAAGGAATATAATAAAATAATATTTATTAATTTTGGAGGAAGAAAGAAAAAAATTACTTTTGTTCATATTTTCAACATATCTCCCTGTGGTTGTCCTCAAATTTCAAGCAGGAGGACTCGTTGGATGCGAAATTAAATTCCGCATCCAATGAGTACCCACAGTGCATATTTTTTACGGACCCCGATGTCCCAAAGTATTTCTTATTTTTTGGGTATTTCATCACATTTTTTCAGGTGTTTCTAGTTTTTGAAGCAGCAGGGTCTGTCAAAATTATGCAAAGTGGGTCACTCATTAGATGCAAAATTTAATTTTGCATCCAAAGACTCCTCCCACTCGAAATTTGAGTAAAAACACAAGGAGATGTATCGAAAATAAGAACAAAAAAAAGTAGTTTTTTATTACAAATATGTCAAGCCAACCATTATGGTTGACTCGTTTTATTGAATTTATATTGGTTCTTGAATTTCAACTCACAAGAATTTATTGTTGGTTTGTTTTCTTATGAGGACCATTTTAGACGCCAAATTTCCTCTAATGATATCCAAATGAAAAAGTAACATAAATAGCAGTGGTTTCTTCCTACAATATTTTCATGGCATGGAGATGCCCCAGCAGTTCACTCATCGTCCATTCTATTGTAGATGACGACATGTTCATTTTAGTGGCGAATATGTCTTACAAACAAATACGAAAACAATTTGTCTTGTCAATTGAAATTTAAAATTAATATAATACTTTAGAAATGAAATAGTGCAAGACCTAGAGACATACAAACATAATTTCCTTAATCATGTTTCCCGTGTGGCTTTCAAGTAATCCTTCGTGGGATTTTTCTCAGTTGTCTTCTGGAGAAGGACATTCACAAAATATTTAACATGTTATGCCTCTTCCTAGCCATCACTTGAGTGAGCGACAACCATGCAATGATGAACTTGAAGATAGTCGTTTGTAATTTTATCAGCCAATGCATTGTATGTTTTGTAGTCTTTCACAACAACTATTTAACTTACTACAAGTACCAGAGGAAAGAGAATCCGTCGTGGAAGATCCATCATATCTAGATGCAAAACTAGCATAGGTAGTAGTGGTTGTATTTGATCGAGTTTACCCTTTTTACTATATTTCTCAACATTTTGTTGGGAACGGGAGCATAACTAGTCCCATTTATGTTGATTAAGATCTACGAGCACCCACTACTAGGACAAAAGACAAAATAAAGGATGGGAGTACTTGAAATTATTGGCTTGATTTATCATGCCAAGGAGCCGCTTTATATGTAAGGTGAGTGCAATAAATTTCCAACACATGCGTGATTGACTAGATATCAAGCTTACAAATATAGGGAAGTACCCATATATAGGAACTTTAGTTGCTCGATTTTGGTAACTAATATGCTAGGGTCAAAAGCTAGAAGTAGTAGTGCATAAAGAAACAAGGGTAGCTGCTAAAGGCAGCAAGTCCATGCCTTATGTAATTGACTTCTTAGTCCTTGGTTTTTCTTTAGTCCTTGATTTTAAGGTCGTTGAACACATTTGTATGTTGCATGCTTCTTGCTTTTTTGCTTTGTGTGCTTGTACCATGTCCATTGATGTTTGTTTTATGGATTGATTCACGTGCCTATTGAAATACCATCCAGATGGAGGAACGAAAGCTAGAACTTCATAAACACGGTTGGATGAACTGGATGTACTCAACAAGATGAACTAGTGTTAAAGTTTTTTTTCAGCAATGCTTTACGCTATAAACGATAATGCCAGCCATTGGATTCAAGGCAAATAATTATACTTTAGTGGTATTTGTTGTTGAATAATGCAAGCATTCCCATTTGCATTGAATGCAACCAGTTCATATGTTACTAATAAAATCTCCTCTCTTGGAAGTTCGGGAGGCATATCTAAGTTCCTGTTTCAAATTGCATGAACAAGTCAACCAATTTTATTTGATGATTGGAAATTTTAATTAGAAATACTAACTAATTATATATATCTATGTCCTTTTTTTTAAAAGCTTTCTTTTCTGCTTGGACTATCATCCATGTTTAGCTTTGTAAGCTTTGTTCCAAGAATCCTGATCAGTTGAAATAATCTAGCCTCCATTTTGTGCAAGTCTGATGTGCCTGATGTATCTGATTATGATGTACGTGTTTTAATTCCACAAACTATTCCTCAATCTTGGAGATGTTGACACATTAAACTCTTCAAATTATCAATCTTCCCATATCATAATGTTTTGTTTGCTACTGAAATCATCTTGTGTATTACTTCAAATTCTTTAATTTATTGGCATAGCAGAATACAAACATATGACCTATATTATGTAGCATTTTGAAGGACAACCAACTATTCAAAGTGACTTTTGTTTGGCAAGTGATGTTAATTTCATTCACAGTTTTACACATTACCATGCTAGTAATTTTGTTTTGCAACAATATTGGGTTTCGTTTTGAAATTTAATATCTAGGCCTTGAGTGGGATATTAACAAAAAGAGTGAATGATCATTGTTGTTGCTATCTCTTTTAGTTTGTTTCTACAATACAGAGGCCCATTTGCACATAGAAGACAACCCTTGGTAGACTCTGTGGATGTTTCAGAAATCAGGAGGTGTCTTGATGAAGGTGTTGAATTTCAAGGTGAGCTATTGAACTATAGGAAGGATGGGACTCCCTTGATGAATAGGCTTCGCTTAACTCCAATTCATGGTGATGATGGGATAATCACACACATCATAGGAATTCAGATGTTCACTGAAGCAAATATTGACTTGGGTCCTACTTGGGTCCTATGCCATTACCCTTTTACAAGGAGGTGTCTACTAGATGTGTCAATCTGTCATTTTCTGATCCTTTCCTATACAGCCCAGGTGCAATTGGACAAGGACATTTCTGCCGTGAAATCTATGGGATTTTCCAGCTGAGTGATGAGGTTCTAGCGCAAAAAATCCGGTCACTGTTGACACCCAAAGATGTTGCATTTGTTGGATCAGTTTGCCATCGTCTTTATCAATTGACAAAAAAAGAGGATCTATGGAAAATGGTTTGTCGAAATGCATGGGGCAGTGAAACAACTCGTGTGTTAGAAACAATTTCAGGTGCCAAGAGGCTAGGGTGGGGTCATCTTACAAGGGAGCTGACTACACTTGAAGTTGCTGCATGTAGGAACTTACACTTGGAGGGGCAGTTGAACCTTCTAGTTGTGACTATAGTGCACGTGCTGTTGGAAACATGCTTGTTATATTCGGTGGGGAAGGTGTCAACATGCAACCTATGAATGACACATTTCTACTGGATTTAAGTGTTGCAAATCCAGAATGGCAGCATGTAAAAGTGAGTTCGCCCCTCTCTCATACCGATAAACCTTGCATGTTAATGCAATTTTATTATGCAAGTTGATCTATGATCAATCAATATGGTGCAATCTTAGTGATATTATCTTTTGAGTAATTATGCAAACGTACCCTCCTTCGAGAAAGCATAAAAAGGGAACAAAATAAAGCAGGTAAGAAAATGAAATAGGACCAATTTCATTATCAATTTCCCCGCCTCTTACCCGACTTCCCTATCTCCTACTGAAAAGAATGAAGAGTTAAAGATAGCACTACCACTTAGCACAGCAGGCCAAGGCTTAGCACTTACACTATTGGGTGGTAGGCAAGTAGGAGAAATCGTTCTTACACGGTAAGCTTAAGACAACCCTTACCTTCTAAATCTTATGGGCCGGAACTAGGGGAATAAAAAAGAATGGAAATGGAAATATTTCCGCTATAACACAAATTTATGACGAATAAAACAAGTGAACGTTTGCATGCATAATAAACCGTGGAGAATAGCCAATATGACAAGTGGACGCTTTTGAGCATTTATGCGTACCGTTCAAGCAGGTGGCCTCCGTTTATTAACGCAAACAAAAACCTCATCGCCAGTATGATGTCCTGATGAAAACAAGCTCTAGATAAGATATATATCTACAAAAAACACAAATCATGAGTAGCAACAGTCCAAATACAAAAGGCAAGAAAGCAACATTAGGAAGACAAAGGATCTCTATGGAAATTGTAGAATATTTGGCAGGAAGGGGCTTGGTGAACCAGTATGCGGTTGTAAAGCATCGCGCAAAAATATTTGTAGGAGGTATGTCCCAATTTGGCAGCATGTGCTTGAACGAAGCTCCATAACTTCATATAATTGCACAATTTCTCCTATCCATACTGAAACTTGCATGCAGTGGTTCAGTTAATAAAATATATGTCTTTGTTTTGATTACATTAGAATGATAAAATGGCAAGTAAAGTTCCATAGTAAAGCATGATAAAGGTCCATAAAAGCAAGTCCAATATGCCTAGATCTGGTTTTATATCCATATAGAGTCTAAGGGGCAAATGCAAGTTACTAGTCTTATAAGTTTCATAATAGTAAGCAAAGGCAACAACAAACTCAGCTGGAAGTTTTCATGGACACAATGGGGAATTTGTTGCATTGTGGAATTTAATGTTTCAATGATGTACAGGAACCCATATCGGTATTAAAGGATTGCATGAAAAGTTACCTATTGATCTCATTGTATAGCACCTACCTAGAGCTCTGATAGAGCACCTCTAGGCTAGATCTCTGACTTTTCAGGATATTTCTTTTATTTTATGATCTTTCTGTACATTTGATCCCACTATAGGCTCTGGCTGATTCGTTTGTATGTGATATACCCATAGGAAGTTTGCAGGAAAGGGAGTGTATTGAATGGTGGTGCAATCTACTCAGCGCCAAATATGCTTCAGCTTCTGTTATCGCTCATGCGTTCAGTCATCAACAATGTTGAAGTAGTACTTGCCACATGCAAATTTCTTCTATTTGATTTCAGATTGTGATTTTAATAAGCTCTACAAGATATTTATGATTTTAGTTAGTTGTGCAAGATATCAATTTTATCTGATTCTACTAAACTACAACTTTTAAACGGGTTGTGCAATGCAGAACAGTAAAAACAAGAAGAGGCACTTTGTAGTGTTAAAAAGAATGGCAAGCCAAGAGTCTAGATGTGAAGAGCAAGATTTCCTTCATTCATTATAGATGTGACCAAGAGCAATATTTTCTTTAGATTTGCTTTCTAAATCTAAAAATACTATTGTCATATTGTATGAGCCAATTATATAGAAATGAATGAATATCTATCTAAAAACAGTTTTTAAAAGAAAACCTTATTTGTTCGTTATGGTAATAGATTGTTCATCGCAACTCTAATGGAGCCTACGTCGAGTACAGGCCGGTCATCTATAGAATGCAAATGTAAGGGAGGAAAAGGACCAAATGAGCATGAACTAGAATAGCTAGTAGTAGAGTACCATTGGAACAAATTGTCTTGTGAAGATTCCATGCTTGACATAGGGATGAAGTTAGTTTATGCATCCGATCCTGAAACTCCTGTAATACAAAATCGTATGGAGTTTCAATTCCACGACCTTTTGAGACGTCTTGGATGCTCGCCACCATCTCAGTTGCAGGTTCGAATCCCCGTGAACAATGGATAGTTGTACAACCAATTCCTTATGCTTTGGTTATTAACATTGGAAACTTGATGAATGTAATTTCATGATCCTTCAACGTTAATCACCTTGACATCCTTTCTTATCCTTTCTTTCGTGAAACGTTTTACTCAATACTATGCAGATGGTCTTTCAAGTTATGAAAAATGGGAGATACAAGAGCACAGAACATCGAGCTTTGACAAATAGTTGCAGAGATAGGTTATCTATTGGGGTTTTTTGTGCACATGGATTTGATGCAGAGATCGGTCCTGGGATGGAAATCATTGATAAGCTTTCAAACCAGAGTTGGACTAGAGACAGGGTTGTTGCATATTCTAAGAAGAAACTAGACTGGAAGGGAAGACTAGGCTCCTGTCGTGAGCTTATCATGTTTACATGCTTACAGGTATCATGTAAGCATCCACATGCTGATGTATGCTGCTTACAAGTATCCAAATGCTTCCTGGTACAAGAACCAAGATAATGAACACATGGAAAACATGCAACAATGGCTTACAGGTATCCACATGCCACATGCAAAATTAGAAGCATAATGAGACTAACATTTTATGCTTGTAAAGTAATGCTACGTTGGAGATAGCATTAACCAAAATGAAAATCTTGGAGATAGTAATGCTTGTAATGTATATACATATATGTATATACATATATAGTACACATCTATGTATACTATATGTGTGTGTGTGTGTGTGTGTGTGTGGGTGTGTGTGTGTGTGTGTGTATAATGGATGGGAGGGCGCTCAATCCAATAACCTCCCATTCCCTTATCCTTAATTCATCACTCCTTGGTGCCTATAACTTCCTGACCTTGCTAGTGCCTATGATACCCACATGCTTGCAACTGGGTCAGTGCCTGCACTAGAACCTAACAACACTTGATGATTGGGATATTTCCTTGCAACCGGTGTCCCCTCCAATTGATCCCCACCTACCAACTCCTCTTTATGATTGTACACTCCCCTATTCTTGACCCCCAAACTCTCACATACCAACTCTTCTACAAGTCCTTGCTCACCCATACCAACCCTCTTTTTGTGCTCAACTCCTCTTTTGATGCCCCCTAGCCTATTCTCTCTCACACTTTGTGTGTGTTGGTGATTGCATCCTTGTTTTTTTTTGTCTCCCCTTCATATCAACACTATATTACATGCCTAACCCAAACCCCCCAACAAATACACACACACACACACACACACACACACACACACACACACACACATAACATAACATAACATAACATTTCAATTTTTATTTTTTGTTTATATATATAATTTCTTTGTTTAAAACTTTATATATTATTTTTTTAATTTCCATCCTAAGAGGTCATTAGGTTCATGTTTTTCATAGGTTGAAATTTGGAACTAGAGATTGGAGACCTGTGTGAGTTGTCATAATCTCGATGTATTTCGAACTCCATTAGCTAATTCCATCGTAAGGATAGGATAGGACCATATCTTTTGATGATGGACTCATCTAATGGAGTCGGAAATGTGTCAAGATTATGACAACTCACACAGGTGTCCATTCTATGGTTCTATGTCATTAGGTTGTTTAATACCATAACTTTCTCATTCGTAGGTGGATTTTCACTGAAAAATAACCGAGATAAGTGGAACAGAGTACATCATATGCATAGTGACAAACCCAAAAATTCAGCCATTATTTTCAAGAAAAATATTCAAAAGCAATGATAGGACATGTTTTCCCTTGGGATTCGTACCAAAACGAGTCCTAATTAAAGGCCTCCTGAGGAAAATTCCTTGAAACGAAAGACAACCAATTTCATTTTCAAAATCCTAGTTATAAGTCTAAGTGTCAGTTCTATTTTTCTGCCTAGATTCATATTTTCATTGAAAAAACCCCTAGACCAACACCTTCATGAGGCCTTTCTAGGGTCGAATATTTCTCAATCTAATCTCAATTTGCACCAAATGAAAGGCATTATAATATTGGTGAGCAGTAGATAACTATAGGAGCTTAATATTTCATATTTGTATTTATTAATTTGGGTGATCCAACCACTCAATTTTCAAGCCCATGGCCCCTTTTTGCAAAATTGGTCTCAAATCAAATCCATTTTTCTTCAATGGTTGGGGTATCACTATAGGTAGCTAGAGGGCTTGAAATGAATTCTAAAAAGTGCTCGAACAACGTGAATTTCCTCCTTTTGGATACCAATGTCGAGGACCCCTTTCCCTCCAAAGAAAAACCATATCCTTCCTCATCAACGGGCCTTTATTCCCAAAGAAGCCAACAACAATTCATATCCTTTTGACACCAAAGTGCCAACAACAATTCATAGCCTTTTGACAGCAAAGTTTCACCCTTGTTTGCAATAGAATACTTATGATCAATTAGCATTAATTCAACTTAGAATCTCTAATTCCAACAAAAAGAGAATTAGGTGGCATCTTTTGTCATTTTCCTAATTGACTTTGGTCAAAAATACTTTTTCCTCTCAAGAATGTATTTCTTTGGTTAATTAATCGTTATTGTAATTTGTTTTTAAAGTTTTGATTAAAAAAAATGTTTTTACAAAAAGATAAAAACCTTTTAGCGTGGTTTAACAAGTGTTTTGTGACCTAAGCCTAGCCTTCATCTTCTCTTATAAATAAGAGGAATTCCTTTGTAATATTTTAGGACTTTTTGAATAGAAAGAAATATAGCTCTTTTGGAATTTGAAGATGGTTCTTAAGTCCTTGAGACTTGCTTGTTGTTATAAGTTGTTGGGATTGAACCATTAACTATTTAGGGGTAGAAGGATAATGTTAGTATTTTATGTTGGTTATCCTCATGTAGGGATGGGTTAACTAGGATCCTTTTTTGGTTCCTTATATTTGATTTGTTGATTTGTATTTACTAACAACCTCATGTTTGTGTTTTATGTGAATGTTTGCACAGTTTCTTGTAGGAATGGTGCATATCAACTATAGTTGGTAGCAAGGAAGGATAGGGTTACTTTGAGGAAAACTCTTAAGGAACATTTTCCTTGTTGTAGTCACCTTGCTCCCTCTTCATATATTTTCTTCTTTCATCTCTTATTATTTCCTCTTCTTCTCCACCTATTGTTGTTCTGAATAGGTAAATTACCTTAGATTTTCTTAAGATCTGGTTAGATTATCTAGGATCTTTATCCGAAAGAATAACAAGTACAACAAAATGCATAAGATATAAAAGATACACAAGACACAAATATTTTCATTGGAGGAACCATAAAGGAGAAAACCCCGCAAACTTATTCAAAATTGTAAGATTATCAAAAACAGTAATAAGAAATGTTCAACAACTATCTTTCTCTCCTCCTCTGATTGTCTCTCTCTCTCATGTGCCTTACAAAGTGTGTAAAGTGTGTATAAATGAGGGAGAATGCCTCCCTATTTATACCCTTTCAAGTCACTGACCAAATATAATACTCGAGCCTACATGTCATCTCACATGGGGCCCACTTCTCATAGAGATACCACAATTACATATTACATGATGTTACACTAGGGACTATTGCCTCGACTTACAACGGAGGTTAAACCTCAATTTCTAAACACAATTTAGACATCCCGTAAAGCGGTAACACACATCCCCAATGGGGGTACAACAACATACAATGATAATATACATCATAATATCCTCCAAAGTTACAAATACATCAACACTCCCTCTTAACTAGGAAGGTATTCTCTCTGTACACAGTCATCAACACATCTGGTCAGGTCTTCATCACATCGTCATCATCAAGGAGTCATAGAGTCTTCATCATAGTTGTTGCCATCATATTCCTATAATTTGATCATCAACCCATGCTATCTGTCATCAGAAGTTTCTACAGTGCCAGCCCTTTTTCATGATGGATGTAGGCCTAGCCTCCATGTAGGTCTTCATCATCTTTGCGAGAAAGCCATCAAGTAGGTACATCCCAGGACTTATTATATGCCTCTTGCAAAACCTGCAGAATCTCTCATGATTGATTATATGCCACTGCAAAACCCGAAGGAGCATCCCAGGATGGATTACATGCCTTGCAACACCTATGTACCCTATTGTTACCTTATCATCTTCAGATCATCAAGTCGTCACACGGAGCACAGCCCAGATACACATAACACAACACTTACATCCACCGACATGGGAAGACAAACCTACCACCATCTAAGAAAGTTTCAACATCTACATCAACGACCATGGGAGGACCAACCTACCACCATGTCGGAAAAGCTCTAGCACTTACATCAATGACCATGGGAGGACCTATCTTGCCACCATGTCGGAAAGGCTCGAGCACTTACATCAATGACCATGGGAGGACCTAGCCTGCCACCATGTCGAAAATGCTTCAACACTTGCATCAACAACCATGGGAGGACCTAGCCTACCATCATGTCGGAAAGGATCCAGCAATTATATCAACGACCATGGGAGGACCTAGCCTACCACCATGTTGCAAAGGCTTATGTGTATCTACGTCTTCTGGACTCATCACTTCCCCTCGGAAGGAACCTCGATCTGAAGTACACCAAGCTTCTCTCTGAAGTATTCAAACGTCACTATGACCATTTCTAGCATAGAATCACATCAGGACTAATTACGCCCAAGGATAACCTACGAGCTTCGCCAGGACTGATTACATTTGAGGACAACCTAAAGGACTGATTACGTCTGAGCAACCTACGAGCTTCACCAGGATTTATGCTCAAACAACCAGTCTCACCGACTATGCTAGAACTCATCACTCCCTATTTTGAGAGATCTCGATATGGATCACATACTGGAGCTTCATTACTCCTCTCTGCATCATACAAAAATGCAAGTCAGATCAATCAAATCAAATATTAGCTTTCAAAAGAAACATACTACCTCACAAATAGTCGAGCAAGTGGCAACATATTTTGCCTCGGCTGTACTTAGTTCCATGTAGGACTGCATCCTGCCAAACGAGTCGTTCATACTGGATCTCAAACTGAAAAAGCAACCCAAGGTGCTATTCTTCTTAGTGGCGCTACCAATCCGAATCAACATAACCATGCAAGTTAGTCTTCTGATTCGTATCATACTTGAGCCCGTATTCAACTTTACCCTTCAGGTACCTCACTGCATGCTTTGCAACCATGTGAGTATGTTTCAGACTCGTCATGAAATGGCTTGGGTTGTTCACAACAAAGCATATGTCTGGTCTTGTATTCGTCGGGCACATCAATGAACAAATCATCTAACGATACATCGTGGCATCAACCGTCTCTAATGAAGCATCACACAAAAGCATCAAGTTTTATGCCATAGGTGCGGTTATCTCCTTGTGATCTAATATTCTGAATTTCTTCAAAATCTCCATTGCATACTTTCCTTGACCAAGGAAAATATCATTCGCATTCTTCCACACCTCCATGCCTAAGAAGTAGTGCATTATCCCTAGTTCTTTCATATTGAACTCTGTAGCAAGTCTCCTTCTTGCATCTTTAAAGAGTTCATCTTTTCCTGTCAAGAACAGATCATCGACATATAACATGAGCATCACTAGTATTCCGCCTTCAACCTTGAAGTAAAGGTTGGAATCCGCTTTACTCTCAGTAAATCCCAGAGCCATCAGTAAGTTGTCCATCCTATCGTACCATGTCAAACCTGAGGATCTTTTGCAGTTTCTCCCTCTGAAGTGGTGCATCATTCTCCCTCTTCCTTTCGTACTCTATGTATTGAAACATGATGTAATGGAGTGACAAGTAGCTTCCTCTGCTACTAATATTCTATGTGTCCATCTAGGATCACTAGATACCAAGATCCTCTATGTTGAACTTTGTTGAAAAATTCTTTTTGCACCCATTTGTGAGCTTGTCATCCTCTATAGGATTCCATCTTCAATCTTGTAACAAAGGTTAAGATCTTCATCACTCTAGGTGATCTTCAATATCCTTGTGTAACTGTATGTTCTACCCATGGGTGCCTTCTGAGCTTGTACAAGGCCTTCTTTAATTTGCACACATGAGTTTGCATGTCATGTGTGTCAACTCCCAGTGGCTCCTCTATGTATACTTCCTCCTTGAATACATCATTCAAGAATGTTATCTTAATGTCAGCTAATGTATCTCCCCTCTCATACCTATATGTATGGATATAATGGAAGTGTACCACGTTACTGGTGCAAATGTCTCTTCGTAGTTTGTTCCTTCTTTCTATTACAAGCCTCGTGCTACGAATCTTGCTTTATATCCCACGATGCTGCCATCTATTGCATGTTGGATCTTGTAAATCCATATGGAAGACACTACATACTTCCCTTCAGGTCTCGACATCGCATCCTAGACATCATTCTTCTTGAACTGGTACTCTTTGATCATAGTCTTCTTCCCTTTCTTCTTGGCTACTTCTTCATAGCTAGAAGGCTCTGCATCAATGATGTTGCTCAACAGTGTCACATAACTAGTGTGTCTGAGGCCTCTTGCTTTCTTTGGAAGTGTCATCATACTATTCTTCATCTTGGATTATTTATTGTGCCCAAGGTGGTCTTCATCTCTCGAGGTGTATCTACCATTCTATTTATATTCTTTTGAAGCTCTTTCTTTCGCCATGGTGTCTTTGACCCGGGAAACTTTAGGTTCCTCTTCTAAACTGTCGTTACTTGTTCTTTATAATGACTTACAAGTCAAGTTTAGTTGTATGATTAGAAACAATATCATAATTTCCAAAACATATTAATAGTGACAAATATATGCCACATAGCCATGCGACTATTTTAGCCAATACTACAACATTCATCCATATCATGTATACATACAGTAACTTCTAGATGTTTTCTACCCCAATGTTATTAAGAGTAGGTACTACTCCTAATATGCCAGCAAAGAGGTTTCAATCTAGATAAGCATAATGGAATGTTGTACACCATCTTTGACTTCTTACCCATTATGTGCAATTCAGTAGTATAAATGCAAAATACTCAAACATCAACTGAATATAAACAAATGTATAACCAAACAATATCATGAAATGACAATTGAATACTTATCTTTATTTGTTTCCTGGGTAGACTCATTCTTGAGCCTTCAGCTTCATTATCTTCTTCTTCATAACAGTATCATTTCTTATCCAAATTCTAAGATGGATAAGAGGTTCTTCAAGAATTGAGTCCTTCATATTCCTCATCGCTTGAGGGATCTTCTTTGAATCGTGAAAGCTTGATCTTCAGTTGCTCCCATCTTCTCTTCTCTTATTATGAGTCGAGCTTCTTCTTGTGTGCACTCTTCCCAGAGTATGTTGAAGGTAATAACTTCCTTCTGGCACACATTCCTCGAATGAATGATCCCATGATCTTTGGAGGCCATTCAAGGTGGTTATAACAATCTTCTATTCTTCTTTGATTGCTTCGTCATAGCATCGAACACTTCCTTTTGGTGTCTTCAAGGATGACACATGAGGGATGAGATGATCTTTAATAGAATCAGCATGATTCTCTTGGCTCTAGCTTTAGCCTCATCTCCCTCTGGCTCTTAGAACTTCCTTACTGAAATATTGATCCAAGTCAATTTCTTCAAGGATCACGAAGGTCTTATACTTCCATACTCGGAAGTTGTCAGGTTCACCAAGCTTGTCATCAAGCTGGGTGTGATTAGTCATTTTGAAATGAGAACCTCAAATGTAAATAGCAAAAATTTAGATCTTACTGATTTGAGGTGTCCGGCCTGGTTCCAGAGCTGGTTGATCTAAGGTTTGTCAGAGAAACTCTAATTTTTTAAACTTGGAATTTCGAACTTCTGATTACACAGAAAGATTGGCCTCTTCAAGGCGAGCTGTCCAATGTACTTCCTTTCTAAAAACAGTGGTGGGAAGCTCCCGCAACTGTAAGCCCTAGTTTTCCAATTTCTTCTGCATAAAAGTATGAAATTGATTCTGCTATATATCCGAAGTTTTGGATCCTTACAATATGAAACTTCTCACTGAAATAGCCTGGCATTTCTTCTTTCCAAACCCACAGGTTAGAACATAAATGGATTCTCCAAGTGGGACTTATTTTGATTTTCCCAATATGACTGTTTTGGGGATTGTTCAGCATAGCAAACTTGTACAGACTGCCACATGTCATTGTTTCACATTCTAGGTATGAAAAGTGTACCAAAGAAACTAAAGTCTGTTCCCTACCTGCAACATCTTGCAAAATTTTGTTTGGACCTTCCTAGCCCGAGATATAGCAAATCTCCCTAGGTCACCTATTTATGACTGTATTCTGAAGGAGGCTGAAACCCTGATTTGGAGGAGCCATATATCCTGAAGTATAACGAATCTAAGGCTGAAACTTTTACACAAGGTACATAAATAATTTCTCTTTTTCCTGTAAAATGTTTGGCTTCTGAGGTTAATCCAATCTCGTGTTATAGTGAAAGTTCTAGAATGACTAAATTCAGTCTTCTAGGGTTTTCATGCATGAAACCCTAATTTCCATTAGCTGCCATTGTAGTTGTATTTCAGCTACACAGTGAAACTTCTCTAGTTCAGAAACTTCTACCACCAATAGATGTTCCCTAGCGAGGCAAGTTAGGCTATCCCTCCTTGCTTGATGATATGTGGAGAGAACACCTTCAACTAGGAAGCCCTAGTTCCCGCAGCTGCACAGGGCCTTCTTTCAGAGAGGCTTTAATATCATGTTAGATTTTCTTAAGATATGATTAGATTATCTAGGATATTTATCTGAAAGAATAACAAGTACAGCAAAATGCATAAGATATAAAATATACACAAGACACAAATATTTTCATCGGGGGAACCATAAAGGAGAAAACCCTGCAAACTTCTTCAGAATAGTAAGATAATCAAAAGCAGTAATAAGAAATGTTCAGCAGTTATCTTTCTCTCCTAGTCTGACTTCCTCTCTCTCTCATGCACCTTAGAGAGTGTGTAAGGTGTGTATAAATGAGGGAGAGTGCCTCCCTATTTATACCCTTTCAAGTCACTAACCAAATATAAGACTCGAGCCTACATGTCATCTCACATGGGGCCCACTTCTCCTAGAGAGACCACAATTACATAATACATGATGTTACACTGGGGACTATTGCCCCAACTTACAACGGAGGTTGTACCTCAAGGTCTAGACACAATTTAGACATCCTGTAAAGGGGTAACACACATCCCCA
This sequence comes from Pseudotsuga menziesii, assembly GCA_001517045.1. Classification (NCBI taxonomy): domain Eukaryota; kingdom Viridiplantae; phylum Streptophyta; class Pinopsida; order Pinales; family Pinaceae; genus Pseudotsuga; species Pseudotsuga menziesii. The sequence goes on from LPNX011207135.1 coordinate 99,323, forward strand.
ATGGGGTTACAACAACATACAATGATAATACACATCATAATATCTTCCGAAGTTACAAATACATCAACAAATTGGTTGTTTTTTGTTAGCTTACCCTTATAGGACAAACATCTTTGGTCGTTGTTTTTGTCTTTGATTATTTGTTTTTTCAAATTTTTATTCAAATATTCATATATTTCTACACAAAAATCACTTATCTTTTAGGGAAGTAACCAATTGCTCTAATTGCTTCTCCTTGGTGGCACAAAACCACCTAAATACATGTTTGAGGAAAAGGTGCCTATAGGGAAGCAAAGAAAAAAAGGTTAAGACATCCAAGTAAACCCTCATCTTTGTTCATTTTTTTTTTTTGCACTTAATTAATTTTGGAACTTGCTCACACACCTCATGCTTATTTTATCTTCTAAATGAAAAATCAAAAACTTATAGTTTATTTAATTTCAACTCATTAGTTTAGGATTGATTTCATTATTATATACCAATTGAAATTCATTTTTTTGCAAGTAGATTGAATTCCAACCCACTAATCCATGAACTAGTTGAAGTTTCATTTGCATGTGGCAGTTCTTTGGACTGCAAATTAGGAATTTAACCCCGTTCCTTTGGATGTTTAGGATAGTTTAATTTCAAGTTATTTCTTTGAATTTTATAAGTGTCGTGACACCCAAGTTGAAGGATAAATTAGGTGACTAACTCTTTGATTGGGTGATGGTTGGCTTTCCCTACCATCATACCTACTGCAAGTCTAGTAAAGAGCGAATTGGTACATTTTAGTAAATATTCTGCATTAATTCCTTACTTTCAAGCGGCTGTCCCTAAAGGTGCTCATGTCCAAAAATGCCAAAAACATGATATAAACACATCATAAAGCACAAAAAAACAAAACAAAGATTTGTTTCATACACAAAACTATATATATATATAGTTGCTCCAATTGCTTCTCCTTTGTAGCAGGAAACTACCTAAAGACCTGGTTGAGGCAAAGGTGCCTACAGGGAAGCAAACAAAAAAGCTTAGGACATCCAAGTAAACCCCCTTCTTTGTTCATATTTTTTATATTTATTTGCACTTAATTAATTTTGGAACTTGCTCACACACCTCATGGTTATTTTATCTTCTAAATGCAATATCAAAAAACTTATAGTTTATTTAATTTCAACTCATTAGTTTAGGATTGATTTCATTATTATACATCATTTGAAATTCTTTTTTTTGCAAGTAGATTGAATTCCAACCCACTAATCCAGGAACTAGCTGATGTTTCATTTACATATGGCAGTTATGTGGCTTGTAAAGGACTTCAACTCCATTCCTTGGGATGTCTAGGATAGTTTAATTTCAAGTTATTTCTTCTCATTTTATAAGTGTCATGACACCCAAGTTGAAGGCTAAAGGTGATTAACTCTTTGATTGGGCGATGGTTGGTTTTCCCTGCCATCATACCTACTGCAAGTTTAGTAAAGAGAGCGAATTGGTACATTTTAGTACATATTTTGCATTAATTTATTACTTTCAAACATCTGCCCCTAAAGGTGCTCATGCCCAAAAAAAAGCCAAAAACATGATATAAACACATCATAAAGCACAAAAAACAAAACAAAGAATGATTTCATACACAAAACTGGTTATATATAACCAGTTGCTCCAATTGCTTCTCCTTAGAGGCAGGCAACCATCTAAAGACATGTTTCAGGCAAAGGTGCCTACAGGGAAGCAAACAAAAAAGGTTAGGACAACCAGTAAACCCCCTTCTTTGTTCATATTTTTTATTTTTATTTGCATTTAATTTTGGAACTTGATCACACACCTCATGGTTATTTTATCTTTCAAATGCAAAATAAAAAACACTTATAGTTTATTTAATTTCAAAGCATTAGTTTAGGATTGATTTCTTTATTATACACCATTTGAAATTCTTTTTTTGCAAGTAGATTGAACTCCAACCCACTAATCCAGGAACTACTTGAAGTTTCATTTGCTTATGACAGTTATGTGGTCTGCAAAGGACTTCAACCCCATTCCTTGGGATGTTTAGGATAGTTTAATTTCAAGATATTTCTTTGCATTTTATAAGTTTCATGGCACCCAAGTTGAAAGCTAAAGGTGATTAACTCTTTGATTGGGTGATGGTTGGTTTTCCCTACCATCATACCCACTGCAAGTTTAGTAAAGAGAGCAGACTGGCACATTTTACTACATATTTTGCATTAATTTCTTACTTTCAAGCAGCTGCCCCTAAAGGTGCTCATGCCCAAAAATGCCAAAAACATCATATAAACACGTCATAAAGCAAAAAAAATAAAACAAAGATTTGTTTCATACACAAAACTATATATATATATATATATATATATATATATCAAAAAGACACTTGTGAAAGAAAGTTGTGTTCTCACCACATGGATGGCTTGGTCTTTATTTCAATTTTGCATTGTCTATTTATAAAACATTAAGATTCAAAAGCTATGGAATCCCCCTTGAGGACCCTTCTGTTGGGAACCTAATCCTTGGCGTGAAGAATAGTATTGTATTATTGCCTTCCCATTCACGTGAGAAGAAGACTAAGGGTCACAATGAATGGCAAGAATTGTGAAGGAGTCTAAGAAACCACTTGGAAGTTGAGACCACATGGAAGTTGTGAAAGACTTGCCTCTAAAGTACTATGTATAAAAAAAATCACATTTTGGAAGTAATTACATTTTGGAAGTTAGTTATAGGGTGAGAGTCGCTAAGTTGTATAATAGTATCCTCTTGAGGTGCATGTGTTATATGTAAGTCTTATGAACCTTGTGATCTTCCTAACCGTTCTAACACCAATAAAATAATTGTAACCAATTGTTGCTTCAAGCTTTGCAAAGAAAACTTTGCTACAAACAGACATTGAGGGAAAACCTGCGAATGTTGTAGACCTATGTGAAGCTAAGTACTATCATGTATATGTTGCAAACTCACATTGTTATTGGGTTCTTAAATCATTGTAGTTAGCAAGAATTTTGCAGTGTTGGTTTGCGTATATACAAAGTGTTGCATGTATCAAAAACACATTATTGTGAATTCGACATTGAACATTTGCCCCTGTGATGCATAAAATACTTGACATGTCATCTTCTACCTTTAGATGAATGTGGTAACGCAACTAAAATTTGCGGTGTTTGTTTTATGGAAATGTTGCATTGCACTTATATAGTGGTTATGCCAATCATTAATCATCGCTCACTCTGATTGCTTTATAAAACCATTTGAAGTAGTCCTCTACACTAAGTAAAAAGTCTGAGAATTGTCAATTTTAGGTCGTTCAGAATGTTGATGGTTTCACTATCACCATCCTCAGAGTCCTTTGGCTTAAAAATATGTTAATGCCAAGATGATGTTGTTGAAATCAGAAAACAAGCACTTGTTACGTTGCACTAACCTGGTTGTGCAATTGTTCTTCTGCCATTTGTTGATTTTGGGATCCATCAGTGATCAATGATAGACATTACTTTGATATCATGTGTTGTCCATGTTGGGTTGTCTAACAACAATAGACAATTGGCACCCCAAATTCTTCTATGAATATCCTTGCTTAACATCTATATTGTGATCAATTCCTTTAGTAGCTCGTGTTTCCTTCAATGGACAATCCCCTCTGCTTGGACTGTCCCATTCCCTAGTTCTATTGGAGATAGTTGTGCCACATGAACATGAATCATTGTTAGTTAATTGAGTTCCTTCCTATGCAAAGCGAGTGATCATTGTGATGTTTGAAATCTAGTATAATTTACAATATATTTATGGGGACAAGGGCAATCACATGGTTGTGCATGTTATAGGGTTGACTCCTTTAACATTGGCAGCAAAGTTTGTCTTCATAGTTTTAGACATCTCACCTAGGACACACTAATGTTGTTGTTTGGTTTGTGCTAGTGCTCGCAACAACGGTTGGAGTTAGGCGCACGTTCCAAGCAAATTTAGGAAAATACTTCAATCACTGCAACTTGGCTTGCTTTCACAAGGATGTGTCTACATTCATGTTGACTTTTTAAGCTATCAAGTTATGATATTATAAATAAATTAGAAGGCACAGTGATTCTTCGTGACACAGAAGACGAGATTAACACAAATAGAGTTTTGCAACTATCGTCGTAGATAAAGTACTTTATCAACCATTGACATGGTAAACTTGAAACATAACAATACCATTTTGCGACCATCAGACCTTTTTCATTTTGCAACCACTATACCAAAGAACATAGTCAAGAGCATTCTCTCATTATCGCATGTGAACCAACAAGAAACAAACTCATCCACCCTATCAAACAACATGATATCCTTAACCATTACACTCTAAAGCCAACAGAGCATTTTCCCCTTCACCTCACAAAATTTATTGTGGAATTTGACTACAAGATCCCTCTTGGCTCTCACTTATTGTAGAGGCATTAGTGAGTCTCCTCAACACATCATACACAATCAACTATATCAATGTCCTTGAGCACCCCACCTTGTTCCCTAACATGCCTACAAACCTCTTGCACTAGATTTCTCCAAGGTTGGCCACCTACACAAGCAATGTTGGTGACAACATTGGTAAACATAACTAACATTCCCTAAGAGGCATTTAGGCGATGATGATAAACCAGATATTGTTGCAACATTGTCTCCCATCCTTTGAAACAAATAATAAATGAATGAAACATCTTTATCTCCTCTTGCCGAATCACAACATTATCCTTCATAAAGCCTTTCATTTTCGTATCCCTCATCGTACTCCATCAAGTTGACCTACAATGATACTCGCTCTCACTTCCTCTTCAACTTAAAGCAGAAAAACAAGACAGCCAGCTCTTTTTCATCAAAGTGCTCCCCTTTTGTAATGCCCCTCATTTTTCCCATTCCAAAAATCTTCACCTGGCCATCAAAAGACTTAAAGTTTATTAGTAGAGTTAACCAACAACCACATACCACACAACAAAGGACCCATGTGTTATCACCTACCTTGTAGTTTCCTGCTTAAGGTGGATCCAGAATGGATGGTAGAGGGGCAAGCAACTAAGGGGTGGAACCACGACTACCTAGACTCCCAAATGGATGGTTGTCACGCCAATCAAGGCAGCCTTCACTTTCGGTTATCCTAGTTCAAGACAACAATGGGGGAGACTCGGGTCTGCTCCCGACAGAAGAGATCGAACCTAGACACCAGAAGAAAATCAGATGGGGCTTCAAGGTACTTAAGGTGCAAGGTGAATGGGAACCCTAGCTCTAGGGTTTAGGTACTAGCAACTGTCTTGGGAAACGTAACTATGACAGGGCGAGCACGAATAGAGTTGGGACTATCCAGTACCTAAAAATCAGACTCAGTAAAAATTGTTTGAGCTATCAGTGAATGTTGGTAGATGGCAAAGGCTAAGAGCCTTTGGGCAGCGCTAGCTTGGAGATCAGTGCTTTGTATGCATTGGGCAATGGAGTCAGCAGTAAGACAACGTTTCAGAAAACCCACTTGGGAAACACCTTGATCTACGAAACCAGAAAGCAATTGGTCCAGAAAAAGCCAAGGTACAGGAAACCCAGCTCAGTAGATAGCTAGTGTTAGGGCTTAGGAAGACATCTGAAGCTTTAGGGGGTACTGAAAGGCTGATGGCTCAGCGTTGAGGATGAGAAAAGATCAGGGAGACCTGATCTACAAGCCCAAATCAGGAAAACAGCAGGAAAATCAGATCTAGAAAAGTCAAAAATCTGATGATGGAGCTAGGAGGCTGAAAACTGATTTTTTTAGATCTAGGGCAAACCAGGATGAATTAGCACAGCATTGAGAGTGTTCTGGGATGCTTAGGACCCAATCTATCAGCCTATCATGTCAGATTTCAGAAAAACCTACTTCCGAAAAAAACCAATTTTCAGTGCGGGCGTCAGGGCAGTTTCAGTCTATTTTTCATATCTCGATCAAACTGTTGAGCCTCTTAACAGCATTGGGGTTGATTTGGACTGCCCAAGACCCGATCTATCTGTCTGTGAAGTCAAAAATCAGAAAAACTCAAAACCCTAGCAGGTCAATTTTTTCAGTGGGGTTATGCAATTTTTTGCTAAAAAATCAGATCTATGTCAATCTATGAAGAATTTGACCAGCGTTCCAGTTGATTTAGTTAGGGGGAGGCCTGATCTATGAAACCCAAAAATGGTTTGGAAAAAGATCAGACGATTTCCTGATTATTTGATTTTTTAGGTTTTATGGTTTAAGAGTTCTCAGAAAATTAGTTAAATTTCAGCAAGATACAATGGAATAAGATCAAAAAATAAGAACTTACCTGTGGATCTTACCTAGATAAGCTTGTAGAAGTCTGTAACAGTGACGATCCTAGCTATCCCAATCAATCCTGAAAGATCCTCATGATTTCTATGGCATATGCAAGCTCCAAGCCATCAAAGCGCTCCCTACCCTGCATGAACAAACGTCAAGCATATCAAATTTGCACATACAAAATAAAGAAACTGAATGCTACAAGACAATAAAATGAAGTAATCATAGATCGCAATGAAACTAATGAAAACCCTCTGATCCAAGACGAAAAGAATCGAGCAAGTTGAGGTCCCCCTACAAAAACGCTCTAGCCAAAACGCTCTCCTGTAGACAAAACAATAATAGCCACGAAAAAAAAAAAAATCTCACGAGAATTTCCACGATGCTAGTAAGCTGAAAACAAGCTAATCACCATTTGAGCACATCAGATGCAAAGCAAATCCAGAAAATTTCCACAGAAAAAATCTTTCTATTATTCAGATCCAAGAGCCAAAGATCCCTTACAAATGAGAAGCTGTCTTCTTTAAATAAAAATGAGAGAACCTCAATCATAACCGAATCCTAACCACTTTCAAAACGAGTGGCTAAGATTAAAAGATGAAATGTTTTAATCTACGGTTGAGATGAGCTCAACATACAATACATGGATCAATATAACCATAATTTATCAAAGCAGACTAACCCACCCAAAAAAGGTAACCCACTCAACAAGAAATAAATGAAAACACATGGTGAGTCCAAGGAGTGTTTGACTAACTCCCTCTGGGTGTCCCCATGGCACAATAAAATAATATAATAATTTAATTCTTTGACTTTTGTGCCTCTTTGAAGAAATCTTGAGCCTCCCAAAAAGAGCTCCAAAAAATAATATAAAAATGCCCAAAAATAGATGTGAGCCCAATCAAGAGCTGCAACTGTTGGAGAAGGTGTGGAGGACACCACTCTCATCATTATGACTCATCCCATGTCATTCCCTTGCCTCAGTAGCCCACATCGATTTCTTCAATAGCCATTTAGTCATTTTTTAATCTGCCTCGAGAAACGTGATCCTGCCAAAATAGCCTCCTAAGGTGCCTGTGTTGTCAAACCGAGCCCACCAGGCTCTCTGAGATGGGGGTACTATGGTACAAACAAGTGGTTGCACCCCCCTATTCTCATACAACGCCCTAGGAGATCCAACTGAAACATCTCCCTGCTCAAAAATATCAATCTATGAAGAAAAACTGCATCAGAAAGACAGAATGAGCCTGATCACATCTCTAAGTGCCCGAAACTGGAAATAAACTGTCGTATTAATCTCAGAGAGTCCAAATCCATCTAAGATGTATACTCATACCCTTCATAGGTCTCTATCTGATCATCAATCATATCCAATAAACAATATAACCATCTGTGAATAATCAGACACCAATAATAACTCAGACTATATCCATCCGTTGCAAGTGTTAAAAGGTTAAGACATGCTCTACAACTCATTCAAGTAACAATCACAACAAGTAGCATTCTTTTAACTGGCGGTACATCAACCAATACATATATAAGGTTTTATTTATTATTACTCAGACTTAGACTTTAAATACTATACTCACTTCATAGCTGTAGCCAATTTGCTAGTGAAGGGTGAAAAGTGGAAATGACAAGGCTAAGACAAATGATGACTTCCTACTCAACAAACACTTTGGACAAGAAAAGAGAATACTCACTATAATCAATGTCAGACAAACAACAACACAAGGAATGGCAGTGCCTCACAAATGGGTGAGTTGTTTAGAGAGTGCTTATTCAACTTAAGCATCATGTCTACATCAAAGCTTAATCCAAGTTCATTAGGATCATCATTTTATTCGATAGCCTTTTTGGCCTATATGACCCTTTTGGGACTTCACCAGTGCTTAAAAACACAGCTAATCGCAGCTTTCATTCGGGACATTTATTTTAATAAGGTCAACGATTTTTGGATATAGCATATTTTTAACCATTGCCTTGTTGGACCTTTTCTTATATTCTTCAAGGAGTATTTTAGCATTTCATTGCTCTTGCTCTCTTTACATATGTTAAGAAACACAGTTTTATCATTTTCATTTTCCATGGGCGCATCTTCAACATTTCCAATACAGGTAGTACATGAGCTTTCAGTTTTAGCCAATAACATCTCAAGTGACTAAGGGGAGTTCTACACAGTGCCAAACATCGAGACAACTGACCAAGATGATTTAGGCATACAATCCAACTTACCAAAGGCAAGTTTTGTCACCAACTCAGAGGCCGAGACACAATATAAACAAGGAGGCTTGTCCAACAAAAGTTCTAGCGGAGAAAAAGGTCCTCCATGCCATAAGTCAAGAAGTCAGTGGGGTTGAAAACTAAAATGGAAGGTAATAAATGGGTGAAGATAATGAATGATGGAGCCAACACTAGCAAGCCAAGACAATGGTGGAAATGACTACCTCTATTCTCCTTAAAGAGGGTAAGACCAATGAGTATAGATCAAGAACTTCCAAGTCTAAGTAAGGACATCAATACATAGTACAAGATACAACCAAGTCCATATAACTATGACCACCAGATCATGATACCACAAGTTAATACATGTCACAAAAATCAGTATAAGAGCAATAATAACCATAACACAATATAAAAAGCTAAGTCATAATCATGCAATATAATCCATTTGAGACACCATCTGTCCAATGAGAAAGTACCGATATGAAACTGGGCATCAAATGATTGCTCTGTAATGACATAAATGGTTACATCGGTCCTCAAATCTAAGTGTCCTGAGACTCAGTGCTGACATAGGAGAGTACAATAGTCCACTAATATAAATATGATCCATCAAAAATGTTCATCTCCGCGTCTCATAATGTAAGAGATCTCGCTGACAAATGTACCGTGTCTGAAAAATAGAATATGATAGCCTAGCTACTATATATGTGATAACACCATGCTAATCCATCGAATAGACAGCAATGCAAAACATGTTTCCTCTAGTTGTCATTCAAGCAAATGCATGTGAACGACCAGGATAAAAAGCCCTAACCTAAGATAACTAATAAGGCAACATGCATTGCCGTCCACTGTCCAAGCCAATTCAAATGAATGGTCATGATAGTCTTAAATCTTGCATGCTTAGAAATTGAGCAACAAACACAACATTGCAATAAAAGACTTGTGCCAGTCTACCCAATTAATAGCCCCGCAACACATTGCATCAACCAAGACACAGTAAACAACCTTAATTCTTGCACAATTAAGAATTTGATAATAAAAAAACATAAAGATCATGGTTTCAACATGTTTAAAGACAAAATTGATGATACTTTGCCCAATGCTTGTGCTTTAGGATTTATAGTTTAAGGCCAAGTTTCACGCACGATTAGAGTGAAATTTAACATAGAAGTTGTAACAAAGTATTGCTTCTTCCTATCTAGCAATAACATTTTGGCTTCAAAAGATCCATACCCATATATATATGACTTTTAAATCTCTTAAGATGAATATCGATCATTGGCATGCAAATCTTTCAAACTGTCATCAAATTGCAGATTCAATACCAACTTAACTGCAATGAACTGCATTGTGTCCAGGCGTTATCTCAACAGTTTCATAGACTGTCAACTATAAACAAGGACCATCAAAAACAAGGAAGCAGCTCTAGAATATCTCATAGACTTTGTTTTTAGAATGGTCACTTTTAGCATGATGTAAGCCGGGGAAGCTCTCGATGTTAAAACAGAATTTCTTTAAATGAACGTACAAAATGGAGAAACTGCTAGCTGCAGCAAATGTAGTTTGTATAAATATAAATTAAATGGTTGAAACAAAACAGCTCTTCATTAGCAGGAGCCTCAATAGAAAAACTACATGCTGCAGAACCCAAATCACTGATAATTCAGATGAAGAGGTTTCATCATAGAAAATAATCAGAATAACTTCAGGGATAATGTGCTTGTCATATCAAATTTCTTGTACATCCTTACACTTACAAAGCATATGTTATGCTTCTTCGAACAATGAAGGCTCACTTATATAGTATCTATATTCTTCAAACAAAATTGAAGAGCTTTTTAACAGCGAAGCAAGTAAATCATAGAGCTTACACTAGCTGGTCACTGCCAATTCATCATTGCTCCTTCCATATCCGTCCTGTAACTCTCAGTTTTAGTTCTTTCCTGTCACCACCTGAGAAAAACAATGCCATGTTTCTGTGGATGATCAAACCATCATGGCTATCACGCACCTTCCTGTGGCTATCTCTGATGCTTCGTGGAACACCTTGCCAAAGCAATTTTCGACCATTTGCTCCAACCTCAAGACTGTAGCTAAAACTTTTTGCTTCATTATCATCTCCCATGAATCGCAAGAAAGCTATATAGACAGGTGCCATGCCCAATTGAAATGCTTCAAAATGTAGGCAAAAATACTGCCCAAAGCAATTGAATACCTGGTCACAAGTGCCAGAATAAGAGATGAAAAACAAAAGCCATGTACATCAACTGAAAGAAGCATAAAAACACAATGTTGAAGCTCAAATTAGGACTCACAGTTAACATCCAAGTAGCATTCTCAACTTCATGAGGATTTGATTTTACATATCGATGGTTGAATGTACTGCCACTATGCATATCAACTTTGTGATCATCTCTCAAATGAGCCACTAGAAAAGGAATATCACCAGTAACAGTACATTCAGAACCCGCATATGGGCAATTGTATGGCCTGAATGTGCACTGGGCCTCATGTTTTAATTTACTGTAGTAAGGAAAAATCTCCTGGCAACCATAGCTCTGGTACTTGCAAGGAAGTTCAAGAGAAGCTGCCACCTTTTCCAAGGCCAAGCATCTAATATTACCAAGCTCATACCTGCAAGTAGGACAGCGGTTGTGGACTCTGGATTTGCATCCAGAGCATAGTGTATGACCATTTGGACACTGCCGCCACAGCCACAAAAGAAATTCAAGACCTTATTAACTTTAGAATAAGTAATCTAGTAATTTGATAGAATTACCAAAATAATCTACCGAATGGATAGAAGAACAGTATAGAAGAGTTTTGTCATGCCAAAGCATAAATTTTACAGAGTAACTAAAAAATGGCAACCTACAATTGAACAAAACTTCAGAAGAAAGGCAAACAGGTAAACCATAAATCATTCAAGCAATTCAACTAAGATAAAAATGCTACAGAAAATACACCCACAACAATTTAATACACTCATGAGTCACAACAATTTAATACACTCATGAGTCACAACACGACAATGTAAGAACTATCAAGTGGAATGAAAAATGTGAAACGCTGCTGCTACAAGATAAATTAGCCCACAGGAAACAGTAATCCAGGAAAATGTTCCATGCAACTGTCAGCAAGTAAATCTGAAACACTGTCCACATCCAGATACTGAATTTTTCACATCCTGCCATATATGAACAGCAAGAGTTACTATAACCCTCTACTGAATGTATATCAGGAATACATCCCTAAAATAATTATCTCAGGTAGATTGAACAATCTACATCTCAGAACACCTAACACATAAGATGTAACCTTCATTTGCGACTTGCAAGGTAAGCAATACCTTATCATCATAAATTGGATAAATAAAAGACTCCTTTTCAAGATGTTATTATGCCTGTACAGTGTAAATGACTGTCAATACATGTAACTAATTATAGATATTGAGAGTTGGGTAATAAAGCTGTCTGACTCCCATTCTAATGTTTTTGTTATTGTTACTGAATGGCATATTAAAGCAGACACATGGTGCTTTCAAAGGACGACAAGATATGTCAATCTCTATGATTGCCACAAATGGTGCTTTCAAAGGAGAATTACAGACTCCAAGGTAACTAATAGTGTCATTGCCTTGACAAGTTAATGTCCACAGTCTATGTTAGTTTTCAGGTTATTCTGAAATTGTTTACACCATGTATGTGGATGCTTCATGATATTAGATGGATTGGTGTATTGGAGATGGTCCGTAATGAATTTACACATTGGAGATAACTTGCTCAATGGTTGCTTAAACTCAATTGGGTGCTAGCTTGGCATTCTTCCCTAGGGCACTGAGGTTCTCTTGACAACATGCCAACATGGTGGACATCATTCATTGTGGCCACATGGAGAGATTCGCACGCTCAGAAAATGCCCTACTAAAGAAGAAGAGCAATGCACAACATGGAGAAGGGAATCAAGCCCTAAATACCATGGGGTAGCTCGGATTCCTAGATGAGGACTTGGAGTTGGCTCAAGGACACCTGGTTTACAATAATGTTCATGCAAGAAAAGTGAACCTAGTGAATATATGGCTTAGGAGGAGCAACGAAGATTGTGTGGGCTTGTGACGAAAAGGTGTGGACACACATTGTGTAGCTACATCATCTTGGAGCCCTTGTACAATATCACCTTGGAGCATGACATGTGTACTCTTTGAGTGGAGTACTCCACTTATGTTGGCCTACATGAATTTATTATAGGTTGCTTGTAAGCTAAGTTACCAGGAAACTTGGGCACGGATACGGGTACAGGTACAGGTACGCCACTTTTGAAAAAGGGTACTTGGGTACGTCGGGGGTACTGTATATATATATATATATATATATATATATATATATATATCATAGTCACATCATACATGCATATAGATTTCTTCATAAATTATGAATCATGATTCATAATTATAAATTCGATGATTATTTGAACAGTGAAGATTCAGTTTGAAATTTTGAAACATAAAATTTGATAAATCATAGACTCGGTAGATATCAATTAGAAGACTGGAAGTTACATAAAATTTGATAAATCATTGTACCAGGAAGCTGTAACAGAGAATCAAACTCAGACATGAAAGTACACTTGAAATCTTATTTTAAACACCTATTTGTACTATTGTTATAGGCAATAAAAATTTGAAAATTGCCAAATATATTCCTGCGTTGATGTGAGTGTATTTCTCAATATTAAATACATATGTATATTTTTTATGTGCACATTTGGTAGTCAAATTATGTTCCATGAGTGCTGAACACAAAACCATAAAGACATTCATTGTAAATCAATGTAAAATCAATCTACTAGATTTGGACAATATTCAGTGGAAATTGAACAGTGTTGCAAAGTGTTTGACATAAGTCTTGAACCAGACTCCATACATAGTTAGCAAAAAATTAGTTCAGATTTGGTGAGGAGTCATTACATTTTCCCCAATGAATAGCATTTTATTGAGTCGGTCGTACCCCTGGAGTACCCAAACATGGGGTACGAAGTACCCAAACACGAGGCACAGCGTACCATTTTGCCTATAAGTACCCCTTCTTTTATAACGGAGTCTCGGGTACGTGGACCCAGTATGGGGTACGGTAGGAGACATACCCTATGAGTATTCCCAAGTACGCGGTATGTGTACCCTACCCCCAGGTACAGGTACCCTGGTAACTTAGCTTGTAAGGGCATTGGCCCATATGGTATTGTTGGCCTACCTTACCTCCCATATATACAAAGAAAGGAGAGATTCCTTTCATTCTACTACTCTTTCTATACTTGTCTTCCTCAAGTAATTAACTAGGGTTAAGGAGGAAATTATAGGAGAAGTTATACAATAGAGGACAACGTCTTTGTTGGAGATTGCTCTTGTGACAAGGGTCTTCTATTGTGAAGAAAAAGACAATGGAGATGATGATCATTCATATATATCATTGTGTTCATCCTTATTTCGGTCTTAAGTAGACATGTAACCTAGAGGAGGAGCACACTAGTCATCTTCTCTCTCTTAGCTCTTCATGTATACTTGATCTCTCTCTCTCTCTCAAAGTAACTAGGGTTTCATGATTTTCTTGGAGCATCTTGAAGTCTAGGGTTAGGATTTCATCCCTTGGAAGTTTGAGATTAGGGTTTTGTGATGAGACTATAGGGTGTGTTTGGTGAAGAAGAAGAGAAGAGGATGTCTTACCTTTGAGGACTTGTATAAGTGATTCATGCATGTTGAAGCTCCTTGGTTAACCTAGGGTTTTCCTTGGTTTTCCCTAGCTAGGGTTTTAGAGAGCTAGTGCAATGTGTTAGCCTTGTGAAAATCCTATGTGATGGACAACAACTTCATCTTGTGTATATCAATGAATTTTTCAGCTGTGCACAACTTGTGTAAATTGCAAATATGATTTCTAACAATCTATGCTCTTCATGAATTGCAATATACAACTATATATGTCTTGTTGATTCGACGTATGTAAAAGGCAATTATATTACATGATTTAACATCATACTTAAAGAAGTTATGGGTTGTTTTATTGCTATTATAACTGTTGTAAAATTGAGTTTTCAAATCTGATTTATGCATGATAAGCTTTCCCTAGAGGGTTGAAACTTATCAAGATACTTTGATATTTTTCTCCTTGAATTGCCTAGAAGATTGGGCTGTTAAAAATTGAAATATTGTTCACTTTCCACGGTTGTTTTATTTTGTATTTCATAACAACGCTAAGGCTGAAAATTTACAAGATTAAGATCAAAAAAACCCTCTAGTCAAAAAAGTGAAATGTGAAATTTATGTTTTGCAATAAACCTTGATTTTATGAAAATTTCTTCATGGTGTCAAAGCTTTTGTGGCTAAAATCACTCTAACCATAAGAGGGAGCTTGCGTTTCAATTGGAGATTACTTCAGAGAGGTGCTTGACATAGTTTGAAATTGTTGGGTGTAATAGACCAAGTTGTTAGGACAAAACAGTTGAACCCTAGAAGGGTTTTGTCTACTTCATATACTATTGATTTTGTGCACTTGATACTTGTTCAGTATGTTTAAAGTGACTCTCGATCTCAAATAGTGTGACAAGTTGGATGGAACTTCCAATATTGTTCCTTGGAAGGTTAAATTCTATTTGTTTATGGAGGAAGGCAATCTTTGGGAGCACATTGTTAAGGAGATTTAAAAAATTGTTGATCCAGCACAATTGGCTACTCATCAAAAGAAGGAAGCCAAATTGAAGAGAACCATTCTTGTTTCTATGAAGGATCAGTTCATCTCACTTATTTTATATGAGACAAGAAGCAAGAAAATGTTTGAAGCTTTGATTGAGTTAAATCAAAACTCTTGTGCTTCTCTATAGAGACTCTTGCAAAATCACCTTTCAACCATTCGCATGAGCAAGACAAATGGTGCAGTAAGGTATTTGACCAAGATCAAAGAAACAAATGTTCAATTGACCAACATTGGAACAATGGTGGAGGATCATGGTTTGGTGTTCGTTGCCTTAAAAGGACTTGCTCCTTCCTAGAATCCTTTTGTTCAAGATGTTCATGCTTGAGAGAATATACCAAAGTCTGCGAAGCTTTGGGTCAATCTTGTACAAAAGGAAAACAAATAGCAATCTTCCTCGAAGCAACAAGGGGAAGTAGATGTTATTAGCCTCATCAAGAAGACAAAGAAGGGTAGCAAGAGAGGATTCAAGAAGAAGATATAGATACAGGAAGATGGACTTGAGTAAGGTCGTGTGCTTTCAATGTCATGAGATGGGACATTATGCCAACCAATGTTCATTGAATAAGAAGGGAAAGGATATGAAATAGGTTCTAGTTGGGACTGTAGCAAGTGTAAAGGAGATAACACATAGTTTGAAGTTGCATTTTACATGACCTCTTGCTTGAATTCTAGCATTATGTCTAGAGTTGAATGGTATGTGGACAATGGAACTTCAAAACATATGACATATGATAGGTCTTTATTCAACAAGATCCAAGAGCAAGAGGGAGGCATGAGTGTGGATCTTGGTGATGGTGTTATGTATTCTGTGAGAAGACTTGGCTCCATTTCTTTTTAGTTTCCTTCAAGCAAAGCTCTTGAGCGAAGTGATATTCCATTTGCTCTTGGTTTGAAGATGAATCTTCTTTCGATTTCTTATATCACAGATGTACAGTCAATAGTGGCATTTGAGAGACAACAATGCAACATAATTAAATGTTATCTATCTAGTCTGAGGACTTTAGCTAAAAGTGTGAGAGAGGGTGGTCTTAGTAGGTTACTTGTTGATCTAGTGACACTTGTATAGTCCACTGAGAGGTCAAATGAGCCTTTTAGTTTTGAGGAGGCTCAAGAGCATATAGGAGTGCCCAAATCTTCAATGAAGGTGAGTATTCCTCCTAGGAGATGTTTTAGTCACGTTGCATTAGTTTCTTCCATTAGTGAGCCTTCCAATTGTTTAAAGGAGGAGGATGATGCCAAGATTGTGAAGCATTGATGGAGGATGATGATAAGATTAGTTCCAGGATTGCAGCTACTTGAACTATTATATAATACAGGAAAAGGATTAATGGATTCTCTTAAACAAAGGGACTTTTCCACAGATTCTCTCAAATAGGGAATGTTGCCCATGATGTTACTCTTGATTCAAGATTCTCTTAGGGTGAGGTACTTGACCTAGTTCAGGTTGATGTTTTAATTGCTGGAGTAACCGAGATGAATGAGAGAGATTATCATGTTGACATGTTGTTGATGACCTTCCATAGGTTACATAGGTTATTAACTATACCGCAAGCTTGGTTTTCCAAGATTAGGGAACTGACTCATACAGATTTCTATTGTTGTGATTTTAATAGATGTGATCCACTTGTCTTGATCTTGTATGGAAATATGATGGAGATGTGATCTCTCTAGGATGTCCTAGACAACTCATGATGTGGTGATGTTGATGTTGGCTTATGATTTTGACTTGGAGGATGTTGGAGTTTGGCAAGTTGCATTTGTTCTAAGGATTTGTTCCTGCATATTCACAAGTGGTCATTATTACTTGGATCGAATCATTGTGATAACATGGGTGACAGGTTCTTTACAGGTGATAATGGTTGATTTCAAAATTGCAACAAGTACAAATTTGTAAGTAGTAGGTTTAGTGCAGTTGCAAACAAAGTCGATAGGTATCTATGTAAAAACTTTCTTAGTAAAGAGTGTTAGCTTTCGAGTTACTGTTAAAGTGTTTTCACCATGTTTGGGGATGCTTCATGAGATTCAAGGTACATGGTGTATGCTCATCCATTGAATGGTTCGAGATGGATTAGCACATGGGAGATGGTCCATTATGAATTCGCACATTGGAGATAGCTTGCTCAATGGTTGCTTGACCTCAATTGGGTGCTTAATTGGCATTCTTCCCTAAGGTATTGGAGTTCTCTTCACAACTTATTGGACATCCTTCATCGTGGCCAAATGGTTCGAGATGGATTAGCACATGGAGATGGCCCGTGATGGATTTGCTCAATGGTTGCTTGACCTTAGTTGAGTGCGTTCTTAGCATTTTTCCCTGGGGCATTGGATTTTTCTTTACAGCTTGGTGGGAATCCTTCATTGTGGCCACATGTAGATGTTTGCTTCCTTGGAAAGCACCCTACTTGGGAGGAAGACAATTAAGCACCTTAGAGGAGGGTATCAAGGCCTAGATAGCATTGGGTAGCATTGATTCCTGGATAGAGACATGGAGTTGGAGATTTGGAGTTGGCTCAAGGACCCTTGGGTTGCAACTCTTTTCATGCAAGAATTGTGGACCAAGTGGAGTGTATGGCTTAAGAGGAGTGATAAGGTTTGTGTGGGCTTGTCACAAAGAGGTGTGGACACAACTTATGTAGCTACATCATTTTGGGGCCTTTATTGTGTATGGCATCACCTTGGATGCATGAAATGTGTACCCTTGGAGTCAAGCACTTCACTTGTGTTGGCCTACATAAGTTTATTGTAGGTTTAATCGGACGAGCATTGACCCACATTGTATTGTGGCCCTCCCTTACCTCCCATATATATATAAAAAGAAGAGAGTCCTTTCATAATCATCATCATTGTACTCTTCTTTTTGTACTTGTCTTCTTGGAGTAATTCACTAGGGTTCATAAGAAAGCCCTATGAGAAGTTATACATGGGAGGAATACATCCTTGTTGGAGATTGATCTTGTAACTAGGGTTTTCTCTTGTGAAGAAGAAGACATTGGAGAAGATGACCACTCATATATATCATTTTGTTCATTCTTGAGTATCTCGTGTAGAGAAGTGACCTAGAGGAGTGCACTAGTCATATTCTCTCTCTTAGCTCTTCATTTGCACTCTATCTCTCTCTCTTGGAGTCACTAGGGTCTCATGATCTTCTTGGAGCATCTTGAAGTCTAGGGTTAGGGTTTCATCCCTCGTGGATTTGAGATGAGGGTTTTGTCATAAAACTGTAGGGTGTATTTGGTGAAAAAGAAAGAAGAGAAGAGAATGGCTTGCCTTAGAGGACTTGTTTGAGTGATTCATGCATGTTAGAGCGTCTTGGTTGAGCTAGGCTTTTTATTGGTTTCCCCTACCTAGGGTTTTGGAAAACTAGTGGATTGTACTAGTCTTGTGATAAGGCTATGGTATGTACAACTTCATCTTGTGTATATTTATGAAGTTTTCAGCTGTCCACAACTTGTGTATATTTATGAAGTTTTCAGCTGTCCACAACTTGTGTAAATTGCAGATTTGATTTCCCACCATCTATGTTCTTCATGAATTGTAACTTACAGCTATATATATACCTTGTAAATTTGACACAATTAAAAAGCAATTATGTTAAGTAATTTAACATCATAACAGAAGAACTTAAGGGCTGTTTTAATGCTGTTATAACTGCTGTAAAAGTGAGTTTTCAGATCTGGTTTATGATGATAAGATTGCCAAAGGGCTGAAACTTATCAACACATTCGGTATATTTTCTCCTTGGATTGCATAGAATATTTGGATGTTAAGAATTGAAATAAAGTTCACTTTCCTCTTCCATTTTGTTTTATATTTGATAGCATCCCTAGGGAAGAAAATTTACAGGGTTAAGATCCAGGAAACCTCTCGTCAAAGATGGCATTTCTGTTTAGCATTAAACCTTGAATTTACAGAAATTTCTACAGTCTGGACCATTGCCCATTAATGCAATCTGCCAAGCATTCGCCCACACACTCCTGCCTCCATGTCATAGAGAAGTGCCATTGTGAAGACCTGCATCAGCAAAAGATGTTAGCATTCGCAGCCCCTCTAGTGGCAAGCCTTGAATTAGAGGCCTGTACACAAAAATCTGCGTGCACAATTGTACTTCCTCTGAAGTTGTGAAAGATTCTTGAAATAGCAGAGATGATGGTACTACCATTACATTCAAATCTGTCAAGATTGAAGAATCGATACCTGCATGGTATAAGATAATGTCCAGTGTGCACTGATATCGAAATGACCTCTATGCAAAAACCTTTATTCCTGTCTAAAACCAATGATAGATGGATGGCTCTAGAAATATAATGGTTGTTGCCAGTTTGTGTCATAGTAGCATAATTCAAGTACAAATACGGATACGAATACGATTCGATACAGAAAAAATACGTAACTAAAAAATCCACTACAGATCAAATAAGGAAGTAGACTTCTTATATATAATACTGATAATTAAATATACACCAATATACTATAAATGTATAGACATATATATAGAATATTAAATATTAAACATAAAAAATTCATTCAGACATAATTACAACCAAAATTACTATTTTGACATGTGAGAGAGAAGACCAATAGTTATTATAAATTATTTTAACAAGAAAGTAGGAAATATTTACAACTAGTTATTAATAATTATTTTAATAAGAAAGTAAGAAATATTTACCACTGAATTTAATTAGGAAGTATGAGATTGAATGGTATTCATTTTATAATGTTTAAATAATTAAAATTTAGTCTTTTAAATAGGTTTTCAATCGTATGCTAGTAAGAGCCCATATCTGTATTACACTTACACTGAATATTCGACGAATTTTGAATTGTTCAGAATTTCCGTAGACGAAAGGCCAATACGGCCAAATTATGCTACTGTGGTTTGTGTAAGGCAGCCCTTTGTCGTAGACGGTGGTACTGAGGCAGTAATCGAACAAGCAGATACTGATCAGATATTGCCTTTGGAGACATTTATTCTGGCATACTCACGAGTGGAAAATATTGTTCTCTCTGAATATAGTCAGTTATTTGCCAGTTTTGGAGGCTGCAGATTATAGAAGCAACTGTTTGCTGAATTTCCAGCAGCTGCAAAGTGTTTGTCACGTTGACATTAAGCCATTTCTGCTCTTGATTGCCATTTCTTTGGCACATGCTGCACAGGATATCTATTTGGAGAAAAATTTGGTTGAGACTTGTTGGTTACAAACTGCGCTGAAAATCTATATGGAGAAATAAAGAATTTTTAAAATTTTCAAGTCTTTATTTGATTAATATGAATTTGCAAATTATTTTTGGGTCATCTCTCAATGGGATTTAGCACTGGCTCCCTGATATTGTAGATGTAAGGGCTTCAGATTTACTTCTCTGGCACTCTTTACTATTGCATTATGAAGCCATGTAATACACTAACAGTCCCTTCCACTTGGATCCACCTTTGCAGGACATCATAGATTTGATACTTGTCAGAGAAAGTCCCTCTTTGTCATAGCCTTTCAATCAGACACCTAGTGCAATTCTGACCTTTATATTCCACTTATCATTCTACCCTCGTAATTAAACTGTCTTCCTTCTCTGGAACGCCCACCAGTGATGCTTTATGGTGTTATATCTAATCAGATCATTTACAATTTTGGTCAGACACCATCAGTCAACTGAGCAACAAAATCATACAAAGGTTATCATCTCACTCCAACGTTTGGCTGCTACATTTGTTAGAATTTAATTAAAAAACAGAGGCAAGCAATAGTTTGGCTATTTAGGATTACAGATGCTCTGCAAACAGCACTCAATTACGTTTACTGAAGCATGAAGAATAAACCTACGTCTCAGTTTGGGGATTCATCTTACTAAGTTATTGTGAAGAGCACATCTGGGAATATGTAAGGCTTAAGGAAATGAAGTTCTCTCTTATGTCCTGCCATTAATCCCACGATAGCTCAACATGCTTGTAATCAGGGTCATTGTACTCCACAAACTTGAGCTTAGAAGCTCTGGCCTCATATGATATGCCATCTTGAAGAATTTCATCAGTTGCAGCTCCACTTTTTGGAAAACATTCACCTCTGGAGATTGAAAATGTCCCATATGCACAAATATCTTGACCAGTTTCCAGGCATCGAGGAACTCGGCAAGAAGCATATTCCAATGGGTGTGGTCATCCATTTTCTTTTAATTTTTGGCAATATGGCCATATTGCAAAGCATTGCTTCTGCCCTTCCAGGCCACATCAAAAATGTCAACCAACCATCCAACAAAATGCTCAACTTGTTCATGCATTTAGCCTACAAAAGCTAGCATATTGAGAAACATTTCACAGAATGATTTGAGAGTACAAACACGTTTTAATTTGGTTAAAGAAACTTCAAAATTTTTGTTGCAACTGTTGGAGCAAGACACCTACCAATATCCAGAAGTTGGACCAAACAAGAAAAATGCATATGGCTTCTAAGCCTGTCATCGCCTCTCCATTCTAAAATAGTTGTTGCCTAGTGTTGTGCGTTGTAGTCTGTACTCATCACTACATCTAATATTTCCTTACTGTTCAAACTCTGTTCTTCCCAACACATTGAGCTGACTATTTAACATACTGTTCAGTCGTGACATGTATTTTCCCTACTACTCAACCCTTTAGTAATATCAACTTTTCCATGGACATGTCTATTTCATTTAATGGTGCTCAGTCACATTTCTTCAGTGTTCCACGGGGACGCGTCCCGCAGGGTTGGGGACGCGTTTCCACGTTTCCTGCGTCCCGGGGACTTGGGGACTCCTGGGCGAAACTTTCCCTCCCCAACCATGCCCTTGTGAATTTTTTTTTAATATTTTCCCATTATTTTCACAATTTACAATTCCTACTTGGTTCTACTTAGAAAATAAACTGATATTTTTAGTACTTACATTGCACAATCATTAATATACATCAAATGAATTATTATTTTTGACATTTTATTTTAATTTTATAATTTTAGAGACGTCCCCATGTCCCCCCTGAATATCCCTAAATTTGGGGGTGGTCTCCACGCGTCCCGAATGTGTGTTTCCCCGCTCCTACGTCCCCCCATCCCGGAAACTTGGGGGAACATTGCATTTCTTTGTATCAAACAACTTGTACCATGATACTTGAATATATGTATGCTTTTCAGAATCCCATATACCTAAGTTGCCAGGAAACGTGTGTACGGGGATGAGTACTGGTACAGGGACGAGGACGGGGACGCCACTTTTTGAAACAGGGTACTTGGGTACGTCAAGGGTACTGTAGACACACATATATATGTGTGTGTGTGTGTGTGTGTGTTAAAATTTATAAAATAAAAACATTTCACACGCACATCATTCATGCATATTTGATATTTCTAATGATTCATATGAACATCCGCATTGAAAATTTGAATTATATTAATATAATTAACAACATAAAATATTATATTTCCATGACACCATGAGTTCAAACTTCATTGCCATACTACATCCAAAATTTGCCTAAAGGCATTTTTAGACATGAAAAAGAAAGTTCAACACAGTAAACATTGAACATGAACAAGATAGTTGATTTGGCTTCCTCAAGCCATGTCATCAGCAGCCTTAGGATCGATGTCATTAGCATCACTAAGGTCCTCTGTCACGTCGTTGCTGGAGTAGTAAACACAGTGCACTAGCAGTGAGAAATGCAGTGTTGCGCTGGTTTAGGCAACGGGCAAGGGCCCACATAACATGTGTTTTAGTGTTTATTATTTAATTTTTAAAATTTTGAACTTCAAACTTCGCAAATTGACTCATCCCGAACAACGAGCTAAGATAAATTGTCCAACGAATGAACCAACCGCATACCCAAACACGTGGTACGGCGTACCAAAATCCACGCAAGTACCCTATTTTCATACATGAAGTACCCGATACGTGAGATTGAATTTGGGTACGGCTGGGTACAGCAAGGGACGTACCATTGAAGTACCCAAGTACCCGGTACTAGTTCGTGTACCCGACCCCCCGATATGGGTACCCATGCAACACAGCCATATACCTAATTATTTGGGATTTTCCAGGATCTGCCAAAGCTTACAATATTATTTTCACGCCTAAACTCTCACATGAGATGTCTACTTTTAAGTTTTCCCCAATACCCACCATGCCAAACCTTTAAGATTTAAAAAGCACATCCAACTGGCTGTTTAGAACCCATTATCATCTCTATACCATAAGCTCAATATCATCATTGATTTTTGACATTTTTTTTTAGAAACACACATATCATAAACTTATATCGATGCAAATGAAGTTGGAAAGTTCCTCACCAATGTTCTCTATCGACATTCATATCCCTAATCCCACACAAATTCGTTCACCTATGAAGAAGAATTTCCTTCTCCGGTCATTAAAATTTCAAAATTGTTGCATCAGCTTTTAACATCTTTTTCAAGTCCATTTCAGCCAACCACTAATGGCATTACAGAAAGATTAAATGGGAAACACCTAAACAAGTGTTAGTTATGAATGCAATTTCTTGACATTTTTATGGGATCATTTTCTTCCTGATGTTTATATGCTTATGATACCTCAATCCAAACCTCCTTCCACACCTCAATCCAAACCTCTTTCCATATCTCTCCATTTTAGCTTTAATTGATCAAATTCTAATGCTTCTCTTGTTTATCTCCCTGTGCAAATACCTTGTATTGTTCTACTCAAGCATGGTATGATCATCTAAGTTCTATTCCTGAAATAATGTTGATTGCTCTACTGTAAAATCTATAAATCTCAAATTCGCAGAACAAAAGATCTTTCGTTTTGATGGTGGTCACCAATTGCAAGAATGCATTTCAAAGGATGTGATGCTTGTATTATCATCTTCCAGAGAGAGGTTTTTCCGAAGTCAACTTTGTGGAAGATGCTTGGAACCATATAAGGTGCTCAGACGCATCTCTCCTACTTATAAGTTGCAATGACTGGCTAATGGACTGTTACATTCTACACATGCTTCCAAAATGAAGACTCGTTATGAATCCCTGTAAACAATTTCTTCTAAAGGAAAGTAATGTTAGGTGCTGGTAATAGATATTAATGGTAAAAGTTGTTAGAAATTAGATATTGGGTGGTGTTACAGCATGAATTATCAGGTAAAGTTAAGGCCCCAAAGAACTTGGCTAGCCCAACTGCAACCTAGAGGTCTTACCCACTGTCACCTCAATAACTACCTCCCTGTAGTTCTAATTGGCTCTTCTCCAACTTGAGGGGGTCTTCCCTAGATAGACTTGCTAGGATATGGCAATGAGGACACAAAGGTGATTTGAAGAGTTAGCCCTAGCAAAACTTGAGGTCTTCTTAGTAATATAGGCGATGGGAGGGTTTTGAAGACTAGAGGCCAATCCCAAGGCATATGGAGTCTTGGGTGATTTTTCCCCTTTAGGCTTTATTTATAATTGTTAGGCTAGAACCTCTGCAAATGTGCAGGACGAGTTTCTACCTCAAACTATCAAGATCTCAATACCAATTCCTAGATTGTACCCTGACCTAATGCAAGCATGATTCACAACTCCCCCTAAGGTTGACAAGCCACAAGACAAGTTACAAGGCCAACATACAAAACATGAAGTTCATTGGAGTAAGACTTACCCTTCAATGTGAAGTAGACACAAATCTTACAATGGCAAGAACAGCATATCACCTCACCAATGATCCACCAAGTAACAACCTAAGAGAAAAGAAAATCCTTTACTTCATAGATTCTCTATAAGATATAACATTTAGGCTTCAAGACGAAACAGATATCATAATCCATCAATGACAAATGAATGAAAAAGCCAACCCTTATATAGATTGTAACCAAATCCCATTTTAAAATAAAATATATTATTTTCCTAAATCTAACCTAGGTTGGAGTGAATAATAACTAACTCCGCTACTTTCTAACTAATTCTTAACTAACTCCTAACTAAATGCATGGTCAAAGCCAAATTCACAATGCATAATATAGACAAGGGCACATCTTGTTCTAACATTCTTCATCATCCTTAACTAACTTCCCAAAAGTGGATAGGTGATTAGGTCCACTTAACTTCCTCCCAAAGCCTTGACCCATTGACCCCCTTTCAAGCCTCCATGACTTAAACATCATTCAACATCGTACTAAAATGAGGGTCCACAAAATGGGTTTGAAGGTGGACAAGTCTCGTGTCAACTTTTAATATCCAACAATCTACCAAGGTCCACAACTAACACAAAAAAGTTTTAGAGCTCCTTCAAACAAAGGTCTCGTATGTCAAACGACCCATCCAAGAATGCGTTGGTGGTCATGGCCCACGCTACATGTTCGACCCTCAAAGAATTCGGCTTCACGAAGATCACACCCAACCGCTATATGAATGAATGAAATATTTTAACGTCTGCGAGGATAAGAATAGCCTATGGGACAGACCAACTCGCACACTGTTTTCTGCAATTCCATCCTTTGTCTGTTCAACTTGATGATGAGCGCCCCCAATTTTTCCACTGTCCCTTCGTTAAATAAATCATCCCAAGACATTTGCGTACCTGTCCCTGTTGTCCTTAAAGGCTTCACACTCTAAAATGAAGTGTTTTTCTATCTCCACCTTACCAGCGGTGCAAAAAATACACACTCTTTCTGCCCAAGCTTCTTTT